>VXAL01012018.1:224577-252050 GCA_013399475.1 Chauna torquata
GGCCCGGCCCGGCCATGGACTCGTCGCTGCAGGTGGCCGAGGAGGAGGTGGTGGCGGCCGAGCCGTGCGGCCCCAGCAGCAAGTTCGAGGACATTTACCGCCTGCTGGCCGAGGGCTGCTTCCCGCCCAGCTTCTGCTCCATCAAGAGGAAGAACCTCAAGCGCTACGCCCAGAAATTCGTCGTCGACGGTGGGGACCCGCGTGTCGCAGCGCCCGAGGCTTTGGTCTCCACCCGGGGGGCCCGAGAGGGCGCGGGGACCCCGCGGGGGGTGCGGGGCCGGCACCCGCCCCTCACGCGGGGGCTCTGGGGGCAGGGAGGGCCGTAGCTGGCCCCCGGGACAGGGCAGCCGTCCCATAGCAGAGGCCTGGGTGCAGAAAAGAGGCCCCCGGGTGTGTTTGGGGGTGATTCCAGCTTAGCAGCTTCTCCAGAAGCTCCCAAGGCAACAGTCCCCACCTTGCCGCCTCTAGCCTGTGTTTCCTGCTGTAGGAAATGACCCTTTCACTGCGACTGGGTCGCCGAAACAGCTGCGAGAGTGTGTCTTAAACCTCTCCCATCTGCAGGCGGCTGCCTCTACTATGTGGGACCCAAGAAGGAGGAAAAGCGTGAGGTGATTGTGGATCCTGAGCGCAGGCGGCAGGTCTTTCTGGAAAGCCATTTCACCGAAATCGGGAACCATCTGGGCCAGAAAAAGACCGTGCACCGGATTCAGAGCCGGTACTATTGGCTGGGGATTGTGAAGGATGTGGTGGACTGGGTAAGTCTGGAGCATCGGCTGTGTCTGTGCTACAAGTACTTCCTGGGACATTCAGGCAGGAGTCCCCGCTGAGCAGCTACCGAGCCCTAATGCAGGCATGGTGTTTCTAGTGCTGTTGCTTTGAAACCACGCACTAGGTCACTCTGCAGGTGAAACTGCTGGAACGTCCTGAGGCAGCTAGCTAAATTGGATGTCTTTCCCCTGAGCGTCAGGAAACCTGCACGGGTAGGCATCCTCGTGCAGGTCAGTTTTGGCCAGCATGGGAATGTGGGATTGGTTCAGCCAAAGCATCGCTGGGTTTAGCTTTGAGCAGGCTGGATTTCTGCCAGAGATCCTCAGTTCCCTAAGCTACTGTAATGAGAGGTCAGCATTTCCGCCAGCTCGTCTGGGCTGCTTTGCTTCACCTGTTGTAATGCTGGAAGTCCCCTGCAGTAGCAGAAGTTTAAAGTACAATAAATATTTGCCCAAAAGCGGGGTGAGAAATGCCTTTGTTGTAGGCCACATTGAGAAAATCGGTTATTTGTCAGAGAAAGCTGTCAGGTGAGTTTTGTCAAAGGTGAGCCTGTTGTGTTTTGTCCTCTTTCTCATGTCCCTCGTTTTATTGGGTAGAAGGAAGCTGCTCAGAGGTACTGTCCCTCTTGTCCATTCATAACTTGTTAAGTCTGAATCTGACAGAATTTGTCAGCATATTTTAAAGTCCTTTGATAAGATTTTTTCCTTTTCCAGATCAAAATGTGCGAAACATGCCAGAACGCAGAGCACAACAAGAATGTATCTCGAAAAGCAAGACCTGTTAAAGTAGAATCACCCTGGGAAGTGCTGGGATTAGATGTTCACGGTGAGTGTTTGCAGCTGTCAAAAAGGCTCTTCAAGGCTTCCGTGCCAGCTGTCGGGAAGCGTGGTGGACTTAGGCAGAACGTGAGTGAAAGCCGCCTACCTCTGTGGTGAGGAAGTGCCAAGGAGGTCATAGCAGCTTACCAAGGTGCAACCTGATCCGTGTGACTGGCGCAGCTCCCACTCCACAAACAATGGGAGTTGTGGGCGTGCATTACTTCTCAGAATTGAGGCTGCGATGGGTGTATTTTTGCTGACAAAGGTCACAGAACTGTACTGTCTAAATGACAGTGCAGAACAGTATCGGGGTTGTTTGCCTTTGCAGCAATTGTTTTGCTGGGCTGTTTCTACCTTCCTCATTTGGGTGCTATAACAGCATCACATTGATTTTTCTTGATGCTTGTTTATGCAGGACCCTTTCCTGAGACAAGCCAGGGCAATACACATGTCCTCATTGTGACTGACTATTTCACTAAGTGGATTGAGGCTGCTCCTCTGCAGAAGAAAGATCCCCTGTCAGTGGCTAAAGCCCTAGCTACAATGTTTTACAGGTGGGCTCTTCTCTTGTTGCTTACATTGTGCCTCAGCAGGCAAATGGGGTGCTCTGGGAAGTGTGTTGTAGATATAATCTATGTCCACAAGATGGTTCCCCACAAGAGCTGGAACTCTCTCTCCTGCAGGACAGGCCGTGCAGTGCCTCTCAGTTGCTCTTTACAAAGTCCTTGGGAACAGCTTGTTACCCTCCTGTTATCAGGGGAAGGGAGAAAGAGGCAGAAGTGATTCTCTGTAGCTCCAAGGTCAAGACAGCTGGTGCCCCAGTTCTCTGTAGGAGTTTTAAACTGTACTCTGAACCCTTCCAAAAAGTGTTTGTTTTGCACTCATGTGGTACCTGTCACCACTGTACCTCATGGAAAATGCATGGGGCCCACAGAGATTTACATTCAGAGCAAGAAACTTTGCTTGTTTCTCCTGCTACCTTATCATTTGAGAGCAAACAGGCTTGGCTATTTTGGCACAGATACAGCCAGCAGACCTCTCTCTGCTCTTGGGAAGGTGAGGTCATGCCTGCCTCTTTAGCAGCAGCTCCATTGGAGAGCCTCTGTCCCTTTTGTATGCGTTTCCCGTGAGGACTGAACTCTGGCTTTGCCCTGTGGCCAGTGGAGTAAAACCACTTGTGTGTCCTCTTCTTGTTCAGGTTTGGAGCATCCAAGAACATTTACACCAGTCAGAGCTGGGACTTCTGTGAGGAGGTAGGTCACGTGCTGGGCGTTTCAGGGAAACGCAACATGATCTCAAGCGTTGTCTTTTGGACAGCAGGTCCCAAAGGCAGAGCTACAGTGTGCCATGTACAGGGTGCAAGGAGCTGATGCTGCTGTCTGCCTGCCCCAGCCCTGTTGCTAGCAGTAGGTCCTTTGCCAATGCTTTCACGCTGTAGGGATTTGAGGCTGCGGTTATGTGGTGCCAAGTCCTCCAGCGACACTGCAGCCTCTCTGCTCGAAGGGAAAAGTCCCGTGAGATGATGTCCATGAGCCTTCTGCGCTACGGTGGGACTAACACAGTTTGCCAGTGCTATGAAAGCCTCAAGCACAGTAACAGTTGTTGCAAAATATTTTGTCAGGTTCTAACTTCTCCAGGGAGCTTGTCGTGCCCAGTAACACCTTCTCCCTCTCCTGTAGTATCCTCAGGCTGCCAGGGGCATATCTGCTTCAGTCTGTTTCATTACAAGCAGTGTTGGGAGTCCCCCCCTCTGCAGCCATGTGGCATAGCCGTGTCGCATTGGGGCAGTGCTGTCTCGTGCTGTGGAGGCTGCTCGCTGCTGCGGTGCAAACCCTCCTTGTTCTCCTGTGGGCATGACCCCCTGCCTTTGCAGGTCAGCCGGCATTTATGCGAGCGCTGGAACATCTCACAGATCCTCACCCCTGCAGACCCCGCGGACTGTGCGGGCCTGGATGACCGCAGCGTCGAGGTGCTCAAATCCTCCATCTGCAATGTGGTGAACGAGAAGCCCAGTGAATGGGATGCCCACCTTGACCCCGTGCTCTTCGATTTCCGCACCTCGGTCAACTCCATCACGAAGTACACTCCCTTCTTCCTAATGTTCAACAGATACGTGTGTCTGTCGTCTGAGGTAACTTCTTGACAGAGCAGAGTTGCGTAGGAGGTTTGCCACTGGCAGGGTTACAGAGTAACACCCATGTGTCTGTGCCTTGCAGGTGGATTTTGTCAAGGACTCTAAAGAGCAGGGCGTTAGCTCTGGTAAGGCAGACAGCCTCCCGCCATTCACAGCCGCAGTTCAGGAGCAGCAGAACGCCGTGAAAGAAATTGTAAGTCTTGCAGTGCCTTGAAGGCATTTTGCAGCTCAGCCCCATATCTGTCCAGAAATGCCATCCCACAGGAGTCCCTTGCCTGTGGGCTCTCTCCCATCCCCAGGCACAGCAGGTGGCTGCTGCTCTGGACCCACCACCTGGAGGCAGATGGCAGTGGGGAGGCTGCATGTCCGGCTGGACGGAGCGAGGCAGACACCAGTTGAGCACTGCCTGAGCCTCTGCAGGCCTGGCCTGGGAGGAGAGGTGGCTGGCAGCACCTTGGTGCATGCCAGGGGTGACAGGAGCAGAGCCTGACCATCTGAGCTGCCACTGCTGCCACTGGGGTGCTGGTGGCTGCTGCTCAGAGCTGGGTGATAAAATATGAGCAACTGGATTACCCTACCAAGGCTTAGAGCTGTGTCCCAGCCCGATCATAACTCTGCCTTGTAATCTGCATCTCACATCAGCCAAGGGAGTCCTTCCTGAGGTGGAGACAAAAAGCCTTTAAGGACATGCTGTGTAATAAAGATTGTTAAAAGTAAACCTGCCCCAAAGTGGGAGGAGAGAAACTGGGAAGGCTGGGGCTGCCATGAAGAGCAGCAGCCCAGCATGCAGTGCTGGATTTGGGGAGCCAGGCCAGCATTCAGTTCCTAACTGTCTCTAATATGCTTGGTGACCTTGGGCAAAGTGTTTTGTCTCTCTGTGTCTTGGTTTCCCGACTCAAAAATTGACCTCGGTGTCCTTTGAAAAGTGCTTGGATACCTGCGTGCCAAAAAACCCCAGACAAGGTAACACCGAGGTGTCCTGCCCTGACGGTGTCTGGGTCGCTGATACCGCCTGCAGATGGGCCAAGAGCAGGAGCTGTGGTTAACAGGAGGTGTTCAGAGCTTCCCGTAGCTCCAGCCTCGATCCCATTCTGCCCTCTACTGATGGAGAACTCTGAGCACAGCCATGAAATCATGATTTCTTAACATGAGGTCTCCTGCAGGTTTGGTGTTGGTGAGATGAGGCTGGAAAGACCTTGTTTGGTCCCTCCCCTGCCCTGAGATGCAACCAGCGGTGCTGACGATGTTGGCACAGCTTTTGCCAGCAAAGCTGCAACAGGGTTGAGCTGATTTTTAGGTAGCCTCTCAAGGTCCAACCTAAGCAATCTGCTTTACAGGTGATTGCCAACATGACCACAGCCTACAAGCGGGAGCGGAAGAGCATGAAAAGGAAGAGTCGGGGCCTGCCGTCTCTTGCGTTCAAAGTAGAAGACAACGTGTTTGGGAGCAACGGTGCCTCTTCCCTGAAGAAGCTGAAGAAGGGCCAGTTTGTGTCTTTCCAAATCGAGACAGTCCTGCCACCTGAGCAGAGTATGTCTGGGGTGAAGAAAACCAGTTAGCCGCTGGGGCTTTTTTGTGGGTCCTGTGGGGCTGGGGACAGTAGCATGAACTGTTCCCAAGGTTTGTGTCCCAGCTGTGTGGGAGTCCAAGGCACAGACACACCTGCCCTGTCCTGGGGAGCAAGGAACAGGAAGGTTCAGACAAGGGGCTCTGTTCCATCCCTTCCTGGTCCAGGTTTGGACCATCCCTACGACACAGAGAAGTGGTACCATCCTCATTTACGCTTGGGCAGCCAGGGACTTGGTCTTGCCAAGAGCCTCCACCTTAAACACGGCTTGGAAGCTGCCCCTTTGGGAGTAATTGCATCGAGGCCTGGGTGCAGATGAGGAAAGAACCAGAAATGAGACCCAGATTAGCCAAGTTGCAGTCTGTTTCCCATGGCTTAAAACTGCCCTCCCCACTGTCAGCCTGACCTGGGAGGAGCCACGCCAGGTCTGACTGCATCCCTGTGGACGTGGGGATGGCTTGAAGTGAGCTTTAGTTGTAAACACTCATTAGCAGAAATAAAATCGACAACAGAACGTGAGATTTTTATTTTTTGGTTATCCAGGCAGAGAAAAATGACTTCTTCCTTTGTAACATTGCTGTTCTGCTCTCTCCAGAAATGGGGTGAACTCCAGGAATCCTGTAGATCCTGCACTGGCGGGGTTGCAGAGGTTGTTGAAGTCCAGCGCTGGGCAACCCTGAACGTTGCAGTAGTGCCCCAGGCCAGCCCGATGTCACACGTGTCACCCACCTGGGTGCAGAGATGCTGAGCGGGGAAGAGGCTGAGCTGGCATCCCTCTGGATGGTGTGAGCTTGTCCACACTTGAAGGCAAAAATATTTGTAAGCTGGATTTCTTAAAAATGGACCCCTCACTGCGCTCCTTGTATTAGGGGTTGATTTAAAGCCCCGTCAAGCTGCTGCCCTGTTTGTTTTAGAGCCATTTTATATTTTCCTGTTTGCTCGAGCGCTGTAGAAACGAAATAAAGCCTCAGCCTCGGCGTTCGTTCCGCAGGAATTTACAGCGGGGGGGAGCGTGAGGCTGCCCTCTCCGCGGCGGGGCAGGGCTGGGGGGCACCGGGGCACCGTGTCCCCCCCCCCGCCTCCCTCGGTCGTCCCCGTTCCCGACGCACGGAGGCGCTGGCGAGACCGCGCCGCAGCGCGGGGGCGCGGAGGGGCGGGGCTGGTGCGGAGGGGCGGGGCCGGCGCGGAAGCCNTGGCGCGGAAGCCCCGCCCCCTCCCGACCTTCTCCCGCAGCGGTCGCGCCGGGCCGGAGCCGCCGCAGGTAGGAACCGGGTCACGTCGCGCTGCGTGGGGTGGAAGCGGGGAGGTTTCCGGGCTCCCCGCCGGCTCTACGATTCGCTGCGTAATGCCCGGCGCAAGGAGGGGCAAGCAGCCGTAGTGGCTAACGGAGGAGGGGGTGTGCAGCGTGGGGAAAAACCTGCGTGCGTGGGTTGCGTGTGTAGCTCTAGTGGGAGGATGTTGTCGGCTGAGCCGGAGCACGACCCCATCCACAGGCACCGGGGCGCTGGGGGGTCCAGGGAGAGCTCAGAGGGGCTCTCCGTGGACCCCCCAGTGCCCCGCTGCCCACGCATCGCACGGACGGGTGGGAGCGCGGGGTCCTTTGTGCGGTGCTTCCTGCACCACGCGGTCATGAGTTGCTTTTGCGTGGATCGGGCATGCTCCCTCCTCCCGAAACGCAGCACCTCCGAGCATGGCGCAGGAGCAGGTGAGCAGGAAGGAAGTCCAGCGGTTTTTTATTTTTATTTTTTATTTTTCTGCTTTCCATGTCACTTTGGATCCGGTCCCACCATCACTGCGTGGGTCAGACCCACGCGTGACAGCAAGGGCGGTGTCCCACCTCAGAACCTCCTTCTCCCATGGGGCATGGTGGTGGATTTCCAGCTCCCTTGTAGTTTCCTCTTGGGATTTTTTTTGCATGCCTCTGAATTTCATGCTGACGGTGCAGCACGTTTGGTGGGTTACCCCAAATTGATATTCGAGACGGTGACATGGCTGCTGTAGCCATAATGCATTTTTTTTATTGTTTTTCAAAGAGGAGAATCTGAAAAAAGCAGAGCTGCTCTCCCTTATGCTTTGATATAGTTGTGATACAGTTCTGATTGAATGCTTGGTTTAGGCTTTGTCCCAGGAAAAGCGGGGAGGGACCCTCAGGTCACAAATGTCTGAGTTCGACAACCACACGGCTCCGCAGCGCAGGCCATGAGGCTGTGCAGATGTCCTGTGCCCGTGTCCCAGCATCGCCCAGCTGGGGACCTCAGGGCTGGCCCCGGAGCCATCACAGCAAGCGAGGATGAAGTTTCCCACTAAGATGCAAGGGGAGGTTTCAGGCTCAGGATTCAGGATGGATGGAGACATCCGAGAGGGGGAGGTTTGTCTTCGTTTATGCTTCTAATTCCATGAAGTATCCTGGAGCATGCACGGATTGGAAGAGGAGGGGACGAAGGAATAGATAGCAGTGTTTGGGATCAGGACGGTGGGTGGCTGGCGTGGCTTTCCCCACTGGCACTTGCAGCCTGCTTTCCTTTCCCCACCACCTCCCAGTGGTGAATAACAACCCCATCTCCTTCTTCTTGCCCCATGCAGAGGCCGCCATGGCCATGTTCTCCCCACGCTAGGGCCATCCCTCACTGCCTCGGCGGCCCCCAGCCCGGCAGCAAGGATGCGCGCCTGGAAGGCAGTGGCCAGCACGCTGGCGCTGAGTGGGGCCGACATGGCCGTCACCACGCTTCTCTACGCCCACGGCCGGGGCGGACGGGACATCCTGCAGGACCTGCGGCACTTCAACATCTTCAACTCGCTGCTGGACGTCTGGGGGGGCTGCCTCTACCGCAGCTGCGTGCTGCTGGGGGCTGCCATCGGGGTGGCCACCAACACAGCCTACGGCCCCCGGCGCCTCAGGGCCTCGCGGACCTTCATCGCTGTCGTCTGCCTCCTCATGGGCATCTACATGATGGTGAAGCTGCTGCTCTACTCGGAGGTGCGGAGGACCATCAGGGACCCCTGGTTCTGGGGACTCTTTGCCTGGACCTACGTGGCGTTGGCAGCCACCTTCGGGCTGTGGCAGCTGCTGGCCTGTGTGACGTCCTCCCGCGAGGCGCTGGGGCCCGGCTCCGAGTCCCGCACTGAGGCGGAGGAGAGCTGCGACACCCCACGGGACAAGCGGGAGGAGGCGGCGGGTCCCACCATCCATAAACTGCTGTCGTACACCAAGCCAGACGCCTTCTTCCTGGGCATCGCCTCCTTCTTCCTCCTCGTGGCCGCGCTGGGTGAGCAAAGGGGCTGAAGGGGGCTGTGGTGTGCTCTGCTCCTTGCTGGGAGGGAAGGAGCCATGCGGGGGGCTCGGCAGCACCCTGGGCTTGCTGTTGAGCTGGGTGGCACCTCCGAAATGGGCTGGGGGAAGAATTAAGTGGGTCAAAAAACCACAGTGGAGGATAAAATGCAATGGGAAATGAAACGTCTCTGTGTGCTACTAAGGGCTGTGCCTCCTGCTACATCTCGAGTGGTGTACGAGTATCTCCGTGGTGGGGATGGGGTTGGCCACAGGCCTTCATGGTTGGGAATACAGGTCCTGTGCTGATCCCAAGTGGTGGGTCTGTAACCGCTTGTCTTGTGCTTCTCCGCAGGAGAGACCTTCCTGCCCTACTACACAGGGCTGGCCATCGACGGCATTGTGGTGCAGAAGAGCATGGACCGCTTCTCCACAGCGGTGCTGGTCATGTCACTGCTCGCCATAGGAAGGTAATCGCAGGGGCTGGAGCCCAGAGATGCACTTTGACTTCTCTGTGCTCTTGCGGTGCTGCGAGGTCATGGTGGTGCTCGTGAGGCCATCGCATAGCCCTCCATGTCAGTCTGCCAGTACTGGGGGAGCAGGAGCAGACACAGGGGATGGGCTCCCCAAGGAATGCTGTCCCGGCAGTGCTGTCCTCTCCTGAAGCTTGTTATTACTGGAGTAGTTACCAGTGTAATTAATGGGGACACATTACCAGTGTCCCCATGTTGGTAGCACCCAGTGGAGGTATGGGCTGGTTTAACCATCACTTCCCGGGGTGGGAAGTGGTACGAGCACAGCGTTGCCCAGGCCGTTGGCACGGGCGTTGGTGTGTTTGTGTTGCTGAGGAGCGGGTTTCGTGTCCACTGGTCTATAACGTTTCTTATCTGCAATTAGCTCATTTGCCGCAGGTATCCGGGGCGGCGTTTTTACGCTCATATTTGCAAGATTGAACATCCGCCTTCGCAACTGCCTCTTCAGGTCGCTGGTGTCTCAAGAGATGAGTTTCTTTGATGAGAATCGCACAGGTGGGTTCCTCTTTCCCCTAGGTTTGCTCTAGTCCCTCATCCTGTCCCAGCGTACAGTATTTTTTTCCCCTTGGTTTGCCCTACCAGCAAGTAGCTGTCTGGGAGCAGCTAGAGGTGGCACCCAAATGCTCATGTTTAGAAACAGCGGCAGAAAGCTCTTCCTTTTGGGTACCTCCCTGCCGTGGGGTCAGGATTGCCCAGCACGTTGGGGATGTCAAATTGCCACCAAACAGCCTGACATCCAGCAGCCTCAGTGCTGACACATTCATTTCTGGACATCTCATCCCCAAAACACCTCCTTTCCTCTTCCTGCACCTCCCTTCAGTTCCCACTGATCAGCCGCCCTCCATCCCTGCTTTGGGCACTGGAAACCTCAGATGTGTAAAGCTTGCCACGCTTGCTTGCGGCTTTCCCTGCTTGCCATTCAGTCCTGTCCCTGTCTGTGTCATTCTGGTGTGGTCCCAGTCGGCTGCAACTTTTCCTACACTTAATTTCTTCTCGGCGATATTTTTAGTTTTGAGGTCACTGCCGTATTTAGCAGTTGCTGCATGTTGCCCTGGTAGCTGAGGACACTAGAGATGTTATTGTAAGTGGGATGCAGGTAACCCTGGACTAACAGTTACTAAGCAGGGGAATTCAGCCCTGGCTGTGCTCGAACACAGGCTGAGTACTTAGAAATTCAGGGTGGTGTTTGCTGGCTGTAATGTTCAACTCCGCTGCAGGAGCTTTGCCCTTAGTAGCTGCACCTACGTCCTCCAGGTCACTTGGGTCTTCTCCAGGCTGCAGGACACACGGCTAAAGCCAAACTGCCCTGCGAAGCTGCCTCGCGCTCTGCAGGGCGTGCTGCGCCAGGCGTTCTTCTGGTCCTGCGAGGACAGCGGAGAAGTGTGCCATGGAGGCTCGTGGAGGGCTCCTGGCATCATTTAAAAATGAACTGGGGGCTGGCTTGGCAGCTCCAGGGGTGTGTTCAGCCCAGCAAACACCCACTGATGCACCCACACCGCAGACGATGGTCTGCATACCCATGGTGTGCCCTAAAGGGTACAGTGCAGAAGCAGTCCCCATCGTTGTCCTGCAGCCACCCCGAGCGACGCAAGGAGGTAGCCTGTGCTTTAGAACATGTTTCATGTCCCTTGTGCATGCAGCAATTTGAGCTCCTCTGCTTTGCTTCGCATCCACAACAGCAGAGTCATCCCCTTCCATGCTGCCCAGCAGACCCCCAGCCAGGGGCTGGGTTGGACAAGGAGCTCCATGTGCCAGGGCTGCTCTGTGCGGCGCCGGCCTGCGGCATGGGACATGGTGACAGGCATGGGACATGGTGACGACCTGCCGCAGTGACGTGTCCCTGCTCTCCCCTTCCCCAACCCCTCGTTCCTGCAGGGGATGTCATCTCCCGCCTGACGTCGGACACAACCATCGTGAGCGACCTGGTCTCCCAGAACATCAACATCTTCCTGCGCAACGTGGTGAAGGCCACGGGAGTGATCGTCTTCATGTTCAGCCTCTCGTGGAAGCTCTCGCTCGTCACCTTCATGGGCTTCCCCATCATCATGCTGGTGTCTGACATCTATGGGAAGTACTACAAGGTAGGCAGCAGTGGCTGGTGTGGCCATGGTGTGCCACAGCGCTGGGCTGTCCCTCTTGTGAAGCTGTTGTGGAGACTGCGGGTGGCCTTGGAGCTGGAGGGGTTTGTACTTGAGCGTTTTACTGCCTGCAGTGGGGCCAGGAGGGCAGCATTCCACCTACATGCGCAGATGAGCATAGCCTTGGCTTTTACCTTCGTGCTCAGGAGCTGAAGCCTCTCAGGTCTGACAGGAGAGGTAGCTTGACCATGGGATGTCCCATAAGTGCCTGCTTGTTCACGTACAATCTGTCCTCCTCTCCCTTTGGAGTGACTCGGGTGGGGGTTAAACCCGGCCCTGAGCTCTCTTCCTATGCCAAGGGCTGTCCCCTGTGGCTAATGCCACGTCCTGTGGACCACACAAGTCCTTCACCACACTTTCCCTGTGCTGGTTAGTGGTGCTTTCAATAAGCCCTGCCCAGCTTTCCACTGCCCCAAGGTATGGGATATATCCCAGGGTGGGGGATGTATCCCAGTGCTCAGCCTTGGCTCAGCCCATGGCCTTGGAAAATGTCACTTGCCCTCTCCTGAGCCTGAGGGAGAGGTGCCACGGGCAGCTGGGCAGGTGTTGAGCTCCCTCCGCTTCTGCTCCCCGCAGAAGCTCTCCAAGGACGTGCAGAATGCCCTGGCCAAGGCCAACAACACCGCCGAGGAGACCATCTCTGCCATGAAGACCGTCCGCAGTTTTGCAAACGAGGAGGCGGAGGCGAATGTGTACTGGCAGAAGCTGCAGCAGGTGTACAAACTCAACAAGCGGGAGGCCCTGGCTTACACCTACTACGTGTGGTCCAGCGGGGTAGGTGGCTGGCACTGGGAATGGGCAGGGGAGATCGCTTCTGATGACAAAACGCGCATGGTGCGATGTGCGTGCTGCTCCTCCGCTCTCAGGGAGGTTTGCAGGATGAGCCTACCCTTGATGTCTCCTGCCAGTAAACCCCTGTCCCTTGATTTTTATTTTTTATTTTTTTTAACTCATCAAAAATATATTCCATTCCCCTTAGGGCAGCGTTGTATCATACCGCTGAACAGTCTGTTTTCTCTTGTAAATAAAAATATAATTGATAACTGCTCAAGGTCGTGGAAAACCCCATGTTTTTGTGTTGCTGCATCGCATGCCTGTGCCAGCTCATCTCTGGCAGCTCCGTCTGGGAAACAGCCACGGCGTTGGTTGAGATTCTGCTCAGAAACAGAGATTTTCTGCATGGGGGTGGTGGCAAGGGGAGGCTGCTGGTTTGCTGTTTGTTTGTTTTTTTGTTTGTTTTTGATTTTTGTTTTGCAAAGTGCTTTTTCATTGCTTTAGACCAGATGGTTTGGGGCTTCTCCTGCATCGGCTGCTAACTAAAGCTGTGCAAAACCCTCATGTCGGGCTGCCCTTATCCCTGCACAGTCAAGGATCTAAGTAGCTGCTGTTGAAAGGTTTGTGAGGTATGACGCCCTTGTACAGCTGTGGGAGGTTTATGGGTTCCCAAGACTAGAAGCAAAATCAGAGCATTTTTAGCGTTGTTCGTGAGCGTCCAGGTGAAGCTACCTGTGAGAACTGGGTCAGAACAGATCCCGCTGAGTCAAAGGAGTCCAAAACCATCAAAACGCTCCCGTGGGGCTCACATAAAAAGAAGCTGACAGATTTAGCACAGCCCTAGCGGAGTCTTTCTCATAGGAAACTGAGGATCTTAAGGTCAGATCTTGGCAAAGGGAGAGGGGGAACTTTTTCCCAGTATTTTTCTCTGCATGAATTAATAGCCAACAGCCCTTCCCACTGTCTGTGATCCCAGGTAGCTCAGAAATACCCGAGCTCTGGGCATTTGTGTAACCCCATAGCAGACAGCCTGCGTGACAAACATCGCACAGACCACTGGGCGTTGCGTGGAACGAAAGAGGCTGAATAAAGGCATGGGGCTGTTATGTGTCATGTCAGGGCTGATCTGTCATCTTTGTAGAGTGGGTGGTACCCCCCCACACTGATTTCAAGCAAGAGTTGAGGTAATGCTTCGGAGACTTGTATATGGAAGGAGGATTTTGTGCATTAACTCTTGGCTTGGTTTTGTGCTCTAAATTAAAATGCGTCACATCATATAACACCGAGTTTATTTTAGTGGTGAGGTGACTGCATGTGTTGGATAATTTCAGTGTGGATTATTATGCTTGAGGATGTTAGTCCGAGAGACGTTCATGAGACACTCTGTAATTTCAGATCAATTCTCCCTCCTTGGCTGTTGCCCCTCTGGACTTCTGTTTTGTTGAAAGTTCCAAGCCCAATTCCTTAAGTCAGCACAGGTACCCGAGTTGTTTTTCCCTTCTCATATCCGTACTCACTGCTAGGGCTGTCAGCCATGCGCTGTCAGGGATGCTTGGTTTGGGGCTCAAAGCATAAATGTCAGCTCCTGAATTGTGGGCTGTTGCGTGAGTAACTACAACTGCACTAAAGTGTCAGTTGTCTTTGCTGATTTTGGGGTGTTTGCTTGTTTTCAGCTGACCCTCCTGGTGGTCCAGGTCAGCATCCTTTACTACGGTGGGCACCTCGTGATCTCGGGGCAAATGACAAGTGGAAACCTGATATCCTTCATCATTTATGAGTTTGTCTTAGGAGACTGCATGGAGGTGAGTCTGTCTGATCCCTCTGGGGTATCCCACATTAAGATGATGTTTGTCTTCTAGATGATCCCAATCTCTGCAGTCGCAGGACTAGACCCAGTGTTGCCTTCCCTACCACGTGCTGTAGCTTTGCCTACCTGCAAGCTGATTCTCCCCTCTGCTCCCTGCTCCCTTCCCACTGTGGCCCCATGAATACGGTCACTGCTAACGCCTTGCTGCCTGAAAGCACCCAAAGCAGTTCATCGCTGATAAGGCAATCAGCACCAAAGGGGGTGGGCTGGCCGCGCTAAAGGGGAGAGTCCTGGCTGCCTCCCAAACACGTTTCCTGGCGTGAAGGTTGCAGGGATTGCGCTACTGCCTGTTAAATTTCAGGGTTCATTACGAGCTTGATTACATTACCTTTTTTTAACTGTCCCTGGAACAGGCTGCAAGCTGCTGCGTTGGCAGCACGTTAGCAAGTTGGGATTGTGGGTGGGACAGTGGAGCCCACCCAGGGCTGCTTTCCCCTTGGAAAGGTGTAAGTTTGGCTAATTGAGGCAGAAATTAGCAAGTCTAGGTTTCCTCGCCGCCAAGCATGGTTTCAGTGGTGCTTCAGCCTTCGTGCAGCGGCAGAGCAGAGCTGGAGGCAGCTCACCCGGCTCTCACCATCTGTGCTGATAATTGCAGGCTCTGGTGGTGTTTCCAGGCTGTGGTTTTGGTGTGTATTTTTTTTTTTCCCTCCGATGGGAGGGGCAGTTGCAGTACAGGCTGTTCAGCAGTTCTGGGTTTAACAGTGAGAAGAGCCAGCATGATCGAGGGTTGTTCCAGCAAAGCTGGTGTCTGTGTGTGGCAGTTGTAGTGGAGGAAGCACAATGGTAAATCCACTCGAACCATATCCCTGCTGGGAACAGCCATGGAAGCTGCCAAATGGTTGTCTGGAAAGGTCCAGCCTGATGCTGCTCTGCTTTTGAAATACGAGTGCTAGGGAATGAGCCAGCCGCTCTCAGGGGTTGGTGCAGTGCGTTGCCATATGCGGACTCCGTTCAACCGTTGGGTTGGGGAGCTGCTGGTCTTGAGCAAAGAGATGTGGGTGGAGGATTTTAGTAGACGCTTGGGTCATGCATCTCCTGGCACAGCTCTTCTCTTCCCAATCCATCTGTTTACTTCTTGTGTGCCCCTCTGCATCTACCTATGCACAAAACCCCTTTAGATGCCATTTCCCCTCCGTACCTTAGGCAGGGATCAGAGCTTTCTTATTCTGTCTGATGACTATAGTTAGTCAGATGATAGATTTGGAAATGCTGCAACCATTCTCCTTATGAGTGGCTCCGACTGCTGTTTCCATCACACGGGAGGGTCTCACCATTGCCTCTGCCCTTCCAGTCTGTGGGCTCCGTCTACAGCGGCCTGATGCAGGGAGTGGGAGCTGCCGAGAAGGTGTTTGAGTTCATCGACCGCAAGCCAACAATGGTGAACGACGGGTCGCTGGCCCCAGACCACGTGGATGGGAAGGTGGAGTTCAGAAACGTGACATTTTCCTACCGCACTCGCTCCGCAACGCAGGTCCTCCAGGTGAGCCCCACCAGTTGCAGAGCACTGCCCACCACAAGGCATCTCGTGATATTTCTCCATCATGGCAATAACCAGTCCCCAGCCCGTAGGGAAGGTCAGGTGTCCTTTTGGAGATGCGTAAAGACAGGCTCAATGGCACGCTGGCAAACAGATCATAATGAACAGCGGGTGTTTAGGACTGGCTTTCCTTACAGGGAATGAGATTTATTAAAAAAAACCTTATTCCCAGCTCAGACATTAAACGCGTCAGCATGGTACAGGGCTTTGTGCCAAGCTGTCTCAGGCTGCTTCTATGTGAGAGAGGAGCTGGGGTCAGGGGTCAGGGTGAGACAGCAAGGAGGTTGGTTTGCTTTGCAGTTTTTGGAGGTCCCGCTACACTAGCAGGCAAATTCAAACAAGTTTGGAGGCTTCTTGCTTCCTCGGAGGAAGGGAGCTGGGAAGGAAAGGAAACAGCTAGTCTTTTGCAGGTGAGGTGGCCAAAGCAGCACACCAGCAAGGTGGGGGTTCTCCTTGGCCACATTTTGGCTGCCTCTCCTGCATAGTGCCCAAGCCACTGCCTCGGCACCCTGCTGAAGGCCTGCACCTGAGCATGCTCTCCCATCCTTGTTGCAGAATGTGTCCTTCACCCTGCACCCCGGCAAAGTGACAGCGCTGGTGGGCCCTTCAGGGAGCGGGAAGAGCTCCTGTGTCAATATCCTGGAGAACTTCTACCCTCTGCAAGATGGGCAGGTGCTGCTGGACGGGCGTCCCATTAACATGTACGATCACAAGTACCTGCACTCAGTGGTACGAGCGACTGATACGTGTATTCTAGCTATCGCCTGCTGTGGTCAGAGGGGACGGATGGCAGTGTTGCATGTGGCTATGGATTTGATGTGGCAACCTCTGAAACATCCAGAAAGCTGGAGGTGGTCCAGGAAACAAATTGAGAAAATTTGTGGGGGCGGAAGGGAACGGGGTGGCGATTGGTTTCATGGGGAGGGGGAAGTCTTCCGAAAACAGAACAAGAAACGTGTTTTGTTTTGTTTTGTATTTTTTTGGCCAACCCAATAGAAGTATGGTTTTGGTTGTTTAATTATAGTCTACGTTGGGTTTGAAAAAAGTGTTTTGCATTTCTCTAGCACATTGTACCTTAAGATCCTAAAGTAATTCTCAGATGATTGGGATTTAAAGTGCACAAGATCTCAGCAGCAGTGGGAGCAGTGGAGGGGCTGGGTGCTTTGCCCAGGAGAGGGGTCCAGGCCCCTTGGTTCTGTCTGTGTGTCAGCACAGATCAGCCACCATCTCCTCTGCAAGTAACTGCTCTCTTTGTTTGCCCCCAGAGTGAATGGCCTTGCGAGTCAGCAGGAAAACCTGAAAACAATTGATCAGGAGCAGGCTGGAAAGCCAAAGTCAGTGTGACTAATTTACATTCCCTGCCTGTACTGAGTGAAAATTAAAAGACAACCAAGTCTTTCAGCTTAGCAAGCCTGGTGTGGTGTTAGGAGCATGGGGAGAAGTCAATTAAAATATGACCGTATCCTGCTGGCTCTCTTCATGTCCAGTTCTAAGCAATAGTGTGGAAGGTTCCATTTATTTCAATATAGACTATTTAACAAAGCAGGCTGAATTTGAGAGTGAGCAGCAATGGCTGTACAGTAGGACAGGGAGGCTGTTGCTAAGCAATTAAGGAACTGCAGCAGCTATGTCCAGAAATTCCTAATTTTGGATTAAAAGACGCAGGAGGGCTTATTCACGGGGTCTGTTTGTGATGACTGGCCTTGAACGGGAAATTAGCAAAACCCTGGGAAAATGTCTGTCCAGCCTGCCTTGTCCTAGCAACTGGTTTCCCATACTGGGAAGAGCAAACAGTGCTGGGAATGACAGGCCTGGAGCAAAACCACAGCAGGGGCCTGGAGGGGGGAGCCCATCCCAGGTGCCAACATACCAGCATTGCATGCATTTTCTTTCCTGCACGACAGCTTCCCTGCAGACGATGCAAACTGGGCTGGGGCTGCCACTTGGCGCCCCGTCAATACCAGCATCACTGGAAGCTCACATTGAGGCATTTCTGTGTCTCGGTTTAATGGTGGGGCTCTGCCCGCTCGAGTCCATGCCTGGCAGGAACAAATGCTGATGACCTGAGATGCTGGTCGGCCATCATGTCTTCTGCTCCCAACTGCCTGCTCTTCCCTTCCTTTCTGCAGATCTCCCTGGTGAGCCAAGAGCCGGTGCTGTTCGCTCGCTCTATTGCCGATAATATTTCTTATGGCTTAGCTTCAGCCTCCTTCGAGTCAGTAGTTCAGGCTGCCCAGAAGGCCAATGCACATGCCTTCATCACGGAGCTACAGGACGGCTACCACACAGGTACCGACATCCTTCTGTTTGCACTGAAACCATTTTGTACCTAGAGAACCATGAGAAGGCAGGGAGGTTGTAGCTTCTCCTCACTGCTGCCTTGGTTGCACAGCCTCCAGAGCCCATCTTGCAGGGGGAGACAGCAGCAATGCAGCCAGGGCAAGAGAGAAGTCAGGGCTTGGATGAGCTCCCAGCCTCAGGGACTTCTTGCTTTGGTTGATTCCGTGAGCATCAGTCCCTCACACCCTGGGACAACAGTGGAGCTCTTGCTGCTGGAGGGAAGGACTGCAGCCTTGGGGGTGTTTAATACATTTAAACTGCTCTGTTGGGTGAGCAGAAGCAGTAGCATTTACCTGGTCTTTGCTTCAAAACATGCCACCATCCTGGTGCTGTTGGCTGGGCGCTGGACTTGATGGCAGCTCTTGATTTTTATTTTGACCCCTTCTTCTCTCTCTTGATCCAACAGAGGCAGGCGAAAAAGGAGCTCAGCTATCAGGTGGCCAGAAGCAGAGAGTGGCTATTGCCAGGGCCTTGATCCGAACGCCCCCCATCCTAATCCTGGATGAAGCCACGAGTGCGCTGGATGCAGAGAGTGAACATGCGGTGAGTGGGTGACTCGAGTGTCCGGGCTGAAGAAGCAGCCAGTGCCTGCCAAACCTGATCAGACTGGGATCTCTGCCAGTTGAAATGTGCAGTGTTAACTGGCATACAGCAACACTGTGCAGCCTTTTAGGACAAAACACAGAGGAAGACTCTAAAAATGGTACCGCAATAGGGAGAGTAGGACTATGCGAGCTAAAATCCCAGCTGAGGCACAAAACAAACCACACTTGCAGGAAATGCCCTGAGCTCTCCGTGAGCTGCGCTCTGGTTTATCTGACTGGGATGTGATGACCAAACAGCTCTACCAGTAGCAGAGTTTGGCCTGCCTGGTTCATCGACAAAAGGAAAAAGCTAGTTCAAAGTGCTGGTGTGAGGATGGGTGTCCCGGTGCTGGAGGATGAGTGCTGCCGGCCCACGGTGTGGGGCAGCGCGAGTGTCTGACCTTGGGGCAGTTTGTGGGCTCGCAGGTTGGGAAGAGGCCCCTCGGCAGGGCCGGAGGGCTGTGCTGGAGCGCCGGGCTGGGCACCGTCCTCAGCCACGTGCGTGGTATCTGATGCCAGCCTGGGGCTGGTGTTGGATAGGTGGGGGTGTCAATTTGATATGTGCCTGGTGGCCAACTGCCTGCCTCCAGACCTTAGTGCCATTGTCTGTCTCTTGGCTGGAAAACAGCTCTCTTGCTTTGCCTTGTTATCCACCCAGGAAATAGCCCCACTTTTCTGAGCGGCTGCATTTACCAGGTATCGGCTTCTTGCAGTCTGTGCCAACACTGCATGGCCTCCAAATTTGCGCCCCAGCTTTAACAAGAGCCCAGCTTGCAAGTTCAGACCTGTCACTTAACCACCCCAGCCCATTACTGGCAGTGGATGTGTGCATACCGCATCAATGAGCTGGCTGGACTGAGAAAGGATTTGGGGCTGCACAGTGAGAGCCAGGATGGACATGCTGGTGCTGGTAGCGCTACAGCACTTACGTCCTTGTGTCCTCTGCGTAGCCAGAGGAGAGCAAACTTACTGCCCAGAGATTTCTTAACACAGAGCCACAAAACTGCTCTTCTCCCCTCCCAAAGCGCTACCAGCGATGCTCGTGCACTAACATCTTTTCCTCTCGCGCAGATTCAGCAGGCGATTTACGGCGACTTGCAGAACCACACAGTGCTTGTCATAGCTCACAGGCTGAGCACTGTCGAGAAGGCACACAACATCATTGTGCTGGACAAGGGCCGCGTGGTGCAGCAGGGCTCGCACAAGGAGCTCATGGAAGAAGGAGGTCTTTATTCCAAGCTGGTGCAGAGACAGATCCTGGGGCTCGAGGCGGGTGGTGCAGATGGTCGCCAACCTGCAGCCCGGGGGGATTCAGGGAAGGCGCCCGGTGGGCTGGAGGAGGAGTTCAGGATAGACCATTCCCTCCCGGCCGCGGCGCAGGACGATTATAACAACACGGCTCACAAGTGAGAGCAGCGAGGGCCGGCGCTCGAGACGCTTGCTGGGACGCTGAGGCAGGAGGCAGCTTGCCGACAGGCTGGCGCGCTGCAGAACGCTGCCTGTTTGCTCATCCCGCGTGCCCGTGCACACAAAACCACACACTACAGAGCTTCCTGCATTACAGCCCAGTGGGCAGATGCCTGCTGGTTAAACAGAGAAACAGATTTGGGAGTTGGGTCTTTAGCAATACCCAGCATTTCTGCTGGGTTTCTTTTCTTACTACCAGTAATTCCTCTTGACTGGGACTTTTCTCCCATTGATATGCATGTGTAACTGCTATTAACTGTAATGGATGTCAAGTGCATGCATGGAGGGGAAGACTGAAAACCCTTCCAGGAATTTCAGGGGGTGGCTTTTGTGGCTGGATAGAAAAGCAGCGACTGTAAAACAAGGTCCTGCTCCTGCTGTCAATCTATGGGGTCAGTCCAAAGTTTGCTAAAGTCTGTAGGGAACTTCCTTCAGCTTCAGGGAAAACCGGATCACTCCCATGGGGCTGAATGCCAGGAGAGTTTTGCACTGAGTGCCTGCAGGCTCAGGCTCACAACCATTGCTGCTGAGCTTGTTTCATGTAGTAGCCATCCTTCCTGGAATGAGCCAGGGGACCGGGAGGCAGGTGTTCCTTTCAGATTTGCTCTTGGTGCTTGGTGGGTACGTGGTTTTATTTTTAAGGATGAAGAGTTTTACCATAATTGGGTTAGGGTTTTGTTTTGTTTTGTTTTTTTCCTTATTATATTTCTGTGTGCACTGTACAATGTCTGTCTGGCTCCAGTGTTCACTGAAATTTAGTCTATTATTTCAGTATTTTTTTTAACTCACAACCCTGGTGCTGTTTGAAAAACACTACTAAACACAGGCATAAAATACTAAAATAAATCCCACCAAAGCTTTGTTCAGCTTCAGGCAACACAAGCAACTTCACTGCATGGGAAATCCATACATTCACTTTCCTTGAAGTCAGACTTCGACTGCCTGAACTTTAAAATACGTTTCTTTGAATACTATTTATTAATTTACTGTGAGTAAGAGGGAAGGAAAGAAATATGTTGCTCCTAGTCCTTTTGTGTGACGGCTCTGGCTTAGTAGTGTTATGCTGCCATAGATTGGTGAAGAAACCTGTGCAGCCAGGCAGGTGCTATTGAAAAACAGCATGGGATTTTATATGGGAAGTATTGACTCAGTCTGCACATAGTTAAGAAATGATCTCAAGCACTTTAGCTCTCATGTTTTTCAATATTTGAATGCTGCTGTGTTTTACTTTTTGGCAGTTTTACAGTTTTGTTGTTGGCAATGTTTTGTTTTCATTCAGTAATGTTTTACAAACTCTTTAGTGTCCTTGAGGAGGGATGCTCAAAAAAAAAATAAAATACTACCTCTGCCACTCAACATTGAGCCAATCTAGTGGGGGATGTTTTTTGCATTCAGAACATCTGGGTTTTCAAGGTAATGTTCATCTGAGATGATGGATGGATACAACTGCATACCACATATGTTCTGGTTCCCTCCTGGGGAATAACAAGAAGCACCTACAGAGAATTAGGTATGTAACAGCCTTCAGCATCTGATAATGGCCATGAACCATTGCATTAGGTATAACCTGTTTAAGAACTTGTTTTCATCCCGGAGCCCATCTGGTAGTCAGTCTCACACAAAAGGACAAGCAGTCTAACCCATTCTCAAAGCACCGTGCTTTGTGGCTGGAGTCTTCTCAGCTGCTTGCTTTCTGTGATAAAAATCTGCCTCGGAAAGAGGGAGGTCTTATCTTCCTCCACTTAGGAAACCACTATCACGCTTAGAAGGCTCACTTAAGTCATTCCTCTTTCACCACTTCAGTAAATGGCCAGTATGTTCCTGCCTGATGAAAATCTTCACTGTGGGCATGAGGAGGTTGGGGGTTCCACCCAGTGCTGGAAGGCAAGCAATTAATTCTGCATTCTTATCAGCAAATGCGAGCAGAAAGTGGCCAGTGGTTTGTAGAAGTGGAATTGATTGCTGCTTAATTGAAAAACTGGGGGAAAAAAAAAAAAAAGTAACCTGGGAATTAGGGAAGCCAACTCACCCTGGGAAGTGCTGTTAGGACAATGCTCATTACTACGTGAGATGGCAGAAAAAGCAAAGTAGATCCTGCTGTATGTGCCCCTCCCAGGCGGTGCTGCAAAAAGGGGAATCGGACGATACATGTGGATTACTTTTACTGCAAAGGCTACAGTGAATTTCTGGAAGGGAGCCCTGCTTCCCAAGACTGTTGTGATGATAATCCCAGCATTGTACTCCCAGTTCAGGTCCGAAAAGCTTCAATTGAAATGGCACATTGGAATGGGCAGATTGTCTCTGCCAGTGGCACCAGGCCAAGCTGATAACAGGGCCTGCCTTTGTTCATTGCCACAGGTGCTGAATTCTCTCTTTTGCATCCAGATAACTCAAAGCTACTTTTCCACTGAGCCTTACATCTTGTGGCTTGAACAAGTCCTTTTATTGTTGTGCTGGCAGCATGTGACAAGTGGATCTGCTGGCGCGCTAAAGCTGTGAGGGTTTTCTTATGGCCTGGAAGTGTGGCTGGAGCTCCACACACCACCAGGGATCCAGCAATACTAATCTAATGCAGGCATTTCTGCTGGCCCAGCATCCAAACCTCTACAAACCCTGTGACTGTACAGAAAATCCAGCTTTTCAAAATCATTCCAACTATGACTTCTTTTTATGATGGGACTCCCCTCCCTTACAGGGGTGCTGGCCTAATCTGCAGTTCCATGCCTGCAGTAGTTGCTTGCTCAGCATTTTTCAGTCTGTTTTCATGAGGATTCTCATGTCTGGTACATCTGAGAGCGCTCTTCAGACCTCTCGCTCTCTTACATGCACAGCCTGGATCTCCCAGGGGAGCCTAAGAAGAAACCTTGTGTGGGAACCAAGTGCCTGAACTCATAAAGACTTCCTTGGAAGGCTAAATGAGAGCACGAGTACAAACAGATGCTCTGTGCTTGCTAGGTCCCCATAGGAGCACTGCCTCCTCTTTGGGGTATGTCTGCAATGTGAAAATCGGGGTCAGAGATGCCTATTGGACAAGCAAAGCCCAACAGTGAGGGTGTGCTTAACTTGATGCAGCAGTGGCAATTCCTTTGGTGCTGGATCATGAGCCGCCTCCTGGAGCTGCCCCTGTCCTTGGGCCATGCTGCCTGTGGGCAGTCCGTACTTCAGGCTGTTCTGGAAACAAGGCCGCCGTTCCCTCTGAAACCCTGAAGTGTAATATTTTGTGGCTGCAGGTTTGCCCAGAGCTGATGTTTACATGGGAACACAAACAAGATCTGTTCAGGCGTTACTTGATGACAGTGATGCAGATAAGTTTATTTTCCTCAAAGGGAAGAGTCTTTTCTCCACAGGGAACTCAGATGAGTTTCTCTGAAACCTTAACTCATGCAGTACAGCTTGAAGACTGTCATGGCTGAGCTGGAAGCAATTAGTCATTTGAAAGCACAAGTGATTACAAAGGTTGACTGTATGCTCCGTAGTAGGTTGTTTTCCTCACTGTTAATAAGCTCAAACCATTCCCTGTAACAGGTATAACCACAGCTTTATTTGATTTAAACATTGGAGAACCCTATTCAAGACAAAGTTCAAGAGCAGATCCTACAGCCCTAGCGATTCCCCAAAGACATGTATTTAACCCTGTACCTTTCCACAGACAATGTGTGTGGCTGACTGACCCAGTAAATGGAAACACAGTGTAATGGAGAAAAACAGAGCTATGTTTATTCCAACAGCTTGTCTCCCAGTGCACCAAACTCCGCCTCAATATGCAATTGTGTGTATTTCAGCGGCTGGGCTTTCTAGGCCTTCGACAGGTCTGGAAATACCACAAGCAAATACTCAGAGTGCTTCCAGTTCAGGTTCAGAGCTACATCTTAGTCTGGGGAGGAAAAATAGTATCTGCCTTGTCTCCTCCAGCTTCACTGTGAGCTTAAGGCAAAGAAGTACATGCAGGTATATAAACCTGCTCCTCTTTTCATCTCTGTGGCTCCCTGAATGAAAGAAGTACTAACAGCAGAACTGCTGCTTCTCTTCCAAGATCTGAATATGCAGGTCATTTTCATGTGTGAAGGAATCTAAATTGTAAAATCTTAGACAGAAGTGTGGATTTCAATATAAAAGGAAAATAAATTGCAAATAAGCCTGAAAACTTCTCTACCTATTGAGCAACCAGACTAAAAAGGGTTAATAAACTCCAAAGATTAGACTTGCAAATTCAGTCTCTATGTAACCAACCAGTTTTTCCAGGAAAAGAAAAGAAGTTGTTGTGAAGGTGACTTGCAAAATATGTCTAAATCTAATAAATATGCATGGATACAGTGCTACTGACTGTAAAAGGATATGAGGTGACAGAAGGAAATCCAGGATCAGGTTTAAAAATAAAAAAAAAATCTAACATTTAATTTAAACTGGGCTGGATGCCAGTTCTCCCCATGACTGCAGCCTGACTTCTTATTCACCATGACATGGCTTCCACTGTAGTCCTCCCAATGTTTTTGTTCCATTTCTCCTCTAACAAGAAATCCTGACTTCTGTACTTTGCCTGCTTTCATTTTGAACTTTCACAAATACTGTCACCCTTCAAAAGGATTTTAGCAAAGGTAAAGAGGAACCAGGGCTTGGCAACTGATAAATCTCAGACTGCAGCATTGCAATATTTGATAATCCCTGTAGCCTAAAATCCTAGTTTATCTGCTATTCTTCACATTCTGTCCAAGTGATGTGCTGTCACAAAACCTTAATCTTTTATGACGACTGCTGAATGGGAAGGGCACCTTCCAACGTGTCCAAGTAGAATATATAGTTATACAAAAGCAGCTGACCCCTATTTTGCCTCCCAACCTCAAGTTGTTTTTTTCTGGCCAAAGTTGAATTCTCAATCACATACAGATGTTGATCCAAGTACTAAAAAGCAGACCTGATGATTAATATTGACACTGCTCTCCAACATATCCAGAACCCAAACTTATCTACACGGGGAGAAGCAGTATTTTCAGTATATGTTGTACTTGAGCACAAACGAGTTATGTTTTCCCCATGCATTTTGTGAGGACTTCATTTCATTTTCACTTCATAATGCAGGTTCTGCGTTACATGGCTTCTAACTAATTTAATACTGATTACCATTGACAAATCCAAATAATCCATTCTTTGATGTCTACTGCAGTAAACTTCCAGCAACTCTATGCAACTTAAACAAGAATTAGTTATATAGTTGTAGAAGACCCCCTTAGAAGGTCTCTGTAGTATAGAACCATCTTTCCCAACAGCATATTGACAATACAATGGTGATAATACTGTAGTGCCCTTCACCGGAGATACCCACAGTACCTCTACAAGCATTATTCAGCGTGAACTATTCCTCTCCACTCTCAGCATGGGCCTGAGCAGTTATTATCATTATTCATTTTAAGCAAAAGGCCCTGTGGTAGAGGGAAGCTGCGAACTCCACTCGGGATCACACAGAAAGGCAGTGGCAAAACTCGATTTACAACCTGAAGCTGAGTCAGGCTCTTCTACACCACACTCCCCCCATACCAATTATCTTGCTATGCTATGAAGTTAAAATCACTACTGTTCTTGGGAAGAAAGGGCTTCTTTTAATCCCTCAACTAATTCCTCTGTTTATATATGTGTGTATGTGTGTACGCACATATGTGTATGTGTGTTTGCATGCGTGTACGGATTGGTGTAACACCAGGGTGTAACTCTGTCTTTTTGATGGGCATGTGCAAATACAGTACATGATATTGTGTTGGCATGGCAACTATCTGCTGGTTTTAAATAACAAGGTCAGGCTGTAGTGGCCGTGAAAACCCATGTCACTGCCGAGGGGTACAGCTGCTTACTCATCTTTGCTCTGACAAGGAGGAGCCCGGCACATACCACAGCAATACGCAGGCACGCTGACGTGGCTGAGCGGACGCGTGCCCATATCGCTAATCACGGTCTCCCCACCCTAAGCAAGCTCAGCTGCCGGATGCACTAACCTCTCTTACCTGCCTCTGAGCGCACTCAGCTTGCAACACGGCTGTAGAGAAGCCGTGCACTAAACAGCCAGGCCAGGCAGCCCTCCACTAGCAGCATCATACCGTAGGGCTTTGCTACCTGTGAGATGACAGAGAGGGCTTCTGTGGGAGATGGAGAGCTGAGTTTAGTTGTAGGACAAAAAGCCAAACCCACAGCTGTTATGTCTTCGTTCAGGTCTGCCAGGAAGTACTGGGTCACTTCTTGACTGTGACTGTAACGTCATTATATTTGAATAGGATTACATCAGAGATTGACTCAGTTCACTGTATTGATTTTTTTTTTTTTTCAGATAGATGAAAAAAGTCAAAGACAAAGGATAATGACCACGCAGCCATTTCCTACCCTGTTCCTTTGGCTCACGTGCTTATTCTGGTTCTCCCTCCAGTTACACACTGGGAAACAAGCACACCCACATCCACAATTAGTTAGCTACAAGAGCAGGCCAGAAGGTGGTGCACGCCTAGAGATGCATCCAACCTAGGCAGTGATGTTAACACAATTAATTATTTCCGGGCATAATTGTATGTATCAACTGTGCTAGCATCAGTAGTAATTGGAGAGCTACTGCTCTAAAGTGTTACCACAAAGTGCATAGCAGTGTTGGTGATATATGTATTTTTGCATGTGTACTTCATAGATATAAATCAGAAAAACAAAATTGAGCCATGATGTTTTAATTGATGCTTAACATAAAACTCAAAGCTTTTGCTGCTTTTTGCTTTCAAAATTGTTTAAATCCACTATAAAATACATCTTTGATAGAAAGATCATTTCTTGACCTTCATGCTTGATGAAGAAAGTGCTTAAGTTGGACAGAAGGACTAGCAGCACCAAAGCTTGGCAAGATATGATTTTTAGCTATTTTTAGCCTAAATAGGTATTCGGCCTAGGCTTGAGAACAATAATGCAGTCACTCTTTTGAGATTTGCCATGGCCAAGTCCCAGCCAGGTAAGGAAGTGTGAGTTAAATAATTCTACTGATTTTCCTTCCTAATTTACAGCCGCACAGTCAAAAACAAAAGGAGAACGAGAGTGCCTACGGCCCTTTCAGGCAGGAGCATTGTAAGTGGTTCTATCCGGCACTGCTGCGAAGGCTCAGAGTTCGGCTCCCCGGGTCTTGCAGGGCACAGGACGCAGTCTGCTCACGGCTGGTCAGAGGCCTGCAGCGAAACCACAAAACGAAAACGCCAAGCCCCAAATGTCCCGGCGAGCCGCGCAGCCCCTCGGCTGTTCCCGCAGCCGCCATCCCACGGGACGCCGTGGGCCTCGAACAGCGGGCGGCATCATGTGAGCGAGGCAGACAAAGCACGCTCTGTGAGGGGCTCCAGCGAGGCCCGGCGCCCTCAGGACAAGCCATCCAGCCCTCCACGGGCAGACTTGCCCCGGCCCGGGCACCACCGCCACCCCGGGCCCTCTTCGTGCCCCGCTGCTCCGGCCAGGCCCGCGAAGGCCGGAGGCCCGTTGCGCTGTGACCCCCACGGCGGCTCCATCCAGCACGCAGCCCCCCGGGCCAGCTCCCCCTCAGCACCCCCGGGAGCCTCCTCCCCCTCAGCCACCGAGGCTCCCCGCTCTCCCCTCCACACCCACACTTTGGTACCGCCCGCGCCCCAGCGCACCACCACCCCGCCCCCGCCGCCCAGCCGCCTTGGTACGG
>VXAL01012018.1:252462-290652 GCA_013399475.1 Chauna torquata
GGCGGGCAGCGCTGGCTGCCCCCTCCCGGCCCCCCTGCCGGCCTCCCGGCCCTTTGTCTGCCGGCCCCTCTGTGAGGGGGCCGAGCCCCGGCGCTTCTCCCGAGGGCTGGCTGCCAGAGGAGGGGGCCTGGCGGCGCTGAAAACGCTCGGTTTGTGCCGAATTAGGAGAGGCGGGCGGACCGGGGGTGGTGTCGNTGGTGTCGGCTTTTCCATTAATGCGGCCCTGGTTCTGTGCCTGGGCCGCGGGGAAGGGTTTTGTCGGGGTGAAGTGGGTCCTGTTCGTGGTGTCGGTCTCAGCGCGACTTTAATTCAGGACGGTACGAAAGGGGCTTCTGCGTGACCCGGGCGCAGCGAAGGCTGTCAGGCTTTCGGGTGCCGTTCTTGCCTGTTCCGAATGGCTTTGTCAGTGTACCAGGCTCCACGCCATGCGTTTGGGTCTGGGCTTGTTAAAATTAAATAGAAGCCTGTTTTCTTCCCGCTGCCGTGGTCCTCTTTTACGTTTTTTTTCTGTATGCCAGTGTGTGTGCCAGTGAACACTGTATTGCAGTGCTGGTGGGAGCCTCTCCCAGCGTCGTGTTCCAGCAGACACTGCTAAAAGACCCTGTGTAGCCAGCTGATAACAAATGAGATGGAACCACTTCTGTGAAAATTTTGAAAGAAACAAATGTACTTTACTTCTCCAGTTCTAGTACTTACTGTTTTTGCTCTAAATTAGAGGACAAAAGTCACAAGGGGGGAAAAAAATAGTGGCTTAGCTTATTATAAAGCATTGCCTATTAAGTGAGATCAATTTTGATTGCTTTTCCTGGAACTAAGAACCCTGGCCTTTTGGTACTTCCAAGGAAATCCTTCTGGATCACCTCACACCAAACTGTTAAGTGTCACAGACAAGAGGCCCTCCGAAGGCTGCGGCTGAGACAGCGAGGTGTCCCGGGGAAGTTTCTTGCTGCACTGTGCAACGTTTGTCTTTTGAACTTTGTGTAAATAGATCTGCGAGGTGGGATTGGACATAATAGGTTTTCATATGAGCTTATATTTTGAGAACTTGAGAAACTGTTGAAGAAACGCAGATGCTGCTGTAAAAAGGAAACCATGGAAAGATCTTAGAGATGCCAGTGGTTTACTGGGGGGGCAGGAGAACCCTTCTGTGTCAAGACAAAGCATTTAAAGAAAGTCAACAGGTTATAACGGGTTTAACTTAGTGAAGATATAATGGGTGCAGTATTGCTGATTGCAGCGTGACCTCTGGCAAGGTACGTCAGTAGATGGCCCGGCTCAGCGGGCTTTTTGTTTTTTGTCAATACACACTTAAGACTGTAGGTCAGAAGCGACAACAGACCTCATGACCTTAGTGGCAAAGGTTCTCTCTCACTGCAGAATTAGACCGTATTCTCAATTTGACCCTCCAGTTTCCCTCTCTAGTTGGCAACAGAAGGCTTTTAAATTGTAGAGTAAAGTTCTCTGGGCCTGAGGGAATATTTTGTGGTGTTTGGAAAGTGTGGCTAGGTTTGAAGGTATTTGAGTTGTGTGGAAATACGGCTGTGCTACTGTCTGGTATAATCCTTTTTTATTGTGCACAGAGACTTTTACCAGAGTCTGTTCAGCTCAAAAGCATTTACCCGTCTTGGAACTGGTAATGCTCAAATACTTCTTCCTCGTTCTGTTTTTGCCTTCACTGAATTGTTTTTTCCTTGGGTTTGTGCTACTGGCTCCTGATTTTTCACTGTGAAGTATGTGGCAGGAAGAGGGAGAGAGGGAAATCCTGAACATTAAGGAGGAACCGTGGTAACTTCACTGCTGCTTGTGTAGGTATTCAGTGTTCAGTCTCTGTGTATCTAGGTTGTAGGGTTATTCCAAAGTCCTTAAACTAGTAATTTTATTGGGGCATGCCAATTAAATCATGATTTCTGAGTCACTTCTCTGAGGTCACTTGTACTTTCAGTGGCAAAATAGGCTAAAGCTGATTATTCTGTAATTGAAAAAACCTTTGTACTCCTTGTTGAAAGGGAAACCCAGCTGAAAAAAACGTTTTGTTCACAAAGAGGAGGATTTGGAAAACCACTTGGCTTTCTTGCTCATAGCTAAAAATAGGCTCCTTCCAGCTCTAAAGGGAATGTATTTCTGTGCAGCACTTGAGCAGGGTTTGTATATGTCATCATGGGGGTGTATGCGCATATATATATATCTCTATATATCTGCGTGTGTGTGTGCTTGCGTGCACATGTGTATTTCACTGGGTAATATGCCTGTGCAGTGTCCTTCACACTGAAACCCCAGGTATGTGAAAGTATGGCATCAAAGAGCTAAGCTGCTTTTTCTGTTTTTCTGTAAGGCTGTTTTTGAAGCCTCTGGCTTTTAGCACTTGAACAACGAACATCTTGTCTGTTAGAAAGAGGAAGGAAGCCAATTGTCTGCTGCTCCTAGTCTTTTGAAATTGAGGAGGTTTTTTGGTAATCCTTTGAGGTTAATCTCTGTAGTATATTGATGGTATTCATCTTCATGAAATAAAAGTACATTGTTTATGAAAGTCAATCTCAGCATGATAATTCTAAACAGCACAGGTAAGCGAGTTTGTGATGTACTGGTGGTAGCTCGATGAATTTCTCTGGCGAGAACTGGTTTTCTCTTGACCTGTACGGGGACATTGCTTTAGTTACAGTGCAGCATTGTGTTACTGAACGCTAAACATCTGCTGCCAAAAATTATTTGCTTTTCAAGACCTTAATTATATGAAATGAAGTCATCAGAAATGTATTGCCTTCCTCTCATTCCAGCATTTCAGAATACACTGGCAAGCACGGAAGGGTTTTCAAGTGTAGTCCTTTTCTCAAAAGCTGTTTGAAAAGATCGGGCAATGCAGAAAGTCCAAGTTCAAACTGTGTGAATGCATGCCCAGATTACTTGGATTCCTTATCCTGTCCTAAAACCACATTGTGTAAGTGGTTATGTTCTTGTTTGCCAAACATGAAATTTAGTTACAAAGTTAAGAATTAGACTTGGTGACAACTATAGAATTTTCTTTTCCAGCTAAGCATCAAATGAATAACCTGCCTGTGTCTAATGAGCACAAATTGCAGTTCTGTGCACCGCTTTCCTCTGGAGTAAACGTTTAGGAATTGCAATTTACCTTTTAACCTTTATTTTCTCATTTTGAAAGCTAGTACTTGCATAATCAGAAGACCTAAATTTAGCAAATCTAATTACTTCGGAATGTGTATTAATATTTATTACCAAACAGATGCTGTTAGAGGCTATATTATCATTCACCAGTACTTGATGAGAAGCATTCTTAAATCTTCTGTAAAAGAAGGCTTTATTCTCCTCCTCTGCACCTGTTAGCTCCTATTTCAGGGGTTAATTTGTCACTCCCATTGTGCTTAGTTATACTTCTGCATTGTGACCGCATATTTTATTCCGAACTTACAAGTATGTAATGCAGGTGAAAGAGAGAGTGTGGCAATGATAAAGGCTGGAGAAAAACCGGAGAAACCTAGAGCTAACGTGTGGATGTGTGCTATATTTAAAGCAATTAAAATGGTGCAGTTTGAATAGTTTTTGTTATTTGTAGCTTCTTAAGAGACTTTTTCTTGAAGTTACCAACAGACTTGTTGACCTGGCGCTTGCCAAAGCCAGCTTGTAATTACAGCAGCGCTTGGTGGACTTTGTGTGTCGTTGGGGTTTCAGTCGCCCTGACTGTGTCAGGAGGACCTGGTCTGGAAGCGTTCTTCTGAGAACATGCTTTTAGATCGACAGCAACCATGCTTCTCGGAGTCGTTTTGCACAAACCGCTCTTACTGCAAGGCATTATTTTGGAATAAGTGGTAAACAGTACAAATGTTGCTAAGCTAGTAGTAGTATGTGCTTCTGTTTCAACTTTGTCGAGCATTCTTCTTTATTTTAAAAGTGGGATGAAACAAAGCTGCAGTTCATGAAAGCAGCAGGATTTCAATTCCCAAAGCAGTTGCTGCTGCCTCTTCTTAGAAGTGCTTATTGAATAAATCCTCGAGTAAAACTATTCAAATTATGTCTTTTAAAGAAACTCACTTTTTAAGCATCTTAAGTTTTGAAGAGCTGCGTAAGCCCTGGTCTTGTCTTTACTAACCCCCATGGGTACGTGACTCCCTTGCCTCGCCTTGCACGCAGTTTGGTTTCAGTGGTCTGCTCAGTGGTGAGCAATCCCTCTGCCATCAGAGTCCCGATATAAGCTGCACGGTATTGTTGCCCTGCTTGTCCCATTTGGAATTCATAGCAAGACCGTAGCAGTTAAAAGAAGAAGAAGAAAAAAAAAGTTTAATATCATCCTGTCTCATTATGTCTCGTGGTTCTGACTGGTATTTTTCGTCTGTTTTCAGATTAAGGTTTCCTGCCTATTGAAGAGCTCTTGACCTCAGTAGTCTTCTTAGCAATTCTGCTGGAGTTGCGTGCTGTTAGCTTATTTCTGTTGGTAACTTTTTTCACTTTACTTCCATTAGACAGGTGAACGTCTAATGAAGTAGCAGTTCCCTGCTAATACGAATTTTTGTCACGGGACAGATCTGACAACAAAATAACTTGTATTGGATTTATTCCTTCCTTGTTCAGTTATAGCTGTTGTCTCGGGCTCGTGGAAAGCTGTGAATGGATGCTAAAAGCATACTTTGTGCTGCATTGGTAATCTTCATAGACTGCTCACGCCGTACTATATCTTTGACTCTTGGATGATTTTGTAATTTTTTTTAAATCAGTCAAAAATTGTGAAAGCTTTTCTTTAGGGCTTTTTAGGCTAATTTAAGCGTTTGCTTTTCTGATTCCTTGAATTAACTTCTAAATGTAGTGGAACAGTTGCAGAAAAGTTTATTACATTGAATTCACATCCGTGCCAGAGATTATTCTGGTTTGTAAAATTATGATTGTATTCATGTTCCGTTGTCTTGGGATTATATTTGTTCTATTTTTTATGAAATAGAATTTACTCCCTCCTCAAACTTCTTCCAGTGAAACGAAGCATTTCAAATGTCCCAAACAGGTGAATGGGTCTTCACCTTTGTTTTGGAAACAAGCTGTTGATCAGTTTGCCTTGTAATTGAAGGGTTGGTTCTTCTTATGGTTTTGAGCAAGATTCAATACAAGTTTCTCATCTGTTCAACTGTCCAATTTTTTTAAAAGAAGTTTGACACAGAGACTAATGCTGGAAGTGAAGACTTGAAGAGTAACACTTGAGCATTAAATATGAATCGTGTTTTTGTTCAGTTTCTGTAGAAAAATGTACCCTTCTAAGAAGTGCTATAGTACGGAAAAAGTTGAGTCATTAAGGCTTGTCTAATTTCAAGCACTGTAACTTAAAATGCAGTTAAGAATACCTCAACATTTTTTTCTTCTAAAAAAAAAAAATTTTAAAGACTTTCACCTAAGTATAGACTCGACTGTAATTGCTGGACATCAGGTGCTAAGGTCAGGAAAAGGTGTCACTCTGCGTTAGATGTAGGTGGGTTACCTATGCTTGTTTGCCATCAAACCAGGTAAATACGACTTTCCAAGTGCTGGTGTGATATTAATTTGTTTCTTATACCTACAAGACAGGTATATCCTATTACGATGATGTTTATTCATCTTTATACATTCATAGTGATTCAGAAGTAAAGTTCTTCAGAAAGGCATTGCAGAAAGCGAGGTATTCGTTTCCTCCTTGACCTCCATAGCCCTGCTGAGGGACGTTACAGTACTTGAGGAGGAGAGTTATTTAAGAAGTAGCTTAAGTTTTATGTCACTTGAAGAAGCCTTTTCTATTATTCTGCCTATTTACCTGAAGTTCTTCTCTTCGTTGTTATATATGATTTGAGTAATATCCTTTCCCTGGGGTTTGTACTCTTGAAATGTTTATAGATTTGCGTATCTTTCATTCCTCTGTTTTATGCTCTCTAGAGAAAATGTATATTACATGTTCTTCATCCTGAAGAAAGATCAAAGTCTGCTCACAAAACTGGTCTTCCCAGACTGACTGCACAACTATTTTGAAATGAGAATATCAGCCTTACGAGCAGTGAAAATGCAATCACCAGATCACATTTAAGTCACTTGGAGGAAGTAGTTTGCTCATTAAAATGGTGAAAGAGGAGAGTCATCAGAAACCATTAATCTTTTTGCACACAGTCTTCTTTGGCTGGCAGTTCAGAAGACAACTAGTTAACAAAACTTGTGGTGATGGCAGGTAGTTTGGTAAGGAGCTGGGTGTCAGTAATTAAGCTGTTAAATAGCCTGTATTTGGGTTCCATTCGTTATTGTTAGTAAAAAATGTAAAATGGGGACTTCAGCTTTCTAAAAGTGAATCTAGCAGCGCTGGGTCATATGAGAACAAATAAATGGAAGCAACCAGTTTAATTTGTTTTGCATTGGATTCAAAAGTGAGAAGAGAGGATTTTCTTTTTGTTCTTGGAAAGTATTCAAGTTGAGCACAAGCAAAGGGTTGGAAGCTTGTTTAGGCTTGATGTGAGAATCTTGAGAAGACAAAAAGAGTATTACAAATACAGTTTCTCCCATTTGTACAACTTGGAATAGAATTTTGTTTTGATTAATGCAGAGTTTAGGAATCAGCCTTATCCTTGATTTGATGATTTTTTTAAAGTGGTTTAGTAAGAACTGGGCAAAAGAGAGTAAAACTTTGGTATTTGACAAGCGGTATCTGGGGCCAAAGATGCATTTAAGTAATATTGAGCTAAATCTGAAGTTAGCAGATTAAAGCGGTGTATAAATATTTCAAAAGGAAGTAACTGCTTTTGGAGACACTGTTGCTACACTTGGGAAATATTTTCACCTGATGCATCTCCCCATGTGCTCAGACTGCCAAGAACACCTGAATTCTGATCCTGTCCTTTTCAGGGATTCTCAGTAGCTCACACAGGTTTCCTCTTTTCCTCTTTCAAAGGTATGGCTCTCCTATATCCACCCGTGAGCGTGAAAGGAAGAAAGCGCTGTACTCTTCTTGTCTGCGCTGAATGTGGTGTAGAAGGGGCATATTAATGTAGGAGGTCACAAAAAGTGCACCAAACGTTTGTTGATTCTGAAGGCAGCTTAACAGAATCAGTCTGTGCCATAGGAAGATTATCCCACTTGTTGATTCAGACTGAAATCGGATCCCTTGCTTTTTTTTTTCCCCCCTCTTCTTTTTGATGTCTGAATCTTTTAATGAATCTTCTGTGACATCCAGGGCAGACTTCTCCAAACGCTCTGCTTTCCCAAAGCTCATGAAGACTGTCGTGATAAAATTGTGTGCATATGTGTGTATGAGCAAAGTTGGAATCTTGCCGATGGTGGTTTTGTGAGAGTTGTCATTTGTTCCTTAAGAGTGATGTCTTTGGGCTAGGATATGTTAAGCAGCAGGATTAAGCTGAAGCACAGGCTTTTGGCATTAATCCAGGTTTGAGCTAACATAGTTTGGGAAGAATATTCTGGAGAAGGAGCCATAATGATGCAGTGCTTGTTTTCTTTTTTTTTTTTGCATTTTAGTAAGATAAAAGATGACGCTCTTCTGCAGTTTTGTTGCATCTTACAGCTGGAATTCAAAGATTTTTAAGAGCAACTGTTGCTTTATCTGTCAGCATTCATCGTGGGGGAACAGTGGGAAGGGCGGTGAGCGAGGTGGGGATGTAGAAGCGCCTCGGTTAGATAATGGGTAAGAATTCATACAAAGCATCTTCGTGTATCAGGACGTGACTGTAAAACTCTGATCTCACAAAGCCAGGACAGCCAACAGGTCAGGCCTCACACAAGTTTGTGACAAGAATTAGAAGAAACTTGGGTGACGTAAACTGCACTCCTCTGCCACTGAGCAGAAGGGCCTGAATGGGCGTGCAGGCACTGATTTCCACCTAGTAACCACTACCGTACGACAAGGAGAAACGTTCAGCATAGCAGGAACTTGGTTTCTGCCCTGGCCTGGGAAAAGCCGTTCTGCCTGCAGGGCCGGTAACGGGCTCCGCTGCCCCTGGCAGAGGAGAGGGCGCTTCTTGGGAGTCCTTTCCCACAGCACAAACTCTTCAAGTGTTTGGAATAAAAATAATTATTATTTCCAGCTTGGTGAAGAAGACTGTTTAATGAACTGTCTGTTGCATATGTGTGTGGGGGGAACATGTGGGAAGGTGCCATCAGCTCAGCATGAACTCCTGTTCGGAAAGCAATTAATTCACGGGTGTTCCTGGCTGAAAGGGGAGAGCCCTGTTCGCAGTGGTGTTGTTCAGGGGATTTTCCCTTGTTTTAGCTTGTGTTTGTAGATGTTCTTAACATGCTCTTTGCTGCATAGACCTTATTTCTTCTAGTAAAACAGTATATTTGCAGAGCAGCAAAAATACAGTTTGTGGGAAAGAATTTTGTATAGGAGAGAAAGAGGTTGTGGGAAATGAGTGCAGCAGCTGTAGCTGACCGTACCCGCCAAATCAGGAGGCATTCCCACTGTTTATTAAAAGTCCAAAAGTATTGTTGGTAGCTGCAGGTCCAGTACAGCAGTACTGGTTTTTACAGAGAACTTACTTTTGCTGTTTATGTAGAAGTTTTGAAATTCTCATGTTGTCCACATAACCATTAATCTTGCTTAGTATTTTCACTGTCATTTCACACACCTTTCTTTTTGCAGGCCCAAAATGTTCAGCACAGCAAGGACATGACTCTTGCCAGCAACCGCAGCCTGGCAGAAGGCAATCTTCTGTATCAGCCAAAGCTGGAGTCTTTGAAAGCAAATTTGACTCAAAAATATCAAGAGCTGCAAGTTCTTTTTGAAGCGTACCAGATAAAGAAAACAAAACTAGGTAGCATTTTCTGTTGATGATTATGATTTGCTGTTTTCTAAGTGAATGTAAATCTGTTGCGCATCTTGTTTGTTTTTTGCGTTCTCTCATTTTCAGCTGTGTGAATTAGGGTACAAAATCAAAGTCATTCTCACACAGTTCCGAAATAGATCATGCATCTAATGACTTAAGTGTCTCTTACACCCAGAAACATGCATTATGGATTCTTTCTATTACCGGTGTGGTTACCTACCTATTGTTCTCTGAATGATCAAATTTGTCCACCTTGCTGAAAAGGAAAGCCTAATTTGAATTATCAATGATCGTGAATCAAACAGAATCTTGCATTTAATGTTCTAATTTCGTACTGAATTATGAAGTATTGTCTGATACTGAACTTGCTGAAGTGCTTTCTTTCATTATTATAGATGTAAAATTATAATTAAATTACAGCTTGTAGCACTGTGACAATATTCCTAAACCAGTTAAGTGTTATACTTTCTGTTGATCGCCCTGTCTAGAACAGTAGAGTATGAGTATACTGCTTATATGGAAGCGCCTGTGAAGATTTTTATGCTGGCTGATGCTTTATAGCTTCAGTTGGAAGTCACTTACAAACAGCTGTCATTTACTCTTCTTTTCATGCCATTACAGACAGACAATCCAGTAATGCTTCACTGGAGACACTGCTAGCACTCCTTCAGACAGAGGGGGCTAAGATAGAGGAAGACACAGAGGTAAGACAGTACACTTCAGTTCTGCCACTTTATACCCATAGTGAAGACTTCGAATGTACGTAGCTGAAGCATACAGTTGAACATGTAATAAACTAAAGGGATGTTTTTAAGAGTATGGTCTGGTCTTTGCTTTGAACTTCACTAAGCAGTCATTTGATTTCAGTGAGGTTTTTTTTTGGTCTGAGTAATTTTTTTACTCTTAACATCTTTGAAGCTTAAGAAAGAAAACGCTATTTTTCAGAAAAGAAAGCCAAACTCTTAGTCCTGTGGCATTGCCTTCAAACTAATAGCATATAAATGTGGAAATACTTTTGATGGTGTTTGCCTGCTATATGTATTAATCCGTTACAAATGTCAATTAGTAACCTAATAAAAGACTGCCTGTGCTGGTTTGTAAGATGAGAGGGATGACTTTGCAGCAGTTCTGGTGGAATATTCCATTACGATTTCAACGTATCTGTCTAGGTGCCAGTGGTCACTACTTGCTGTGATACAAGTGCTTGAAGGGTGGTTTGTTTTTAGGGCAATGGAAGTGGTTGGTTTTGTTTGCAGATTTGCGTGTGGGATGTTCTGTATAACTACATAGTTTGTTAGCATCAGGAAAAGATCTGCTTATTGGCTCTCAGCTGTGATTACAAAAAGACATTCCTCGGACAAGTTGAATTTCTTGATTATGTATGGGGTCACCTCTCTTGATTATTAAAACATCATTTACCCAAAGCTTTGCTTTGCCACAAGTAAGCATGAGTATTAAACCTGGCTTAGCAATAATCTGCCTCTCTGTACTGAGGCTTGCAGAGCTCTCCGTGTTTGTTGGCATTGCAAGCAGTACTAAGCTGTAATTCAGCTTAGCTGGCTATCTGGAAAGCTGTTGAACTTGATTCAGTCCTGTCTCTGATGATCAGGGGAATGTTCAGAGCTAGATTCAGATGTTCTTACTACTGTTACTTCAGTATAAATTTCAGCAAAAGTGGTATTTAGCTCTAAATGCTTCTGAGTAATACCTAATTCAAAATTCTGGTTAGAATTCTTAATATGCTAGTCATCCTCCATATGCAAGCTGGAACATCACGGGCAAAATTGTGCTATTTTTAGGTGTAAGCCCTTTAGATTGTCTCAGAGCATGCTGTTTTCTAAGAGGTTATTCCATATTTGACAGAATATGGCAGAAAATTTTCTTGATGGTGAAATACCACTGGATTCCTTCATTGATGAGTACCAGAGCAAGCGTAAACTGGCTCACTTGCGACGCGTAAAAATTGAGAAGCTCCAAGAGATGGTGCTGAAGGGACAGAGACTTCCACAGGTTCAGCCGCCGGCTCAGCCAAGGGCACCCTACACAACACCAGCACCTCAAGATTCCTACACTTCGGATGCAAACCCTCCTCCTTCAGTTGTGCCCCGACGAATACCTCCCCCTCCACCTTCGGTCCCAGCAGGACGCTTTCCTACTCCATTTACTGCAGCCATGAGTTCAGGACCAGCTCTTTCTTATCCAGGTGCTCCATATCCTCCTCTCCCACCTCGAGCAGGAGCTCAGTCTGCAAGTCAAATGTCACAGCCAGGATACCCATCTCAGTTTGTACCACAGTATCCTCCAGCTCTTCCCCAAAGACCACCTCGCTTCCCACCACATCCTGGTTTTATCCTCCAGTGAATATTTTGGTGCGCCCGACTTACGTATTGGTGCTTATATTTCCTTTTTCTCCCCCTGTCAGAGACTTAACATAGACAATGGAAAGCCTCTGTTTTTTGCACAATGGAGTATAAAATTTGAGCTCTGGCACAGAGGTTTGAAATTGTGTTTGGTAAATGTGATTATTTTTGTTTTCAAATACTGGTGACAACAAGGATTTTCTAGGAAGGTGATAGGGGCTAAATTTTGTAAATCCATCAAATTGTGAAACACTGCACAGTGGATTTCCTGACATTATAAATCTCTGAATTCTTTAGTGATGGTAAATCAGCATCCTCTTCTATTCTGATGTATTCCCATCACAACTGGATGTGTGGCAAACCGGGAGCTATTTGTCTCTCTAAAGAATTCTCTATCAGTGCCAGTGTTTGGGTGGCAACAGCCGTATCTGAATACTGGGCGAAGAGTTTTAACGGGCCGCATCAGCAACCTCTGCAGTGCACCCGGACAATGGCGTTTGTGGCCAGGTGCACAACGTTTTCAGAGCTCACTGAGCTGAAAGTGTTGTCAGATAATGTTCTATGGTTTTTAAACAGTAAAAGTTAAGAGTTTCATTTCTACATTTCAGTTGTTACCTTGTACTTTTCATAATAAAAGTACACACTCTTCCCATTCCTAAATAGTTTGATATCCTGAAAGTCCTGGTCTCTTGAAATTAAGCTAAACTGTTTGTAGAGCCAGTTTAGAGTTTTATAGAAACTTTACCAGGCATTTTGATTTCTTTACCTATTAAGACTTTGTTTTTTTCTCTTCCATGCTTTGGATACAAAAGTGTTTTTGTTTTTTTTAACACCGGTGCTTAGCTTTTGATATCATGTGATTCCAGGAATCTAAGCAGGGTATTTTCTTAATTAATTGTTGGATTTTCACATCATGTAATTGCCCACAATTTCACTCTGTCCATCAAACTCCATCTCTTGCTTGGTAGAACTGTTTTTAACTTCTCCATTTCCTTTAGTTTTGCAGTTTTTGGCATGCTTATCTATCTGGAATTTGCAGTTAACATTTCTCTGCAAGCAGTCAAAACAGAAAAGTTTTTTTGAACTCCATGGTGGCTGTTTGCCTCTTACATAGTTCATTCTTGACTTTTTATGCCACTGGAGAGGGAGGCTTCTTAGAGGAGTCCAGATTTCATTCTCAGAATGACTCTTGAAGCCTAAGGTTCAGGCGCGTGCTGGTAATTTAATCAAGCGTTGAGGGAGGCAGATGTTAACTTTTGCTTGTGCAGAATACGTCCACAAATTCATTACCAGTTTCTCACACCCACAAACAGCTTTCATCTAATTCATGGTAACTCAAGGAAGACATGACCCAGAACCTGTCATATCATCTGCATTACTTTAAAACACTTTCTTATCATTGTCCTGGAATGCACGACATTGTTTGGAAGTCCGTACTCCAAACAGCTTCAGTCAAAATAGAATATCTGATATTTTTTTCTTTACATAAGGCCCTTGACTGTCCCTTAATCATTTCCTCTGGAGTGTGGTGGTTGCTAGCAAATACTAATCTGAAATTAATCTCATAACAGGAAGCTCTCTATTCTGAAAATACAGTTATTTGGCTTGTTTTGCCTTCTGAAAACAAAGGGCAGAAGGTTGGTCAGCGTTACTGGCATTTGAACCAATTCCCCAGTGTAAATCTGGAAAGTTTCTGTAGATGGGGGAGTTTGTAAAGCAATGTGCATTGGATTTGTTTGCAAAGTGTTTTTTCTGTAATCTAGTGATGGTACAGGATGTGTTTTTTAAACTAGTGTAATATCTTTTCTTGGTATTATTTTCTCATTGAAGCTTTGTGTAAGCATGGTTAATTATGACTTGTTTCAAAATAATTTTGCTGTGCTATTAGTGCTGGTATTTGGATGGCAACTGTTGTATCTGAATGCTAAACGTAAATCTGCTGTAGAAATGATTTGTGTCCTAGGAAGAAAAAAAGTGGGTGGGGGCTACCAGGGTGGTGATTGAGTACAGAAATTCATATGTTGAGCCTGCTACACAAACTCTAAAACACTCAAATTAGTTTTGCTAACATTTAATAAAAACAACAACCAGGTATATTTTACACTTATCAAGTGCCAACTTTTTTTCTGAGAGTTGCAGATCCTCAGAAGTGATGGGGGTGATAGATAAGTGTATTGTGAATTTGCACTGCATTTTATGTATCTAACTTTATTGGTATTAGTAGTCCAAAAGTATTTTTACTACTTGTTAAATTTTCTGTCTTTTGGTAACTTTTGTGATAACATGATCTTTCAGGGATACTTTATCTAAAAACAAACTCTTGTGCTAACTAAATACAGACAAAGCTAATGCAGTTTTTCTGTCTGAAAGCAAAACAATGCATTATTGCAGATGCATGTGGCTGATGTGCCTTAGGATCACTACCTGTGATTGTAATACTAGGATACTAGCATTTTTATCATTTGAATAGCCATTGCTTAACTCTAATTTAAGGGCTCTTCAAGAGCACTTTCTTTTAGAAAAATCTCACCCTCATCTTTTAGAATAAAGAAAAGCTGTATCTGCTATTTGTAAGCTTATAGTTGCCTTCACTGATGGATTAGTTTGAACTTAGGTGATATAACTAATGTGATGTTTCAGTTATAGCAATCCCATAACTGAAATCCAGCTGCTCATGGAAAATGTTTTGCCATTAATTGTGTCTGTGCGCACAAACTGTAAATATATACTTGACTGCTGGTAATGTTTAAAGGTATAGGAGAAAGAGGACTGTGGAAAGCTGTTTAAATCCTTTCAGAAAAAGATGCTACAAAACACTAATCTGAATGAGTCGGGCAAGAGATTTGTCAGAGCTTTGAACTGTTGCCTTTTGACAGCTTCTCCTGTTCTGTTATAGCTAATAAATTCTGCTAATGGCTAGGATGTTTAGAATTGTACTAATTTGCACTGTTTATAAGAGTGAAATTAAAATGCCATAGGCAAGCTCAGACTTGAGATGGGGTAGCTCAGTATGCTTGCCAAAATATATATTATGTTGTCTTGAGGATTTTTAGTGTCTGCTGCAAATAGCATATACTTCCCCAAAGCAATTGGAGTGGAGAAAAATCTTTTAAACATGATGTGTAACATGGCTTTAGAGTGTTGGTAGCGTTGAAAATGCTCTCTTTGGATGGCATTACTTTTGCCAGTCTTTTGTATGCAGATTTTGTAAGTTATGACTAATTCAATTGTGTGTAGTTAGGGTTTTTTTAATGATGATCAGCGTTGAATGGTTCTAACTCTAAGATGACTTTCACTGCACTTCAGTGCTGTCTCTTGGAGGAAGCGGAGTCAGTTGTTCCAACACAGCTGATCCACACAGGTCACGTTTGTACCAGTGACCCTGGAGGGACTGTTTAGGATATAAGCTTTGATGCAATTCCAGGAGGCAGGGCCCTGGGCACAGTCCAGTCATGAGTGGCTGTTACGTTTAGTGCTCCCACTTCCACATCCTCAGTCTCCACCTCTTTTGGACTTCTCTGCCCTCTCAAACTGGAATATTGAATTAGACGTAGAGCTCAAATTGACAGTTCCTCGAGCCTGAATATAGAGCTACCTGGCAAACATTGAGTTCGGAGGAGGTAGTCGTCTTGCACCCGAACGGTTCCTCTGTGTAATCCTGGACAGTTGAATAAAGGGGCAATTTTATATGCCTAGCAAGTTGTGAAATGTACAGTGGATTTGTTAGCATAATAAGTCTTTCTGTAATCTACTGTGGTCTGATTTTAAATAAAATATCATATCTCTCTTGGTGTCATGTTCCCATTGTGGCTTCATTTAATCATGGTTGAGATGTACTCATGTTGTACATACTAGTGATGTATGTCTGTAGCAACATACGATGGTAGGTGAATGTGGAACTTTAGATTTGCAAGACAGTAACTGCTCATAATAAATCCCTTGCTCATGTTCTCGGTGACTGCATATAGTGAGTCCCCTTTGTGCAGCTGCTACAGGACAGATGTACTCAGATTAGATTCTGCACATCTGAATCATAGCGAAGAGGTAGGTGGGCTGTTCTGCTGGGTAGAATCTCTGCGTTTGTTGTTTTTCCTACGATTACATCGTCTAGTGGAAGTGTCTAGAGTCTGGACCTGGAAAAGATGAGAGAAGGGGGAAGCCCACTTGTATTTGTTAATAGAGGAAAAACTTCAGCCAAGTTTTCAGCCAAGTCAAGTTAGGAGAAATGAGTCAACCGAAGTTATTTAGGAATATGAGTCAGAGGGCAGAAAGAACCTGATGTAATTTTCTGTAATATCTGTCACTTGAATAGCAATGTAAAATAGAAGTCCTTCTGCAGAATAACTGATGGTAATATATGGAAGAAAATCCCTTTTTTTTGATTTTTTTTTTCTCCTTCTTGATGCGTTCTGTTTGTGGTGACTACAGAGATTTGATAACCTGCTAACGCAGAAATAGGAAACTACAAATGCAGAAAACTTGCTGTGCTGATTCAGTGCAGGTGGGTGAGGGAAGGAGGTGGTGTTATGTAAAAGCTGCAGTTCCTTAACATGGCTCTTCTAAGAATCTGCAGCTTACAGGTGTGCGCCAAGCTTCAAGAAGTGCCTGTTCCGAAACTGGGGTGTTCGGATGGCCCTTCCACGAGGCCGACGTGCACAGAGATGTCGTTCTAGGTGGAATCGTTCCTTATGCAAAGGACAGTAAGCCTGGCAGCGAGATGCTGCCAGGTGGGGGACCCACGTATTGGTTGTGTAATGGATAACAAAACCAAAAAAACAGTAGCACAAGCTGCAAGCAGTGTGTCAGTGATACACTGGCAGTACTTCATGTCTTGAGTCCTCCCTTCTCTTTGGAGGCTGTGCAAGCCTATACACATCCTTCTGTAACACTTGTTCCTGTAATTTGAGTCCTCTTCCAATTGTATATTAAATCAACCCTGATAGAAGTCTTTTACAGATTAGCCTGTTTACCTCTCTGAGACTTTGTCACTGGCATTGAAATATGTTGCTTTTTTGGACTGATTTCTTTTGAGAGAATTTCTCATCCGAAGTTTCAGTGAAGCTTTATGACACTTGTGTGCCCCAGCTGGCACCCCGAATGGTATATTCTCGGCCACACCTGTAAGCCAGATCTCCACTTTCCCTCTACCCCCAAAGCAAATGACAGAGTGCTAAGGAGTGGAAGGCTGTTGTTAGTGCATACCTTGAACACTGGATCCTGCTGTGAGCTAAAGGCTGTATTTTAGTGCTCCTTGTTATCACCAACCTGTTCAAGAGTACTTTTCCTCCGCTTTTGTAGTTGATGAGTAAGAATTTTTTTCCTTCAGAGCTAAAACAACTCTTGCCACATAAGCTAAATTTCACAGCTTCCTACTTGCTGTTAAAGTTGCTCATCATTCCAGCAACCACTGCTCCGGATGGGCTAATTTCTGAGAGATTCATTACTCCTGGAAGAAGCTAGCCGCATCCCCTAGAGGAGGGGGGGCAACAAAGTGGCTGCGGTTCTTGGCATGGGAACGAGACCACCTGGTTGAGGAGAGAAAATACGGATCATGGAGAAATGTGGAAATGTAACGCTGTCCTTTGGGCTGGTGTGCGTGTTAGTTGTGTCTCGCACTACCAGTGACGATAGATGGGTTGTGAGGGCAGTACATGGCTTCTTTGCATTTTACTGTTTTAAATTATGCTAGCTGACCCATGGGGCATTTGTAAAATGGCTATATTGACTGATACGTCTTTACTTCCCAAGTAATTTTTCCGATTGGGCCACTCAGGGAATACCGTCACTAAGGTCAGTATTGCACAGAAGCGTTTAACTTGTGCCCTGCAGGGTAGGCTCAGAAGGGAAATAAGCTGCCTCGCAAGTGTGTGGCTGCTGCTCATGGCTTTGATTAAGGGCTCTTGAAAACACTTTTACAGAAGCTTGGTTTTTTTACCTGACTTCCTAGAGCATGTAATGGCAGCGTGTTGTATTTGTGTGTTTAATTTCAATGGACTTTTTCTTCTATTATCTGAGAGACTTGTGTTTTGTAAACTTCACTCTCTGTAGCAGTGCAGGTGCTGAACTTCAGCTGCTTTGTGCGCACGTGTCCAAACTAATTTGTGGTTACACGAGATTTGGCTGCTGAGGGAGCCAGAGGGTGGGGGGAGAGGAGGGCTTTGATAAGAAGCTGATTGAAAACTGCTTCAAGAAAAATAAATTGTACTGAACTAATCTTGGTGGAAGGGAGCAGAATGTTTTTTTTCACATCTTTCTCTTGCTTATTTTCCACTGTTTTTGTTGCAGGTACTAAGTAAAATTTGTTCTCAGTAGCACATTTCTGAACATCTTCCTTGCTCCACAGATACAATAATGGCATTTAAAAGTCATTAGCAAGTTGGATCCTGTACAGCGGGATGTCTTGATGGAGTCTCAGAATAAACCTTTGCATACACAGTTTGCAGTGTGGTTTATTTATTTAATGGCTGCTATGAATAGCAAATACTTTCCCAAAAGTATAGGAGTTGAGGAAGTCTTAGAATGGACAGCAAGCTTAATTTTGATATAAAACTACTTTAGAACATAGGTTATGCTTTAAATGTCATTTGGGGCTGTTTTTTGCTGTTGTTTTTTTGAGACTTTGTACATGCTTGCATGGGTTATTTTACCTGCAGCCTCTACAAGTATTGATTTAAGTAAATCATAATGAAACAGCAGTGTTGGTGAACAGGTTCCATTCACCCAAAGGATGGTTTTTAAAGCCAATTTTACTTTACTTTTGAATTCTTTAAACTTTAAATAGAGCTGTGGCTAGATTTACGGTAGTGAGATTTAAAAGTTAGCATTCTTGATTAATCAATATTTCCATTATGAAATGTACTGTTGTGAGTGGTCAGGATGACGTCAGTCTCCCAGCAAATACAGCTTTATCACCGTCTATAAATAGACTGCAAACTAGTGCAGAAAGCACTTCCTTGTGCAAAGAGGAAAGGTTTCAGAAAGAAACGAAACTGAGAAGTATGGGGCTGGCTGCGGTCGTTGCTGTAACACAATAGCGCGGCGGCGTATCGGTCACCCCAGGAACGGTGAGAGCCTCCCCCAGCTCTCCTCCGCTGCCGCCGCAGATCAGAGGTTCTCCGTGGCTTCATGGGAAGGATGCACCTCATCGGGCTGGAGAAGCACTCGCCGTTGCTTGCAGGACTCAACCTGCTGCTTGTCTTGCCCAGTGACACCAGTATTAACACCAAAGCCTCTTTTCAAGATGAGGGCTGTACTTCATGGGTACGATTGGTTGGGAAATGAGAATGGTAGCTTGCCATGCTGCCAGGAGTGGTTGCTCATAACCCTGTAACGTCTGCTTTGTGATATGTAGCCTCAGAAAGCTTAGGTCATCAGGAGGTGGCTACAACATTAAAATAAATAACTTACAAATATTTCTTTCTTTAGATGTAGCAACTTGTAATTCTAACAAACAGCTTTACAGCCTATTGTTAATCATGCGAACTAAGTTGGTGGTTTTTTTTTTTTAACTGTCTTGTATGAAATTTGATAATTGCTTTAGTGTCACAAGGAACTGGATGAAAATGTTGATTCTAGATTTCTTTTTTCAAATGGACTCTCAAAACATTCCTCAGCTGCACAGATGCTGTGCTCACCCTGTGCTTCAGGTGTCCACATTCACTGATGCATCCAAGCTGCACCAGGAAGTGAAGTGAAACTCAACCCTGCAGAATAAATGAAATCCCTTGAAAAAAAAATCTCCCTGGTGTCTTTCCAGGGGCAAAGCAAGCAGAAGCAATTTCAAATAAATTGTCAGTAAACTTCAGGGTTGTAAAAAAAACTTGCCTGTTGACTTTTGGTGGGTGCCCTGCAGCCAGCAGCAAGCCCTGGGTGCAGGTGCCTGGACTTGGTGGTGGTTGTTGTCGTGTGCCCAGGGTGACAGCGAGCAACCACTAGGCTGCAGGGAGCGGCTGCCCCGCGTTCACCACCCAGCTTGTGCCAGCTGCAAGGCAGCCCTGAGCCTGCCCCAATGCAGCTACAGCTCAATCGCTTGTCTTTTATTTACGGTTTTTATTTTTGGGAGGGCTGCCAGGGCCCCTGACTGCCAGTGAGCACTGCCTGGGAACCACACGCAGCAGCAATGCTGGTGCAAGTTTGCCCCAGGGAGCTGGGCAGGGGCTGCGCCTGGTTGTGCCTTGGTGCTGCCACCGCAGCCAGGAGACAACTAGGTAAATGGCCACAGACACATATGTATGTGTGTATAGCTATATGGAGACATATAGACACAGCCATAAACACAGTCATAGAGCTATACACCCAGCCATGTCTAGCTGTACCATACATATATATCCACACATACACCTAAATAGCTATACTTATAGACACATATATAGACCTGTCTGTATAGTGCTATATGTAGCTGCATATGTATACATAGATGCACAGAGCAAGCAGTGATGTGTGCACGTCTGTACAAAACAGACATATACACACACCAAGAGAGGAAAACATGACATGCTACATAGCTCAATGCATAACTATATCAATATAACTATCTATAACTATTTATATAAACACATAAAAATGTGTGTATATATGTATGTACATATAGATATATATTGCTATATATAAACATATATGCGTGTACAGACGTGTGTGTGTATATATGCACACACCTATACATACATGTGTAAATAATATATACAATATATATCTAGCTATATGTATGTATAAATCTGCACATCTCTGTGAATAATGCTGTACATCTACATATGTATCTACCTATACATAGGTGTGTGTATGTGCATGTGTGCCTATGATGTCCATCCATCCCTGCCAGACGGTAACATCCCAGCATGTTGGGCCCTTGGGGACAATTTCAGGCAGGGACAAAAGACGTGTTAGGGAGCGCTGCTCTCCGGTGCTGCCCCTCATGCTCCAGCAGGAGGAGAGGGTTCCAGTCCCTCACCTCATTCCCCCCTTCCACTCACCCTTGGCTCCCACTGGTGTCCCACAGCCACGTCCCCGCACATCCCACCCCTGCACCACGCTTCACTGACGTCCTCGAGGCGCTTCCCTGCCGCCGCCTCAGCAAGTGCTGCCCCGCAACTTGGCACCCGCTGATGCACCCCTGTAAGTGCCAACCCCGCCTGCTGACCAAGCACCACGCAGTTTAAATATTGCTGCTTTAATAAACTACATCACGGTAGTAGTTCAAAGAGAAGATACAGCTGACTGTGTTTCCTCTGCCCCCATGTCTCTTCACATCAGTGTTTCCTTACTGCTGCAGACTTCGCCACATCTAACGTCCCCTGGCTCCCGCAGGCCATGGTTAGATTTAATTCTGCTAATTATCTTAAATATAAAACATAATGCAACCAATCCCCTGCTGTTGCTGTAGTAATAAAAAATAGAAAAGGAAATAAAAATATGTTTGTATCCTTATTGCCAGTGTGTGTCAGTAACTGCTTTTTCCCTTACAAAAGCCCTGTTTGTCGCGCCAGTTAAAGCTAAATTCCCCTTCTCCACTGAGAGCTGATCCCACGCTGAAACAAAGTCAAATTATTTCTGAAAAAGGGGAATTTAAAAAAAAACAGTTGCAAGAAAAGCCCAGCCATTTCCTACTTTAAAAACATTTCACAGTTCTTTGAAAGGGTCTGAGCAGTACAGTAGAGAGCTACATTTACTGAAAACGTCTAGTGCTGATAAAGTTAAAAAATAAAATAAAATCAACCCACATGAATCCCAAATTAAATTAAACTGGGCAAGCCGCTCAGCAGGCCACGAGGACGGCATCCTGCATTGCCTGGGGAGCCGCAGGACCCCAACAGCTCTACTGACAGGAATTAAGTGAAAAAAATAAAAGTCAATATTTGTTAAAAAAAAAAACCTCCAGTTTCTCAGGCCAGGCAGAGAGGAGACCCCCCCGCGCACGAAGGCACGCCAGTGCAGAGGCAAGGCTATCTGTTTAAAACACAGACGTAAGAGCGTTGCTGCGGATGCCCCAAGCCCGGGGCTGGGCCCCAGCTCCATCCCCTCAGTCCCACTAGAAGTTGATGGCGTGCGCCCGGTGCAGGCTGGCGTCTCGCTCGGGCTGCAACAAGAGGGGACAAAGCCAAAGATCAGGGCACCTGTGGTGCGAATGTGTCCCCAGCCCCGTGTCCCCCCTCCGAGGCCCCTACCTCCCTGTCCGGCCCCGGGACGTGGCCGGGTTTTTGGGCCAGGGTGGGCTTCTTGAGGATGCCTCGCCTGGGGGCTGGTGCCGGCCTGGCCTCCCCGTCCTCCGCCGCATCGTAGGCGCCAGCCAAGGCGTAGTGCTGCTTCCTCAGCTCGCCCAGGCGCACCCGCTCGCCCTCCAGACACTTCTCCAGCTCCAGAACCTTCACCTGCACCACAAGAGCCCGTCTGGTCCCCATGCGCCCAGCAGCGGCGGTCAAAGGCAAACAATAACCCCCAAAATGCTGCCCTTTCCCCCCAGAGAAGACAAGCGCTGCATTTTCCTTGTGCAGGTCCGTATCGGCACCCCAGCCTGGTCTGAGGATGGCAGCACTGAATTTGCCCTCATTTCCCCCCGACATGGAGGCTTTACCTGGGTCTCCATTTCTTCCTTCTTCAGCTTGATGAGGGACATGCCCGAAAAGTCCATGGTGTCTGTGGAAAAAGGCAGGGGGTGTTTGCCAGGCCAGAAAGGGAATTGAGGGTTTTAGCTTTTCCCCCCCAAAACTCCCTTCCTGCTTTACCAAACCTCACCTTTCTCCTCAATCTGCTCCTGCCCCGTCCTGGTGGAAGCCACTACATTGGCTGCCATCTCGTTGACATTGCGTGAGCACTCCTGGAGCTTGCCCAAGTTCCTGCTGCTCTTCTCGGCTTTCACCTGCAACGAGCACACACGTGGCTGTGGGTCTCCAATGTGGCACCGGCGCCTGCTGGCTCAGGGGCACAGGTGCGCACTGAGGCGGCCAAATCCTGCACGAGAGCAGGGACACCAACCACATCCCATCAGAGCGGTCCGTGGGCACGACGACCCAGATGTGAAAAGGATGGGTGGGCGGATGGATGGGATGGACATGCTGATCCCGTCAGGGACACGGTGGCCCCCTTCAGCCTGGGGACACCAAACCTCCTCTGCTCCCATCAGAGCCAAGGACACGTGAACAAGCAGCACCGGCGCAGACAGAGATAATTTTTTTCAACCACACTCTTCATTTTAACATCATCTGCCATAAAAAGCAGTCTTGACCCTCCTCCCTCCAACCCGGCATCCCTCTGCTCACTGAAACCTCTATGCATCTCTTTCACCATGAACAGGAAAAGTGGTAAGGACCAAAATTCGTCACTCACAATGCTGCCTCCTGCAGTTGCCCTTTCTGGGTTTCTCGCTAGTTATTAACATTTTCTTTACGTAAGACATTATGTAAAGAATACAACAAGACAGCTTGGCAGGAGGAAGATGGGAGGTTTTACACCTCTTCATTTCATATGCAAGCCCTGCTAGGTGTGGGAGCTTTAATGCAGGTGAAGATGCATATATTAAAAGCACAGACTGACTTGAAAATATCAATCCCCTTCCAATTAAGAGCTTCCCTTCCCTGTGAAGGAGGCTGCAGGCAGGACTGCCACGCACCAGTGCCCAAAACCATCCCTGGAACAAAACCATGGGAACAAAAGGACTTAAAACCTGCCACGTGGTGTGCAGTGAGCCCTGCTGGGACACTTACCTTGGAGGCAGCCACCAGCTGGGCTGTGCTGGCAGCGATTTCATGGGAGCAGACGATCAGTTCTTCGTATTTGCCTGTGTGCAGGACAACTCTGTCTGCTGATTCTCTGCAGTCAGAAGGGAGACCATATCAGAGACACTCGCCGTGCACTACAACGCAAGCGTGGGTTATTTGCCTCCCACTATACCCTTAGAAATCAGCATCAGATGTTGAAACAGCAGCTTTGTCTAATTATTTAAATCTCATTTACAAAGCAAACTCCTCAAACCCCAGAACCAGAAGTTTTGGATGGGTGTAGAATATCACAGAGGGCAGGACTGTGTTCCTGCAATAAAGCGGACAAGATTTTTAAAGCTTTTTCCAAACAAGCCCCCACGTTGTCTGCACTAGCACAGCTCAGGCACGGGGATGTCATGCCCTGACCCCAACCACCCGTGCAAGACCATCCGAGCAGCAACCGGGCCAGGGAGTATCTGAGTGCAGTCACTGCCACGTTCTGCAGCCGGGGTACCTACACGAGCTGTGTGGCTCCCCAGCCCACTGCCTTGGAGGCAGAGATCAGCCCTTCAGTCCAGCGCGAGTTCTTGGCGTAAAACTCCTGAGTTGTTGCTGCCCCCTGTTGTTATAAGAATGTTATGGCCGGCATTAACTTCTTTCTTCTATATAAGCATATAATAAATCCATAAATCATATAAAAATCCATAAAAACTCCACACACAATATAACAACATATAAATCCACATATAAAGTCATAAATCAAGGGACTGGCAGCATTTCTGTGCCCGTCAGGATGCTCTTACTGGCCTGCTTAAATTTGGACCAAGAAAACTTAATTTTGGAGCCCCAAGCCTGTGAATTTGGTCTGGGTTTAAAACAGACGCATTTAGGCCATCATCTTTAGAAGGACGAGGCTTTGCAAAGGCGACAGCAAGGTCAGCAAAGAGCACAGGGCTGAGCATCCCATCTCTAGCCAGCAGGACTGTAAATGTGCTGCTAACACGGGAAAGTGCGAAATTCAGCTGGTATTTCTGCAAATTGTGGGAAATTCTCCTGTATTTCAAGTCAGTGCACAGGGATGAGTGTAAGGGAGGACTTACCCGGCCACTCTCTACTATTTCCTTCTGTAAGTTCGTAGATGTCATTACAAGAAGTCTAATAGCCTGGAATGAGGAAGAACAGGTTTTGGTGTTTGATGCAGATTTTATACAGAAGGATTTATTTTGCCAACGGTGATGAGTGACAGTTTTGTGTAGTTTGTGACCCCCTGAGAAGAAGCTCAGCTCCTGCAGTACTGACCTTCATTAGGTCCGTGCAGGAGTTCAGAATCCTGTAGGGAAACAAGAAAAAGTGTTCAGCATTCTCTGCCACTGCATCCAGGAGAGCCCTCTTTGAGCTGAGAAAATGGGTCTTTTCCAGAGACCAGCATGCCGGAAGGGTACTTTTAAGTAGCTCAAGAAGAAGCCATTAAAAATTGGATTAGATGCACAATATGAAGGCCCACGCTTCCACAGGAAATTTTATGCTCAGCATCAGAAAGATGCAGCTTCAGAGTGCATGTGAGGCTCCCAAGCAACACAAGCCCCGCTGTTACAGCCGCTGTGGGACTGACACGCCGCGCAGATGGAAACCCCCCAACACTCACCGCTCATTCACTTCGAGTTTGATGCCAGAGCTTTCATTCCTGGCCCGGCTCATCATCTCCTGTTGGGAAACGGGAAAGGGAAGGTGGGACACCACGCTGCAGCGAGCAGGGCTGCAGGAGGAGAGGGGTGCGGGGGGGAATGGACGCTTCGCTGCCCCAAGGGCCCGTCCCATGGCTTCGTCTCACCTCTATCCGCCTGACAGCGTCTTCAATCGCCGCAGAGGTGGAGGCCATCTCCTTCTCAACCATGTCCCCCAGCTCTTCCTGCTTGATGTCCAAGCTTTTTGGCCTCAGCTCCTACCAGAGGAGGCAGCAGCAGCCAGGAGGTTTTCAGCAGAGGGAGAGAAGAAAGTATTTGTAAGGAATAAAACTAAAAGAAAGGCATTCAACTTGTTTTTCCCCGCCTAAATAAATAAAGCTGCAAGAGCAGCGTTCTGCAGACAGCAAGGACAGAGGCACGTGTGTCACCAACTTGCAGCAAACATGGCACAGGGACCTCAGAGGCAGGAAATGCCCCAAACCGAGGTGACAAAACTCAACCACAGGTGCAGTTTTGGAAGACCTAACACGGCAGGGCTCTGGAGAGCTGACGGCCTTTGAATTCACAGCATTTTAATGGAAAAGCCTAATAGGGGGCTCTGTGAGAAGAAATATCTCAAAGTTGGGAAGTTTTATACCACAGGGATATACCACAGGGGACACCGAGCTGAAAGACTTCAGCTGATCTGAGGGTAACCATCACCATGCACTAGCAGGAAGGGTCTTGGTGCTCAGAAGCCAACACAGCTCAGGGAATGCACCAGAACCAGCAGGTCACAGGGACAAACTGCCCCAAAGCGCTCGCTCCAACCCAGCATCTCCAATTTCAGTTCTGGGCAATGGGAAAAGCCACATTTCCATTTTTTTTTTTTACATAAAAACAGCTGTCCATCACCTCCCTGGGATGCAGCCAGAAAGCTGTGAGCAAACATCCCACCTGGACGAATGGAGGCAATGTCCTACTGCATTAACCACCCACTTTGATTTTTCCTTTATCCTTTAGGCAATCCCACTGCCAGCAAGTCACCCGTCCTGCCAGCCCTGGGGAGCGCTGGGCTCCAGCTCCTACCTGGGCCAGCCCCAGGACACCCCGCAGCGCCCGCCGCACGTCCTGCAGCTCAGCACGCCCCAGCGTCTGCTTGTCCTTCAGCTCGCCCAGGTAGTCCAGGCTCCGCTGCCCGCAGTCCCGGCACGTCTCCATCAGCCCTGGGGAGAGGACAGGTCAGTGTTGGGCCCCTCACGGTGCAGGGATGTCCCCTGTCCCAGCCCTGCCACCCTCCTCCCAGCTGTGAAAATGGTGCTAGGCATTGGTAGCATCCAGAAAATTTCTAGCACTAAGTGGTGCACAAGAAGCAAAGCAACATTCCCAGCCCAGAAAGTGGCACCAGAGGGAACAGAGAGCTTGAGGACCCTGGGGAAGGTCTCCCCCATATCCAGACCCAAAAACAACCCCCATGAGCACAACCCTACCCCCAGCTCCCGCTGCGTCCACTCACGGTCAGCGTGGTCGGTGGGAGCCAGGTGGGACGTGGCGCTGCCGTTCACGATGGTGTCGGCCATCTGGTGCGCGAAGAGAGCCAGAGCTCCCACCAGTGCTGCAGCATCTGCCATCAGGACGATGCGGTCAGGTGCAGCCAGCCCAGGGCACCGTCACCCCCCTCGAAGGCACCCAAGGATCAGCACAAGAGCTTGGAGAGGTTGGTATTGACCCCTCCGGCTTGCAGGTGGCTCCTCAAACAAGCACATGGGGACCCACCAACTCCAGCCCATGTCCTCCCCCCACCACAGGCATTGCACGCTTGCTGACAGCCCCCAGACTGCCAGGGGCTGCTGGATATATAAAAATTACAGCAACATTCAAGTGATGCCACCGGTCCCGAGCCCCAGGTACCTGCCATGGAGGCCACGTACTGCGCGTGCCCACTCTCCAGGGCGTCTGTGGACTCCAGTGCTGCCTCTGCCCGGCTGAGCAGGTAATCTGCAACAGATTTAGCTTCATTAGAAACATAGAACGTTTTGGGCTGGAAGGAACCCTTAAAGACCATCCAGCCCAACCCCCCTGACATGGGCAGGGACATCTTCCATCAGATCATGTTGCTCAAAGGCCCAATCAACACACCTTTGAACACCTCCAGGGCATCCACTACCTCTCTAGGCAAGCTCACCAGTGGCTCACCACTCTCATAATGAAAAATGTCTTCCTTATATCCCAATATCAGCATGTTCAAGCTGCCGAGCATCCGAACAAGCACAAGGGCTGTATCCACAAGATGCCGCTGAATGGCAGCCAAGACAGTTCAGGTCCTTGTGGACCCAGCCAGGGAGCAACATCAAAATCTGAGCCATTAAAGCAAAACAGTGCTGAGTTCAGAGCTAAAAATTCACCCTCTGGAAGTCAGACCTCAACCTCCTCAGGCTTAATGCTTGGTGGGAGATGCCTGGGGGAAGCGGAGATGCAACATTATCTGTCTCGGGGCGACAGGGCCTGTGGGGTGTACCTGGGGAGCTGGTGCAGCGGACGTGTAGCGGGTCATCCAGTTTGGCCACCGCATCACGGAGGATGCCCTCAGCCTCCCGCACCGTCTCCTGCAGGATGCTGAACTGCTCGTCCAGCAGCTTCTGCTGCAGGCTCTGCTCCTGGTTGCTCTGCGGGGCAGGAGGGAGGCATGGGCGTGCGGCCGGGGCAGAGGGACCCCATCACCATGAGCCCCTTTTGCAGGACTAGAGTCCAGCATCCCGTTATTGCTGGTGTAAGTCACGTCCATCCGGCTGAATCAGCACCAGCTTGGCCGAGCCCCACTGAGTGCTCAGCACGCCCCCTGAAAACGAGCGAGGGGCACAGCACCGTACCTTCTCCAGGAGCCTGCCCTGCAGCTCACAGATCTCCCTGCTGGCCTTGTCAGCCTCCTGGCTCAGCTGCAGCTCCTTCTCCTGGACGAGGCTGCGCGTGGAGAGCAGCTCACGCTCCTTCTCACTCACCGACCGCCTCAGCTGCTCCTTCTCGGCATGCAGGGTCTCCACCTGGGTGCTGAGCTCCGTGCCCGCCTGCCAGTAGGGCCAGGGGATCCCTATCACCCACTGGTCACCACCCCACGGTTACACAGTCATGGCAGCGAGAGGGCTGAGAACATGTTCAGCTCATGACACCGACGGGCTGGACCCACACGTGGGGACCCCAGCAAGCTCACTATTGGGCTCCATGCGGATTTGGGCGCTCCCTGTGCCCCTGACCGCACTTTGTACCTGCTTGGCGTGGCTGAGCGAGCACTGTGCCTGGTCCAGCTCGTCCCGCCGGGCATCCAGCTCCCGCCGCAGCTGCTCCATCTGCATGCTCTGGTCCTCCAGCTGCAACCAAACGCCCGGGCTGGGGCTCAGCGGGAATGAGCCCAGCCACGGTTTGCAGGAGTAAAATGGGGGTCCTGGGGCCTTGGAAGGGGGGGTCTCCTGAAAGGGCTCATTCTTCCAGGGCAGGAGTTTCAGGAGCAACCCCCAGGTTGGTCTCCAGAGAAAAAGAGCACCCAAACTCACCAGTTCAGATTGTAGTATTTTCTTGGGGGAAAAATGACAGATTTGGGCAAGAAGCGAAGAAAGCACGCATTAAACAACACCCTGCTGAAAAGCCGGGGTAGCTCCTTCCTTCCTGGACCAGGGACTGCCACCAACCAGCACCCCATCCGCCACGCGCCCCAGGCTGCGATGGGCTCCGTGCCAGGACGGGGCAGGACCCGTGGCTGCGCAGGCTCACCTTCATCTCTGCTTCCCGCTTGACCTGCTCGACCTGAAACGCCAGCTGCTCCTTGACACGTGCCACCTCCTCCTGGCTCTGCTGCGTCACTGTCAGCTGCTTGGCCGTGTCGGCGTTCTGCACAGGGATACGGAGCTCATCGGGCTTTCGGAGAGCTGACCCTCGCCACAAAACCACTTCCACCCTCCTTCTGCCCAAATTCTGGCTGGGGCAGTATGGGAGATGCTTTTTTCATAGCATCCAAAGCGTTGGCTGCTGGTGGACACAAATTTAAGGGATGCTCGGGCGGAGCCTGGGTGCAGGAGGATGGGATCGATGCAGGGTTGGGCTGGGCACGTGCGGTAAGAGGGGGACGAAGGCAGCATCTGGTCCCTGACCGCCTCAGACAGTGGCGTTACCTTCCTCAGGAGCTCGGCGTGGGTGTTGATGAGCTCGCTGTGCTTCTCCTTCAGCTTCGCATAGCGAATCTCAGTGGCATTGGCTTTCTCTGGATGGGGTGAGAACACATCAGTGCCCGCTGCAGGGGCTGCCTGCAGCCGCCAGGCGCCGCCAGGCGAAGCGGCTGCTTTGCACCTACTTTCTGCCTCAGCGCAGAGCCGCAGGGACCGGTCACTGTCCTGCTTCGCCTGCTGCAGCCTCTCCAGCTCGTCCCGGAGCTGCTCGTTGTCCACCAGCGCCTTCTGCTTCTGCTTGCGCTGCTCCTCAACTTCGCCCTCCAGGCTGTTGACCTGCGCCTTGAGCTGCGTGATGTACCGCTGCGCCTGCGGGCGGCCAAACCGCGCTCGGGTGCTGCCCCGTGCGGGTGCCAGCACAAAACCCCTACCCAGGTGCTCAGCTGCGATTTGGGTAAAGCAGCTGTGAGATGCCCCAGAAAAGTCACCCCTTGGTACCTGGTGTCCTCTGCCTCTGCTGCACATGGAGGGCACCAAGGGATGGGTCTCACATGTCCCCACCCCACCCTTCACTGGGAGCTGGGTGCTGGCACTGGGACAGGTCCCAAATTGAGGTGCCAGGACCCAGTGCCCCAATCCTGCCACGTCCCATCCAGACTTCCACACTACAGCACTGAAAAACAGCTGCTCCCCTGCCCGGCTTTACCTCCAGTTTAATCTTCTCCATCTCTGCATGGAGCACGTCCACCTCCTTCTTCAAGCTCTCGATCTGCGCGTCCCTGCAGAGGCCAGCAGGTTGGCACCGTGCGGTGGCCATGCCCTCTGCTGCCACTGTCCCCCCTTACCTGTCATCCTGAATGCCGTTGGGCGGCCCGAAGGTTTGCTGAAATATATCTGAGGTGATCTGGGGAGGACAGAGGGCACCAGGCTGAGTCCTCGCCCCCACCACGGGTCTCTGCCCCCCGGGTCCCTATCTCATCCCTGTGCCCTCACCTGTGGCTCCGTGGTGGAAGCCGTGCTGATCTCGATGAGGTTCTCCGGCTCCTCGTCCTCGGGGGCTTCCTCGGGGATGACGACCACTGGCTTCACATGCTCCGCCAGTGCGGACGCCCGCAAGAAGTTTGGGGGACTCTGTGGGGACAAAAAATCACGGTGGCATCTCCATGGCTTTTGGGGAGCACTGTGGGGAGGGAAGCACCCCTCGCTGCCACGATGTGCCAGCGTGTCCCTCTGTGGCATCCCCAGACCCCCTGGCTGTGGGGACACCCCTGTGCACCCCTAAGCTACAGGCTCGCAAAGCATCTTGTGCAAGCACCGCACCAAAACTGCGCCGTACCTCTGGCAGCCGGGGGATCTGGATGAGCCGCTTGAAATACAGCATGTCGGAGGCTTTCTTAAAGAAGTTTTTGAGGCTGGAGAGAGGGAGGAAAGAAAAAAAGGCTCGAAGAGGAAGCAGGGAGGCTTGGAGGGACCCCACCGCCCTGTGTCAGCCCCAGGTACCTTCGAAACTGCTCATGGAAGCGGTCTCGGTGGCCCTGCAGCGTGTCAGCTGGCAGACCTGCGGTGATGGGAAGAGGACAGCGGTGACGGATCTGGGCTGCAAACTCCACCCTGCTCGGGCTGCGAATTTATTCAACGCGCCTGCATCCCTCCGCTGCAAAGGCCAGGTGGGACCGGGATGGGAGCAGGGTGTCCCCCGGTGACTGTGGTGGCACAGACCGGGGATGTGGTCAGGGGAACCGCAGGGTTTGGGGACTCACAGGAGTGCAGCTTGAACATGAGCTTGACGGCGTAGTGGTAGAGGTGGCTGCAGTCCTGGATCACCTGGATGAGGGGGGCCAGGCGGCACTGCACCGCCGACATCTGCGAGACCGCCATGGAGGTGTTGAGCTGCCGGAAAACTGGAGGGGCGAGCGCGGTGAGGCGCCAGGGACATGTTTGCAGAGCCACCTGGCTCCAGCCAACTCGGCTTGATCATTAACCACGACAGACGTGGCTTTGCCAAACACTGTCCCGTCCTGCTGAGGTGGGAACAACCCCTGCTCCGTGCAAGAGAAACACCCCAAAGGGACCTTGGTGGCAGAAAAGCAAGGGTGCTCAGCTCTGCCACGGATACCCGCGACCCCATATAGGAGGAATTTAACCCAGGCTGATAAATGGTATCATTTATCACCATCAGTAGCTGCCGCTGCATGGTGCAGCGAGGAAAGGCGATGGGTTTTGCTCTGGTCTGTTTAATCCTGCAAAGAAGTGGGACCAGATCCCAGGGCAGGAGACATCCCCGCTGTCACCGCAGCCTCGCCGGCCCGGGCACAGAAACGGATCCCTTCCCTTGGCAGAAATCCAGCCAGTGCACCGGCTGACTTCTTCCCCGTTCAGCTTTAAAGTATTTATGAATATAAATTCTCCGTATAACTGGGTCAGGAGGAGACACGGGTGGCTAATGAAGCTGGGAGCGCGGCCCCTCCGCTGTGCCCTGTTCTCCAGGGCAGCTCTGTGTTCCTGACTTGTGATGAAGGGGAAGAAACCGTTGCATTTTTAAGCCATCTAAAAATTCCTGGAGAATGAGGCAAGGGAAGTAAACACAGGCAGGGGCCGCCCGCCCTGCCAGAGGTATTTCAACACAGGGAAATGAATATTTAAAGAAGGAGCACAGCCTCCATGCTCTGCTCTGGGGGGTGGAAAGGATTTGGGTAATGCATATAATTAACACCATTGCACTGAAAAGACATAAAAAGGCATTTCAGAGCAGCACTGTACAACTCTCCGCATTGCTCAGGTGTGCTAAAAATAACCACGTTTCTTAAATATTTTCCTACAACTGCCTCTACAGAGCACCGACAGGGAAACCAGCTAAGAAACTCTCATCCGAGGAGGAGGAGGAAGAGAAGGAAGAGGAGGAGGAAGGACTCAAACTGGAACTTGCTTCCTGACCAAAGAGCGAAACTATTGCTCAAGAGCCCCGGGGCAGCCGGGAGGGACCAGCCGCCTCCTCACCTGACTCTGACAGCTTCAGCTCGCAGTCCAGGTAGTCAAACAGCTCCACTGTCAGCTGGAAGCTGCCAAAAAAACAAAACCGTCACCATGCAGCGCGGACATCGCTGCTCCAGCTGTTTGTGCTTGCTACAGTTGCCCCCACAGGACTCCACTTTTCCAGGCTGCTTTTTTCTCCCACTGAGTCCTTTTTTCCCCACCACCCTCCGATTTACAAGAATTTGGTGTGTTTGCTCCCTGCATTAACACCGTGCCTCGTCACTCTAGGTGCAGGAGAAATCAGGCACCACTGAACCCTGACGGACCAGGAGCGATTTAAAAACGCTGCCAGCTGCCTTTAACGGGGCTGTTTCGTCAGCAGGACGCACCCACCCAGGCAGCACAGAGCCAGCCGCCATGCACGGCGCTCCCACGAGGACACTCACATGTTATTCACATCCGTCCCCGCCGTCTTTTCCAGCACCTCATCTGACACTTCCAGGCCCGGCGGGAACTCGGGGTGCTTTGTAAAAGGAAAAAAAAAAAAAAAAAAAAGCAGTTGCTGTTAATATTTTTGCTGGTGCAACGCATGCCCCTGCAAACCCCGCCAAGTGCCCCAGCAAGGAGAGAGTTCAGGTGGTGCGGAGGCGGTGGAGGGTCTCACCTTGGCATGGAAAGAGATCTTGGTGAGGAGGAGCCGCGTGTAGATGCTCACCAGCTGCCCGTACCGGTCATGCAAATGGCCCTGCCAGAGACACGAGGGGAAACATGGACGCAAGCGGCGGACGCGTCTGTACTGCGGGTGCCGGCAAACCCGCACCAGCCCCGCAGCTCTTGCCCTCTCCCGCCTGCCCCTCGCTGCACGCACACCGGTCGCCCAGCAGGTTATTTTGGCTGGTGGTTTGCTTTCCCCACGCACCTGATGCTTTTCAGCCCTCCAAGCCCCGCGGGTGCTCGGGGCTCAGCCCCCACCCAAAACCCTTCACCTTGGGAAGCCCCGGCCCTGCTGGGACTCGGCGCCCACCTCCAACCCCCCGGCAAGGCACCAACCTCTGCTTCTCCCCAGCTTCGCCCGCTTACCCACAGGTCTCCCACCTCGCGGATGTTGCTGCGGTACCGCTGGCAGTCCTGGAGGACCTGGGGGCAGAAGCGGGGGGATGCGGCACGGTGGGGCCGGCACGGGGATCCGGCCCCTGCAGCGCTGCGGCAAAGCTCGAGGGAGAAGCTCAACCCCAAAAACCAGAGGTCGGGGCTCTGCGGGGGGAGGTTTCAAGGATGGGAGCTAACGGGGTGCTCTGCTAAGGGACGCGGCGTGCTTCCCCCCGCAAGACCGAGCTCGCAGGAGGGATGTTTCAGAGGGGACGCTCACGTTGGGGTGGCCGTCGCGCAGGACTTTGTGCAGGACGTGGCAGAACTTCCAGCTGAGGATGGAGCTGCTGGGCAGGGGCAGCCCGATGGCGTAGGACCAGAAGGTGAAGGCCCCCTTCTCGTGGTGCGTCCCCAGGATGATCCCTTCCCAGCAGTCAAGACCAACCGGACACACACGTGAGGCTGCAAGGGGACACGCTCCGGGCTCAGAGCTTACTGCAGGCTCGGAGGCCACCAGCACGGAGCTGCGCCCGCAGATGAGACCCCATTTATTCTTCCTGGTGCGTTCCTGCTGCAGGGCACACCAGGGCCCTTTGCGTTTTCTTGCTGCACCTGAAATCACCCCGCAGTGCACTTCCCTCCTTTGTACTTTCACTGATGGACAAACCTACGAGATGCCACCCCAGCCAAGCTCTCCCACATCCCAAACCTGCAGCTCCAGCTCTGCAGGATGAAACCCCTCCTGCCCCGGCACCGCGGTCCTCGGAGGTGCCAGATCTCCTCCGGGGATGAGGACAGAGCTCCCACACCACGCAGGAGGCTGAGAAAAAGGATACGGCGCGCATGTTTCTCCTTCACCGGTGCCTCCTGCGTATTTATGGCTTTGCTGATGCTGATGGCCTGCAAGAGGAGGAGAGGGGCTGTCAGCAGCGCCACGACCCTCGGGGCCACCCCGTCCCCAACCCACGTCCCCCCCCAACCAAAATGCTGGGTGCACTGCCAGCTGGGAACGGCCCAACCACCCGGGGCTTTTGGGGACTAATCTGAATTTTATAACGTGTTTGTCACTTCGAAACTGTTCATGATGTGCAAAAATAGGCCTTTTTTATCCGTGAACAAAGCAGCCCGTTAGAAGCCCTCCCTTTTCCCCAGCACGATTGATCGGGGCTGGGCTGCCATCGGCGCACGGCTGGCCGCTCGACAAGAGCCGCTGATATCCTCTGCCGTCCCGGTAAACAAACGGCATTTTTGCAGCCTGAACTCAGCAACGTGCCCAGCGAGTGGTAAAGCACGACAGCGAGATGCCAAATTCTCGGGTTGTTTGTGTAATCACAAGAAGCCTTTGAACTGGGTGTTTTTCCACGGCTTTGATGGCATCCCTGAGGGCGAACGGCACGCAAGGCAGCTGGCTCCAGCCTCGGGGCTGGACATGGGAAAACGCAGCCCCCAAGCAAGGAGGGAGTTGTGGCCGTGATGCCGTGATCCGGAGCAATGCAATTAATGGAGAGGAGTGCCACGTGCTGCCTTTATCAGAATGATTATCTATATATTAATACATTTAATCACACTTTAAAATAAGGTTTTATTCCAAAAATAGCGGCCAGCCACAACTCTCAGCTCATGACAGGCTCCAAAACTGAGCTGCTGGAGACCACGAGGATTTCTCTCCGTCCCAGGCTCAGCTAAGCGTGCCGCTGGGCTGCTTTGCCCTTGCACGAGCACTGGGGCCATGCCTGCGTCTGTGAGCCCTTTGTCACCACCAGCACCTTCATGGAGGAAAAACCAACTGGCCAGGAAGGCAGGAAGCAGCCGCGCTGTTGGCGCTCGTGCCGGAAGAGAAACACGGTCCCTCCCTGTACACAAGCCGTAAAACCTTTAAAAACCTTACCTCCTGGCAGCCCGCGTGGCTCCGAACACCAGCCACAGGTTTGTGTCACCCGCTATTCTGCACGGTGAGAGGTGACAGCGAGGGAGGGATCGTCAACGTGCCCAACACACACACAAGGAACCCGACGCCCCGTGCTCCAGCACGCGCCATCCCATCAAACATCAGCCAGGACCAGAACCTCACGTTACAGAGCTGATCCCCATGCAGGGATTATCAGTGCTCCTTGTCTCCAGCATTTTTGGGACGAGCAGCAGGGCTCAGGGGTTCACATCACTGCTGCCCAGCCAAAGGGATGATGCTGAAGGTGCTTATGCCCCAAATTGCCCCAGGCAAGCCCAAAATGGCTGCGCCTCCCCGGTGAGGTTTTGCTGGCTGCGGGGTGAGCTGGGCACAACAGCAGCAAAACAACCCCACGGTGATTTCGCTTTTCTGGCACTCAGGGAAGCCCTGGCGTTACCCTGCCATGTGGGTCAGTAAAGCAGCAGCAGAGTTAAGCCGGTGACTTGACGTAATCCTCTTAACCCCGAAGGTTAATGAGCCCGAAGTGCCCAGAAAAAGGCACTGGCGGCCCCAGCGCTGCCGGTTCCATCGCTCTCCCAACGCACCCGGAGCCCTCGGCCAAGGCTCAGCTGCGGAGGCGGACGTGCCCGGGTCCCCGGGGCTGGACACACCACGGGTGCAACACGGAAGAGGCGGTCCGTCGATAAGCACGAAGAATTATCACACGCCGGAGAGCAACTCCAGCCGCTGGTTTTGCAATGTGCGCCTTGGAAATGCATTTTGGCAAGAGCTGCTAAGGTGGCTAGGGCGCTTTATTGCATGTTATCGAGGCGTTCTGCACGAGCGGCAGCGGGGCAGCCCCATCTCCTGCTGCACACAGGAGTGACAACGACCTCGTCCCAAACCACAGCGGGAGCCGGGCTCAGCCTCGATTCCCACGGGGCTGGGACAAAGGAAACACCACCCCACGTCCCAGGGGACGGGAGCTCGTCCGCCTGTGGCTGCCCAACAGGACGGGCTGGGACCCAGCCGGCCCGTCCCAAAACTGGACTGTAATCTCCATCGGTGCTGGTGGTTTTACTGCGTTGGTTGCCCATGAGCTTGTTTCCAGCCTGGCCAAAATGCTGCCCAGGAGCTGCTGGAGAGGCTGGTTTATTATTCAGTATTTTCAGTGCTGAGGTTTGAGCCATTTTACATCCGGAGCAGGTGAGCAGCACCCAGCCCACCTGCACCACTGCCACGACGGGAGACGCCGCGTCCAGCATGGTCCCAAGTAAACCGGGGCAGCACCGAACTGATGCCACTGCCTCGGGGCTGCCAGCTTGGATGCGCTTCTGCTGCCTCCAAACCCCGGGCTGGCAGGGAGGACCCCAACAAAGGGGTTTGAAATGGGAGCATCCAGAGATGGACAGGCCCTGGTTGCGAGCGCGGGTGCACAAAGAGTCTTGCCGAAACCTTTGTGCAACCTGCGGATGATTTCCCCATCGCCACCCCAGTGCTGACGGCGGGGGGGCCGGACCCCGAAAGCTGCCCGCCTGCGGGCCACGGGGACCCACAGGGGCGCAGCCCGAACACCTTACTCAGCCCTCACGTACCAAGCCGGTGACTAAAGCCAGGATCAAAGCGCCCAAATGAAGGAGCGCAGTTTACATCCACCCTTTCTTTCCAGGCTGCTTTTAATTACAGCGTGATCCTCCCCGCCCACGGCTCCCCCAAGCCCCGGCATCCTGCAGTGCCGCAATCCCCACCCGGCAGGTGGATGCCTGGTCCCGACGCCACGGCAGGGAGCGATTTTTGGCAGCAGGATGCTGAGCTGGAAACCTCCTCCCAGAGGCAGCCTGGGGGCTGCTGGATCAGCCGAGCTGCACAGGGCCTCTCCGGAGCTCCCTTCCTAATGCCTCTCCTTCCCAGATCACCCCAGAAAAGTACCGCTCATGGATGACAGCTCATTAGATTTTTACCTTCTGGTGTATGTCTAAGAAAAGCACAAACCGGGCACAGAAAAGCGCAAGTTTTGCCTCTGGTGACCTTGCAAAGTGAGCACCCAGTGGGGACAGCAGGGTCCCACCTCCCACACGCAGCCGCTCCAAGGGGGATGCCTGCATCAAGACCTCAAAAAGCATTTCCAGGAAAAGCACGTGGCCTCCACGTCACCCGCGAGCACCGTGATCACACCAGGGCCAGCAACCCCGTCTGCACCAGCGGCACGGGGCAAAGGCGATGGGGCAACTCTTGGTTTCGGCTTCCTGGTGCCACAGCATTGTGGCGTGCGTGAAATCCTCCATGCCACCAGCCTCCCTGTGACACAAAGCTGACCGATGGCCATCCCTGCAGCTGCTACAATTAGACATAAAAGGCAGATCAATACCCATGTACCAACGGTGGAAAGGTTCTGCTTAGGATGAAGCTTTTTTAGGACATTTTTCAGCGCCCACCGCAAGCAGCTCTGCCCAAGGCACATGAGCAAAGCTCGTGTGAGGGCACCGTGTCCCCGTGTGGATGCGACTTTACTCACGCACCTTAGGCAGAGCCGGGGAAAAGCTGCAAGAGATGGAAGGAGGGAGGAGGGACACCCTCCTGCCCGGCCGGCGCAGGCCGCCCTTGGGTGCACGAGGCAGCGCTCACGCCGTGATCATTTATCAGCGCTGCCCAGTGGGACGGTTGAAGGAGACAAGTCCAGCAGGAACTGGAATTGCAGGTTTCCTCATGTTGCTCCCCAAACCCAACAATCGCCACTTCCTACCCAGCGCAGCCAAGCAGCACCGTGACCCCACGATGCCCGAAATCATCACCTGCCCTTGTTGGGGCTCTCCGGGACCAAACCAGCCCAGGGGCTGGGGAAGGACTGGCAAAGCAATGGGGCAAAGGGGAGAAAAAAATATGGGATGAATTTGCAGCCCGTACAATCTGAACGGTCAGAGGACGCGTGCCGGGAGGTCGCTGGTTTTCTTCCCGCTGGTCCGACGGGGCAGCCCATGAGCCTGTCCCTCCGTCCATCCACGTGGTTTTCGGAGCAATTCGTTTCCCGTAAACTGCACGCTGGGCACCTCCGGTGGGCTGGTGCTCACATCGAACGGTACAAACACCCCTGCTCGGCCAAGCTGCACGCCACGGGCTGCAAACGCGCTTCGGTTTCCCTTCCGCCTCTTCCAGCCGGGCCCCCCGGGGGCGAACCAGACCCGGGGCCGCGGAGATGCCGCAGCCCCGGTGCGGAACGAGGGGCTGCGGGGCATCGCGGCTGCGCCTTACCCGGGGCTCGGCCACGCTCCCGCTCGCACCGCTGGGGCCATAAAACTTTCCCTGTCTGCTCACCGGCCGCGTTTACCTGCCGATAAGGCCCGCGGGGAAATCGCCTCCCCCGGGCTCCGCCGCCCCACGGGCCGGCGGTGCACGGGGGGGACCCGGCTCCGGTACCGGCCCGGGACCCACCGGTGCCCACGCGGGACCGCGACGGGAGGAAGCGGTGGGGCAGGCGGGGGCGGGGAGCGTGCGCCGCGCCGGCAGCGAGGACGGACGGACCGACGGACGGATGGACGGGTCCCCGGAGCCCGGCGGGTCCCCGGAGCCCGGCGGGCAC
>VXAL01012018.1:291010-317753 GCA_013399475.1 Chauna torquata
GGGCGAAGGCAGGAGGAGGCCCGCGCGTCCCGAACGAAGCGCCCGGAGCCGCCCGGGACGGGCCCCACGGAGCGTGGGGTGCAGCCGGGCCAAGCGGCCGCGACGGCCTCGCCTCCAGGCCGCAGGGGCTCCTGCCCTAAGCCGCAGAGGGCAGGAAACGCCGTGCGGCATTGCTCTGCTCGCCCTGCCGTCTCTCGGGCCGATTTATTGCATTTCCTGTCCTCTGTCCTGCTCCGGCTAGAACAGCCCCCTTCCTTATCCTTCCCTAAGCAAAGCCCCCAACCAGCTTAAGGGACTCGGAGCTTCATTATTGCCCACTTCTCAGCCTTCCATTTAGAACAGCCAAGCAGCAGAGAGCCTGTCCAGCCCTGCGGAAAGCAGGCTGCAGTTGAACAGGAGCTTTGTTTTCTTTAATAATAATTCAGTATGAGAGTACAATAGCAAAGGCACTCCCTGGAGTATTTGTAATGCTTCCAGAAATAAGGCAGCTCAGTTTGATGCAGCTTGAGTTTCGACACAAGCTCCAGAGCACAGTAGATAATACAGTTAGTTTTGTAAGTCACTTAATGCCTGAATCAGTTAACCCCAATATTCTACTTCTTCCAATTTTGGAAGAAGCCCCACACATGCTGGAAAAGCGACTCCACACCAGGGAAAGAGGGTGCTAGTGGAGGGTCGTGCTTTCCACAGGCAGGAAATTAACACAAAAATACAGCAATGGAAATCCAGGGCAGCCCTAATAAGAGATCCTACGGCTCTTCAGATCCTTGCTGTATCACTCGAGCTCACTTCTACGCACCGATCTTAACGCCAGCAGTAGAGCATTTTAAATTCACAAGGGGTTTCAGTATGGTTGCCTGCTAACACTGAGCACATTTAAACCAGAGAGCACAGCTCACGCTAGGAGGTTGCATGAATTTCTCTGGGGTCTGACGTACCAGTTTAACTTGGCCAGGCTGGTGGTGGTAGCTGGACGGCTTCAGGGAGAGCGTCATGCTACTGCTGTCTGTGACTTTCTGGGGAATTTTGGTCATACCCATACCATTAAATATTGAGGATGGAGCGTGGTAACTTTCTGTGCACGCAGAGGAATCAAATGTGCTTTAAAGGCTTGTGGAAAATAGCCTTTAAAATCTCCTGGAAAAAGAAAAAAAAAAGAGAAGCAAAGACTCCCTCCACTTGTAATGCTTGTAGACAGGGGAGGGAAAGGCTGCGGGACAGCAGCTGTGAACAGAACTGTTCAACTAATTTTGAGGCCATTAGTACAGGATGGAAAGCAGGCTGTCATTTAGGTAATTAAAGAGAAAGCGGAAAATTACATGAAAGAGTTAACAAAGGGAAACCATAGTGCAAGTGTTGTTTTCACCACAATTAATTTGTGGCAGTGGATAGGGCCCGAGACTCCCCTCACTTAGCTGCCCCCCCCCCAAAAATGCTGGTGCCGCACACAGTGACGTGGACTTGGCAGAGGTGTCCCAAGCTGCTCACAAGCCACGCGCGGCTGAGTGGCCATCCAGAGCCTGCCCTGCGCTCGTGTTTCTGGCAGCTGGCGTCACATGTCCCAGGGAACCGTCATAAATCAAGTACTGAATGTGTTGGACAGCACGTGAAATAGGCAAGAAATATACCAAAAGCACCTCTCATTAGCTTATTTGACCTTTTTGTTAAAAAAAAAAAGTTCAAACCAAAAATGGAATGTCTTGCCCAACAGGCAAAGATTAAAAGAGCTGCAATGGTCCCATTATGTTCAGCTGTTGCCATACAGTGCTAGAACAGCCCATACGGACACCTGGTCCTGCCACAAGCCTTTGTTAGAATAAAGAGCTGCTGACTGGGCAAGCGTTGTTTTGCCCACCTTGTGGGTGACAGCTGTCCAATTTCAACAATGTGGGAGGCATTTCCTGGTTACAACACTAATTTGGAACTTCCTATAAACATTATTCACCTCTCTCTACACAGCAAGAAGTCCAGAACAAAAACAACAAACTAACAAAAAAAGAGCACTTGGCTGTGTCATACTCTAAAATTATTTCTGAGCCACCATAAAAAAGGAAAGAAAAATAGTTCCTACATTGTAACAATTACACATTTAAGATTCTTAAAAAACAAGCCAGTATTTAACCTGACCTCTCAGCTATAAAGATAGTTTTGTTTATCTTGGCATAATTCTATGTTTTATTTCAAGTTGAAATGTATTCCAGCATAGTCGCATCTCTTGCCACTTGTGAGTCTTCCAAACAGTTGCAACTACGGAAAAAAAATTAGGTAACTTTCCATTGTAGCTGATGGGTTGGTGATCTTCTGTTCTCAAAAATAATTCTGTAATGGAAATGTCTTCATCCACTGCAGAAAATTAAAGATTTGTATCAAAAGACAGGAAGATTTCCTCTAAAATACATTAAGCAATCACATATATCAATTTACTATATACATTTTCACACTGCAGACAGACCAAAAAATACAGTAAAAATATAAAGAGGAGACAAGTAAACAAAGCACTTCACAGAACGACAACAGTTTCAGGGATACCACTCGCGTGTCATGAAATTAAATCTTCCCAGTTTGTTTTGCAAAAAGGAGTGATCTGTGTGCCCTCGGCCAGCTACTGAGTCACGGTTCACAAGCAGTGGCACATGCTACGCCGTCCCAAAACTGAACAGATCCTTTTTCCCCATTGCTTTCCTCCTTTGTGGGGCTCTTCAACTCTCCCCAACTCAGCCTCTCTCTAAAGAGAAAATGACTGGCCGATGAACACGGCTAAATAGCTGTCAGCAGGAAATTAACGTAACGTTTATCACTGCGCCTGCCTTCAAGTGATATAAAAGCAATCAGAAAATCAATTCAATCACTTTTCTATTTGAAATTACATGAACATGTTAGTTACTTCTGAACCTGCTACAATCTCTGCAAAGGCTGCTTTGGATTTAACTGATCACAGTCGACTCAGTGCCTTTTATTAAGAGAAGAAATTAAGACTTATTCAGCAGCCAGTGACTTGCAGAGTCACTAACTCTTGTACCCACAATTCACTGTAAATCCATGACATTTGTTCCATCAGTTCTTTCTCACTTGAAGCAAATGAGATTAGTTCTGTAGGCTAAGCATGTGCTTACCGCTTTGCTGCATCAGCATGGCGCTCAGCAATTTGGGGGATTTGCTCCTGAAACTTTTTAACATCAGTAGTTTCAGGATGCGAGTCACAGTGCTGGTTTCGATCTACAAAACCTCCTGCTTCTTTTAGCTTAGAAGAAATCTCTACACAGGAATATTACAGCAAAGTAAGGTACGGCATTCCAGCTACTCAGCATCCATTTCCTGCGAGAGCCCCATTAGCGTGCAGCAAGCAGACCCGACTTATTTTGAGAGAAGACTTAGTGTCTCCGGACTTAACGCAAAGCGTACCTGCACAAACAGCAAAACATCAGGGTGCTGTAAACTAACACCGCTCCCCAGGGGCACCAAAGGCTTAGTGCACAGGAGAGAAACAGTCCAGGGAGCGCAGTTTGAATATACCAAGGAAAGAACTGAGCACCAGCTCTCCACTGGACCAAAGCTGCATAAAAGCATCCCTGGTGTCCCCATGAAGAACCAGTACAAGAAAGCCAGTGCCACACAGCTTCGCACTCCAGCTTGTTATGTGATAACTTCCCTTTGCAGACATGCTCTTGGGCTGTGTCAGCACTGGAAGATTTCCTTTTTGTTAATTTTTCCCCTGTTGTTGCTAGCTGTTACTCAGTTTCATGTGGTTTTCAGTATTTTAACCATATCTGTTTACCCTTTTGCGCTCAGAACCAGACAACACAGTGCCTACTACAAGCATCCAATTCACATTAGGAGAACAAATAATCAGACAGTGAGAAATTTCCTGATTTAAAAAACAAAAAACAATCTGCTACAGGCAAGGCAGCTTTTTTTATATTCTGAAACAGCTCTATTCAATACATTCTACTTTTGGACCTCCAAGCCCTGGAACAATACACTAAAACAGCCCTTGGCTGTGGCATTGAAAAAACACTTCCCAATCTCTTACTCAACAATGTTCATATCCTTGATCCTGTTATCTGCAACACACAGAAGGACTTTAACTACAATAAACTGTGTGCAGGTACAAGAAAGACTGCAGGCTGAGGAATGGAGCTGCAAGATCTGACTGCCCAGACTTTTTCTGGACAAGGAGTATGAGAAACACGCTTGAGAAAAATTTAATTATTTCACTAAAGGAATTACTGGCTGCCTTAATATCTGTTTGCTGCTACAGTACTCAAGAGTTTTATTGGAAATCCATTCAGAGCAGTGCACTTAGAATTTTGTGCCAGGCTCATCTCAGAAGTCCATAGACTTGTATTAATATTGCAGGTGCATTTATAAAGAGGAGAACAAAAAAAATAAAGTGGAAAAAAATTGCATACTCACAAAGTATCATAGAGAAAAGAATGGAAGCTCAGCACCTCTTTCTTCTGCAGCAGATAACTGCGTCCTGTGAAGAGCTTCTGCAAGTTCTGTTGTCTACATTGTAATGCAAAAACACTACATGGAAATCAAAGAACTCAGACGATAAAAATTACAGACGTCCCAGATTCAAACTGACAGGCAGCAATGATATACTTTTTAATTCCCTCTTCTCCTCCCTCCCCCAAACAGGCCACAGAATTTAGCAAGTACAAATTCTCAAGTACAAATTCTCACTGATGAAATTTTAAGTTTTTGTTTGTTATAATATATATCATGTTTTAAAGTGCAGCTTAAAGTGTGTGTTTTAAAACAGCTTCAGGTAGACCTTGTTTTAAGCACAGATTAGTTAGCCTGCATAGATTAACCAAAACACGCCTGACAAGTTTGTGCCCAGAACTGCTCCGAAAGTAGATCAAAGTTCTACAGATGTGGTTCAGAAGCTACACCTGCCAGTAAGTACGAGTGTGCTTTATTTTCTATCCCACTAAAGCAACCATTCCAAAGGCAAAGCTAATTTCCAAGCTCAAAAACGCAGTACCAGGTTGTACAGCAGAGCCATGCTCTCTACTAAAGGACAGCCTGTTTAGCCAAGTCGTGACATGCCAATCAGAAAGCAGGGGCCAGACGTCTGATGGGGCTGGCCAAGAGCCACAAGCAACCACTGTTTTACAGAGGGCTTTTCAGGAATCCACCCCACAAGACAGTCTTTGCAAAACACTACACTGCTGCCATCTTTCACACTGAATGAAATCCTGCAGACCAACTTCTGAACAAAATATCCTTTCAGTTTATGCAAATGCTGGCACAAAACTTTTATACTCAGTTAGTCAGTCCCAGCACAACTAAGGTTTTCTGGTTCTGAATGTTATCAGAATTACTTTTGTTTGTCTGGTACTTACAGTAACATTGTTCTAGTCAAGTTCATCTAATGCTACAAGGAGTGCAACATTTTCAGGGAGAGGTAATACCATTCAGAAGAAAGCACAGCTGAGGTTTCAGCATGCAGCCTTTTCATTACGAGTCTGATCTAAAACCAAAAGCCCAAATTCTCTCTTTGTAATACATATCAACACAAGTTTACTCATTTCTAGAGACAAGTGGTACAATCGCCTTGCTACAAATCCTGTCAAACAAGACAGAAGTTCTTAAGGATACTTTTGAAAACAAACAAATGTCCCCTTCTCCAATTATTCCTATTGCCCACATACTCAGGACAGAAACTCCCTATCAGAGTTCATGATCATAAAATGCATTGCCATGACAGCTATTATACAGGTTCTTTGTCCCTTCAGTATGTTCTCTGATCCTGTAATGAAAGAACTAAAACTATTAACTCACAAAAACTCTAAGGTTATTTAAGCCGAGAGTAAGGCTTAAATTCATATACAAAACCATTCTATATACCACCATTTCCTATACCGTCCTCCTTTCCACAGACATAGCCAGCGTAATAAACCAGTTCTGAATGCAAGTCCTACTTGTGTTTGCTTTTTTCTAGACCTCCTACAGCTTGCTCCAAAACAACTTCTTCCTTCCATCTGTTTAGACACACGCAAAAGTCAAATCCTGTCATGAACTTGAGGAGCCATAAAGAATCCTATAAAAAAATTCAAGTACTTCATGCTAAGCCATGCAGAAATTTTCTCTGCAGCATGGCATGAGGAGGATATTGTTTATAATGTTGTTGCACAGGTCAAGCATAATATGCACAATGCCTCTTTCTGGCCACCTAAACAGACAGATACCGTATCAAGGCTGCTGCTGTTTGGACTGCAGCAAGGGCTCGCAGGGAGGTCAGTGCTAAGCTCCAGATCAGCAGCCACCTGTCGAGACTCGGCCAATGCACGCTGCAGCTTACTTATGGGGGAACAGGCATCCTGGAGGAGACAAAGTGGGCCAAAGTTATGAAATGATCTTTCTGGAATACGTCAAAGGGTTATAACATAGCAAGAATCACCACTTTCATTTTAAAACCTCAGTTCAAAATGCTACTATATAGTACTGCTCCAGACTGTCTAAATGCAGGTATTTCTGCTAAACACAGAGGTCTTTCCTAGTGTCAGCTTTCTAATAGATCTTCACATACGTGTGTACACAGCACATAACAGCAGTTCTTCAGTGCTAAAGGGGAGAATGAACAAAGACACAAGAAAGAGGAAAAAAACAGCTAGAACAAGAAAGAAAGTGTCCAATAGCTTCTATTAACTGTGTCCAAGCATGCTCAGATAGGGTGCTTCGTTGGAATTAACATGCATCAGCCAGCTTCCATTATCCCAATGCCTTTCATTTCAAAAGCTGATCACTTTTTTTTTTTAAACTTATTTATCCTTATTGTGTCCAAGACATCTTAAGACAACAAGGAATTATTTTGAAAAGATATTTTACCACCTTTGCTTCAAACCTCCTGTCTCATCATTCGAGTCCCCATGACAGCAGCAGACATTCACCTTCCTGCCATCAGTCACCATTCCCCATAAAATTAATGAAACGTATTCTGCTATGAAGTACTGACTTTGTGGATGGTAGGATTGCAGCATCTATTTTTTGGCTCAATCACTGAAAGGTTACTGATGTCCAGAGAGGAGTTTGCATCAGAGAACTTCTCACATCTTTGAGGTCTGTCTCCTTTCTGGGTGGAAGTCAAACAACAGGGAGAATCCAAGTGAAAAGAATTCAGATCCACATCTTCTTCACTGCTAAAAAAAAAAAAAAGAGAGAGAGAGAGAGAGAGAAAGACATTGTCAGAAACGGTATCACCATTCTTTATAAACTTGCAAAGAAAAATCATAAGACAACAAATATTTATGGGCCCTGACCCAAGAAAACCATCAAACATGTGAGATTACTCTGTTCCTCAGAGCTGTTCATATGTTCAACATCTTCACTAGACGAGCTTCATCCTCTAAGGACAATGGTTTGACATTCAACCAATTTCAAGAAGTGATATTGCCACGTGCTAGAGTATTTATTTATGTTACAAAGAACACACAAAAGGCAGTACGAGTTCCTCCCAATGCTCTGCTACTCCTCCTCCTCTTGTACGTTACTTTTTTTTTTCCTTTTTCTTTTCTTTTTTAAATCACCCCTTACACAAATTAATATTTGTAGGTGTACTTTTCAAGAGAATCTCACAGATATTTAAAGCCCTTATCTCACTGGAGATCACAGGAGAACTTTCCCAAAGAGGCTTTACTTTATTTATTTTTAAATACAGCAGCAAGCAGTACATTTAAAGATCAGTTTGGGTAAACTGTGATTAAACCCAAAACTGAGTTGCCTGATTACCATTTTGGTGTGAAGTTGAAGCTCACAATCTATTGGCATGTGTCTTCCCCTAGGCTTTAAGGGGAAACAAAATATTAATTTAGCACTGGGTATATCTGAATATATTTAGGAGCATCCGAAAAGCAATTTAAATGACAGTTAAAGCAATAAATCAGGCCCAGCACATTATTACTGTCCAAACACTGACTCACAAACATCACAAGCTTGCCCTGATACAAAAGGTCTTTAGCCATTACAATGCACGTCACAGGATTGAAACTTTTCTCTCACAATTTTCCCCCACCAAAAGTTAACTTTATTCTAGCCTACCATTCAGAAAAAGTTCTCAATTTCAATTGCTTAAATCAGAATTTTATCAGGAAAAAAAAAAAAAAAAACCACATCCCTCTCCCAGCTCCAGCAACAGTTGATCACAAATCAAGCCTAGAACTAATAAAAGCTGTAACACATTAGAAATTTTCTTGGATCATCTACTCGAGCAGTACGGGAACCCAGCAGCCCAACTGTATGTGGGCTGAATTTTCCCTGAAATCACTCGTTCCCTGCGCTGTGTTTTCACGCAGCACTGAACGCAGCCTGCAGCTTGTTCAAAGATGTGCCCTGGTTTCTGCAAGTAGGTTCAAGCTATGCAGTTAATTCCATTTTCAGCTGCTAATTTCCGCTTCATAAAGTTTTAAAAAAGTAAATAAAATGGCAACCATCTCCCCAAATAAAACATTTCTGTATTCCTCTCTCTTCTGAGCAAAACATGATTTGCTAGCACTGCCTGAATCAGTTAGATAACTAAACACACATATACATTAAAGAAAATACTGTTTTCAAATTTCCAACACTTCATCAAATATTCTTTAGATACTTATTTTGGTGGAACAACGCATTCCGTACCTGGCAAGGCTGTTACAAAATGGTTTATTTTAAGCGACATTCAATCTAAGAAACAGCCCTTGTGAGAGATGCAAGCTGAGAACTGTATGCTGTGTCTCATTTCACTTCTCTTGTAAAACCCTGGGATACAATAGGCTTTTAAGAGAGAGGAGCTCATGTTTGCGAGCTTCTGACGAGAACAGGCTCCGGAGAGATGTGACGGAACAAGCTGCAGCAGCCTAAAAGCAGGGCATCAGAGGTAACGCAATGAGCACTGCCAGTTTTGAAGAATTACACTGGGAGGGAGCAGGGAGAAACAGGTTTGATTTTGAGGCAGGGAGCTGGCTCAAGGAACGGGTGACTTAGAACAGCAGGAGCACACTGAACAAGTAACTGCTGACGCTCCATCCTTAAAAACAGAACTGAGATAAAAATCCCAAGCCAGTAAGTGTTGGTGCAACATAAACGAAGCACACAGAAATGACTCCTGCATTACAGTACCCCACAATCACTCCTGCAGCTGGATCAGGTATTTGACAGAGTTAATAGTCTTCTTGTTGGCTGTTCCAGAATTCAAGAACTCATGTCAAAAATATTTGCTGGGCTGACAGGGAGGTGTCAGCACCCTTCCCTACACACAAAATACATCATCAGCACTATGAAGCCAGCAATGGAAAACTGGAGGATCCAGGTTCAAGTCCTAGAAGGAATCTTTTGTTAAGGCAGTAATGGCAGCAGCCAGACAAGATGCCCACGCTGAGCACTGCAGTACTACGGTCTCACTCCCATTTACAGGGTGAGAATGTATTCGGTGGCAAATTAGAGTCAGCAACGGCTGGAGAGCAGGCAGGCACTGCGTCAACCCATCTCCAATTAACAGAGCTCCTAGGAACAAAACTTGACAGCTCAGCAAACTCCAAACAGCTAGAGCAGCCCTCCCTTTCTGATGGATATCTGTTCCATCTGCACTGCCTGGGTTGAGTTTTTCCTTCTACCCTAAAACCCCCTTAAGGACAAGACAAAAAAAATGAAAGCAGCTTTCATGATTCAGCCTCAAAATAGATTTGTAGGGATGGCAGTGTGTCACTTGTGCTGCTGCGGGGAGTAGGTACAGAAAGGTGAGGGTAGACATAAGGGGAATGGAGAATCTTGTTTTATGACTTATGGACACTGGAAACTAAAGAGTCCACACAACGTGAAGCTCAGCTAAGCTGCGCGGAAGCGTGCCAGGACAGCATTCTTCTTCCAGTGGCTGCCCATTCACCTTGTTTCTGCACAGGTCTGTCCCACTGCAGAAACAATTTCTACAGAATTTTTGTTTTAAAAGCAGTACAGAACAAAAGCATTGGTACATCAGATACTTCCCTTCCGTAACATTAATTTGTTTGGATGTTGGGCCAGACTTGCTGGTTAAAACAGCTGTTCATTTACTGTACTTGTCAAGCGATCAGCTAGAAAGCTCCCTCTTCTTCTCTCTGTCTAAAAGGCAGCTAAGCAGCAGCTCTGTAAAACTTCAGAAATCCTTCTAAAACAGAGGCGGTAACTGGAAAGCTAGTCCATTTTTTTGAAGGAAGAGGAACCAACACAACAAATCCACAGGAAGAGTCACAGCTCTGAATGCCCTTGTTTGTGCAGGCATAAAAACAACTTCTAAAAATGCAAAGCAGCATTTATATTTCAGACACCTTCCAGTGGCACTAAGACACTTCAGTATTTTTTTTTTTTTGACACTTCTCAGCATTAGAAACCTCATTCTGCTTGTCCCCAAGCACATGTCCCTCTCTCCTCCCCCATTACAAACACAGGGAGAGAGCCCCACGAACAAAGACACTGTCCTCTAACTCTTGCCATCTTATTTCCTTGCCCTGAGTGAGGAAATCAGCCTGTGTGGAAGGGCCATGTCCTACATTCTTGTGCAGCTGCTGTGTGATTTCTCAACAGAAATAACACAGTCATTAAAGCATCACATAAAATCTACGTTTGTTTCTTGCCTTACAGAAATGTCACTGTAAAAATCCAGCTCTGGTCTGAACATATTTTACCCACAAGATTTACAAGCAACATCTGGGACTTCCAAAAATAAAAAGATTTTTAAAATCTACCTTTTTCTCCTCAATTCATTTATTGGGTGAGTTATGCAGTATTGAAGTTTCTCCCACCCACACAGCTCATGGGTAAGAGATGCACAAAAAAGAAGTATAAAAATAAAATAATGATACCTTAGAGCTATTTTAACTTATTTTAAATTTATGACTTTTCAAGTTGGTAGTCTATTTTTAAAACAGCAGTTACGTTAAATATCCCTTGAAATAATACAAATTATTGAGAGCTTGTCCACCCAAGTTTCTAGGTAACTCTAGCTTGTACTTATTTATTTATTACGTGTAACAAGCACATAACCTTTTTGAACCAGCACATTTCATCTCCTCTGCAGTCTTGCGACAGTTGCAGTCTTTTCTCTGCCATTTACTTCCATTTCCTTTTATGGGTTTGAAAATCTTCAACCATTCTGGATCTGATATTGGCTTCCACCTTACATCCTTTTTTATGATGAAGTTATTACTAAAGGAATCATATGTGGACTTGTGAACTGTAACAAGAGTCTCTTTGCTTTTTTGACCGAACAGAATTCCAGTTCTCTCTTCCCGGGTTTTATTTTCATTATCAGCTTTGTCAGATGTGGTGTTCTGGATCAAGGTATCATGCGAATCTACACAAGAACTGATGTTAGGCCAATGTTCAGGTGAAGATGACTCAAAAATTTGTTGGCCTCTGCTTTCCACTCCATTCTCAGAAGTTTCCCTGTGTCTCAATGGCCTTGTGGTGTTTGCCTCACAAAATAGCTTGCTGTCGAGCTCATCAGAGCTTGATGCAACATCCTGCTTTTCTTCTTCTGCTGCTGCCAAGCCTTTCAAAACTTTTTGACACCCGTTTAAGTGTGCTGAGGTAGTTTTCTCCGAGTCTGATGCATCCAGTATCAGTCTATTATCTACTTCACACATCTTAGAGGTGGTTTTTATGCTGCTTTTCATAACTTGTGCAGTTCCACGCTCCTCGCATATCCTGGGAGTACCCTCAGTCCTAACCAAGTCTGTCTGGATGTTACTTTCAGGGGCAGGGAATACCATACCTATGCTACAATAGCACCACAAAGAAACCATCAGAAACAGTATATTTAAAGAGCACACATAACTACTCCAGGTAAAGCTATACATTAATTAGAGACTGTAGCCATAGTATACAAGCTACTGTAGAGCTAGCAGATAGCTGTATCCTGCCAAACCCCAACAGAAGTCTGCCCATATTTGACTATGTTACTTTGTAAAAAGAGTCAGAGTTCCTTCATGATTTATCCAATTCGGTAATTTTGTTTGAACCTCCAGGGTATGCACAAATTTCCTAATCTGAAAACAAAATAAACTGTTTTTTACACATGAAGTAGCAGGCCAGATTAATACCCCTACCACCAGAATATTCAGTTTTAAAAAAAAAAAAAAATCAGGAACTGTCTGACCTTCATGTACAAATGCTTTATTCTGTGCCTGATACTCATGGTGACCACGTAAAACAGGTAACTGACAACTGCACTGGATATTCGTGGTTAAGTCCAGCACAGCCATCTTGACACAGCACACAACTATTTTGGAATACTAATTGTGGCTGAACAGTGAAATCTCTCTTGGAGAGTAAATTAGTATAAAAAACAGATTTCTGTACCTCTTTTCATGTGCCACCTTTTCATGCTTTTGCCTTAATTCCTGAGAACTCTCCAAATTGACATGAAGAAACTGCAAGTCATGCTGCTGTTTTACATAGATCTGCTTAAAGTTAGTAATACACATTAGTGAAAATCTGGAATGCAAGAATATTGTTATCAGATACTAACACACTGCTTTGTCTTCCAAAAATATCCTCAAAATATTTTTAAAACCTTTTTTATACACCTGCAGTATCTTTATTTTTTGTTATTTTTTTTAAATAAACCATTTATATACACCTGCAGTCAAACTATAGTCAAAGCCTTCCAAATCTAACAGGCCATCTCTGCATGTATTTAGGGAAACATTTTGCAGAAATAAACAGTATTTCTATTACAGGACTGCAGTGGTCTTCTATAACTGAACCACACTGAACCAAAAATACAATATCATGACTGCTATTCAATAACTCAGCATAAATTGTTATCATTTTGTTCAAAGTTACGCAAAATTACAGGACAAGGAATGATGACTGCGGTGTTCAGCTTTCACTACACCGAGTGTTTTGTAAAGCTAACATGAAAGGTAACACACCAATCAATTATTTGCAATAAAAAAACTGAACATGCCCTGGGGAACCTCAAATGAGTGCAGGTGAAAACACTGGTTTTAAGACTCTCCTGAAAAACAATTCTTTTGGTACACCGTGCCCCTTTACACCGCATGAGTTCACCTTGGGCGCATGTGAGCCAGCACACCCAACTCCCACTGCCTTTCACATGACTTCTTGGAGCATAGCACTCTCTGGTTATACACACACACTGATGAACTTATCTCACCAGGGTGCTGTGAGGATGATATTTACTCACTGCAGAACTAAGTAGATATAATTATACATGTGCTTTTGGCCTTTATTGTAAGTACAAGGATTTGTATCATGGGTTTTTAATTTAATTAAAAAAAAAAAAATCAACATCCTATAGTGATCCCAACAAGGCAGCAACAACAAATTTGACTTTTTTTTTTCCTTCTTATTTAAGAACAGCCAGTTCTAACTTTTTATACCATTTCATACAGGTCTGATGTTATTGAAAAATGCCTTCATAATCTCAGAGTAGAAACACAATTAGGGTCATACCTGTCGCAAACTCGATAGTTCTGTGTCAGTCCGTACTTGTTTAGACTTCGCAAACTGAAGAAGTTGATCCTGTCTCTTTGCTTTCTCAACTGTTTCAAAACATATATAGTTTTCAACTTACTTTAAGTGAATAGATACAAATCAAGTACATTTGTTTATGCACGTCTGTAGCAGTAGAAACAAGTACCTAAACAAAATAAAAGCATTTTCTTAAGATCAACAGGTTCTCTTTCCCCTCCAAACAAAAAGGTACTAAATCTGTGAGACAACTAAGTAAGTATTTCCTAGGACTTTTCACCTAAACCAGCACCTAGCTTTATTTTACTAGTAGCAATATTCTACTTCATTGACGGATATATTTTACTTTCTCATGTTTACGTTCTTTCATGGAAAGGAACTTCAGTATCTAATTCTAATGCACGCTTTGTACAGGTTAGTGCTGGGAAATATTTCCCATTATTATTGTTTTTAAAACAATCAGAGGATCAGTAGTTGGCAAGAGATGATGACAGATAAAAAGTAACAGGCAAGTAAATCATTTCACAGCAGAGCACAGCTTTGGTCAGCCCTAAGCTTTCAAGGTATATCACTTGTCTGCAAGAATACTGCAGCAACAATCAGCCTTTCCTTCTTATCTACTGGCGTACAGAAAACAGTTTCTCTATATGCAAAAATAAAGTGAAGACATCAACAGACAACAAGTTACAACTTAATCAGGTCCTGCATATTAAAGAAGTCTAAAACTAAAAATTTAGTTAAAGAAAAAAAACAATTTGAATTTGTAAACGTATTGCTTCTCTGACAGCAACATCTGCTTGCTGCCCACAGGAGGGAGTGAATGGGCTGGTAATTTCATATGGTCTAAGCTCTCAGTTTTGCATGTTCTATCTTTTCAGTAGATCACCATTTTCTATGCAACCTATGTCAGAAGGAGGAACACCACCTCCATTTCTTAATACCATGAGACACAAAAATCTCAAAAATTCTCAAGAGAGAATCCTCTGAGCCATTTACTCCTCCATGCACCATCACATTCGTGAACTTTGTGCTTTTACAAGATTTTATAAACTGCCCTGCAGAAGTCCTAGATACTGCTTTCACAGTACAACACAAAGGCATACACCTTTATTAAACTTCAAGAAAGGTGGATGACAAGCTGCCTCCTTCACAGATTCTAACGAACTGCTGTTGTCTAGAAGGTTCTGATCTGTTGAAAGCCAAGGCTTGAAAAGCCAACCGCCTGCACTTACCATTAAGTGCAAGCTCATTCTTCAAGGAGCCATTTTCTTGCTTGAGGTGAATGATTTCTTCCTGCTGTTTATTATTTTCTTTCATCTTTTCACAGAGGTCATCTTTAAAACAAAATGTAGTATTTCCCAGAATGAAAAGGAATCATGCTGGTCTACACTGAATTAGGTGACTGGTATAAACATTTACCTTTCAGCTTATTTGTTTCAAGTATTAGTTCTTTCAGCCTCAGTCTGAGGTCTTGCTTTTCTTTGTTGAGACTGAATTCTTCTGCCTTTGCTGCACGCAGTGCACTCTCCAGCTTTTTGTATTTAGATGTAAACTCAGTAAGGTAATCAGTTCTTTCAAGTATAGCCTCATCCTGAAATATCAAATAGAATGAATCCTTGATTATCATTTTATCTTCATGTATGGATCTTGACAAACAACAGTACGCCTTACTGCAGTAATCACAGCTACTTCACAGATTTCCTTCTGAGGTTTGGTGGGGGGAGGGCAGGAGAGCGGGAATCAAAGCCAGGAAACAAGCTTTTTTATGAAAATAAACCAGTTCGTTTGTTGACCGCTTTTTCCTTCTCAATCAAGCCAAAGGATTAAACAGCAGTGAAATCAACAGAGACTAAAACAAAGTGGTACAGTCACTAATAACCATTTTGACCAGTTAGCGCCTATGAGATGACAGACGTTACCTTCAGCTTAAGCATTGTACAAAGCTCCTGTTCTCTAGCTTGCAGCTGGCCTGTTTTAGCAGACAGTTCCAGAACTGAGCAGTGGAGACTTTGATTTTCCTCCTATAAAATAAGAAATAGGAGTGTCAACTACTACTTCAGTGATTCAAAGTCACTATTTTTCCAGTTGTATGGACAACTTTATTTAAAAATCACAAACGGCAACAGAGGATTTGGACAAAAGAGGGCTTTAGTAAAAATTGTTCCCCAATTCATTACAACTAAACTTGCTTGCAATCAAGGGCCTTAATAGCCTGCATACCTTAAAACTATTAGATGAAAACGCAGAATACTGCTTTGCTGTATTGCATACAGGGAAAAAATTATTCCAATAAACACATCATTGCCAAATCACCTTAAAAAAAATCTTGACCCCTTATTTTCATATCCTTAAACCAGTTACAGAATATTAACAGTTCTTAATAGTCATCAGTGGTGTAAATGAGACTTTCTGGAACTTCCTTGTGAAGCACCAGTACAGTCCTGGGGGCCAACACTGCCTTTTGAAGTCACTGTGCCTGACGTTTTTGGAAGTAAGTTGGTTCTGAGCAGTGTTCCCCACAAGTAAGCAAACAAACAGCAAACTCCAAATCCTATCTTAGGAAAGCTTTTATTATTATTAAATTAATCAGATCTATACCTTAATCTAAGATTACTGTACTAAAAGACAAATACAACTCAGGAGTCTTAATCTGAAACATTCATTCACCAGTGAAATTCACAAGTGTCACTGGCATTCTGCTCATGCCTGGACTGCAAAATCAGACTGTTATTCAACTCCTACCTCCAGACCCTGACAGTGAAGAGTTATGTCTGTTACTTTTTGAGACAGCTCTTTAAACTTCTGTTGTGTACTTTCAAGTGTTGTCTTACTATCACTCTGCTGAGATTCTAAGAGCTTTAACCTTTTGGTTAGTGATTTTATAATTTCATTTCTCTTGTTCAGTTCATCTGAAAAAAAGAGACAAGGTATTTGTGAGAAACCAGCTCAGGTGTTTCTGAGATTTTAATGACTAGACAGTAATTTTACATTTTAGTGTACGGACAGTAATCTAATCCTGTGTCCATGGATCAAATCAGTGTTCAGTTAAAATCACGTAATTCAGAAACGAATGCTCACTTTGCATACTCTGAAGCAGGATTCCAGTTACCCAGGTCAGATGGAATACAAACTCCATGGTGACCTCTGTAGTATGGCTGTCAAACAAGACTGTTCAGAGCCACTAGGTCATTAGCTGGGGTGGCTCGTGGATGATGTCAAAGCTCTGCAGCAGAACCTCAGGGCACAGGGTTCTGGTTCTGCAGTCCACCAGCATGTTGGCAAGTTGTTCTCTTCCCCAATGTTTATTTCATCAGTTTTTTTTTTGTTTTTTTTTTTAAGAGTCCACAGAAGCAATTTACAAATTCAAATGAAAAAGTGCTATCTGATCATCTTACCTGCTTCAAGATCAGACCATTTTAACACCACTGTGGAAGTTTTGATCTCAGAAAGACAACAACTAAACGTAAGGCTGAAGTGTAGGAAATGGTTCCTTATATGATGCAATGCTTATCAAGGGGTCTCTGCATCCTAATGTACTTAAAAGACTAGGGTCTTATTCCTCACACACAATGCTTACTGTTTAGTAAAGCGCATCGTTCTGCTAGAGTCAGTATTTTTTGCCGATCATCTTCCCAGGCTAGAAGCTGTCTCTGATGCACTGCAACCATATCATTCAGTTCCTTATCACGATCTTTCAGTTCTGCAATTAAAACCTGAAGTTCTTGCCTCTGTTTCTCGATTGTCCTGTTCTCAAGTCTTGGACTAAATTCCTATAAAAGATAACAAGCAGAACGCGTTTCAACATAAAGAACAAGTGACCGGTTTTCTGATAACGAACTCCAGGTTACTTTACATTAAGGTATTTTTATATAATAAACAGACACCATCCCAAAAAGTTCCTTGCATTTGTGGTGCCGTCTGTGGTCCTTGACTGAAACCATCAGCAGCTCAACTAGTACTTTCATGTTAAAAACGCAGCCCTCTGACGGTGAAGCGTATTTTCGTTTTTTACCTGGGGCGAAGCAGAACGCGGCAGCGACGAATTCATAGGGGCCTGGGGACCAGGCCGCTGCCGGGCATTCGCGGAGGGCGGCTGGTGTTTATGACTGGAACACCCAGCATGGAGGCTCCCCCTGAGCGATGCACCAGACGGTTAACCACCAAGACTACTTCTGATCTGGCAACCCTGCAAGAATAGGGATTAAAAACATAAATAAAAAACAAAAACCGGTGAGCGGGCCGGGGGCANGGGTCCCCCCCGCCGAACCAACCGGCGCCCTCGCCCTGACGTCACGGCGGCGCCCCGCCCCCGCGCAGCCGTTGAGTGGCCACAAGCCCCGCCCCCTCAGCAGGGTGACCACAGGTTCGAGTCCCGCGCCGGCCAGGGCGGGAAAGGCCAGGAGCTGTCGGCGATGAAGCTGCCCGGAAAAAAAACGTGAAAATTAATAATGTTAAGCGGAGACGCGTAAGTTAGAACCCGACTGGATGTTACCGGATGGCATAAGTGCCCTGCTCAGCTTTATAATGGAACAGCTGCAGAGATCCAGCTATCTTGTTAGATACACCACTCCCAATTAAACCAATTGGTCTATAAACAAAAATCACACACATAAAAAAAAGAACTTGGCAGAGGATAAAATATACACTGTGTGTTCCGCTTGGGTTTGAACCCACATAGGTTTAATAGCGGCAATTCCACGACGCTGCCACCAGAGAGCATTTAACGTTTTTAAACAGAGCAGTGAAATACAAAGCACCAAACATGTGCTTGAAGCTGTTTGCTAGGAGCCTGGACAGCTGTACAGCTTTCACTTCACCTTACCTTCCATGCGAATGCTGCATGCAGAAGCAAACTGGTCACTACAAAGTTGTATTAATGATTATTATTTTTGAACTAGCAGTATTGTGAAAGCATAAAGCCACAAAAATTGCCTAATCTAGAAGACTGGCAAGACTAGGACTTGTTTGGAATTATGAAAATAGAATAAACATTTGATACATATCCACATGTTCTTCTGTGTTTCCACTTAAAAAAAATACATACATCTTAATGATGTTAAAACACATTCAGGATAAGTCTGAGAACACAGCATTAGGTTGACTTTCCTGTTCGTTTTACATGAGCAGCAGAGTTGCAACCACAACTTGCTTCAGGATCTTTTTGCACGTGACTTCAGGAAGCTAAGGCAGTTAGTTTAGCTGTGGGTGACCTGCACAAACATTTGCAACAAGTGGAAAAATAAGAAGGCCTATCTTCTAATAAGATACATTTTCCTTCAAGAACTAGCAAACCGTTAGAATGGTTGTCCCACTCCGATTCCTCAGATTTTATGCAAATAAATCAGAGGTATGAGTTTCTGTACATCAGACATATGCTTTAAATACTTAATTCAGCAGAAAGGGCAGCAGGTGAAAAATAAGCTTTTAATTAGATTATTTTCCTATAAGATTAGGAAAGAAAGTAGCTCTACAGAAAACAGAAACTATATTCAATGAGGAACAGTAATTTTATTTAAATCTACTTCATGCGTAAGCATGATAGAACCCCAATTTAACTTTGGCAAATATCACAACAAAAAAAAAACAAGCAGCCTATACAGAACAGTGAAAATGCCAAGGATATGGGTTCTCCACAGTTTCACTGCAGAGCCAATGGATTTAGAAGCCTCACTTTGGCTGTATCATTTATAACCATATAATTAAATAAAGGTAGTCTTTCACTGTCACTTCTTGACTTCTCCAAGATCTTCAATGCTATCATCATCCACCTAGGGAAAAAAGCCAAAACAGCAGGTTAAGCCTATTTTCTTCTTACGTGTCTCACTCCATATTCACCACTGTATGTGTGATGAAGTGCAGGAGAAGCATGCTGAGATTCCCTACTGTAAATGCCACGCGAGCGACATATGCCTACAGCACACAGCTGAGCCTACGAGGCTCTGAATAAGGACAAGCCTGCAGAGTTAGTTCAGAAGGAATGCAAACCAGGAAATACCAGAACAAGGGAGAGTTAAAGAAAATGGCTGCACTTAGAGCAATGCAACCAAACCTCTCAACCATCTACGTTTCAGCCCAACCCAAAATAAGATAATCTCATCTTCTGAAGGACACGTGGCGCCTTTTTTTTTTTTTGGAAATATTTTAAGGTATTTTGAAAAATAGGATGGCAGTGCAAGAATATTTAGGCATTCACTATTAAAAAATGTCCAAGAAGCCGTACATATTTGACAGCTGGACTTATTCTAACATGCCTGCCTCAATGTATCCACAGCAGCAGCACTCGCTACATGTTTAGGGAGTCAATGTTTCTCGGACAATGGAAAAAACGTTCGATTTCAACTTTAATCGCTCCTTAACCTAATTGTTTATAGGTAGGAGGGCAACAACTGGTCTTTTATTCTTGCACAACAATCTGTGCTGCCAAAGATGACACTCATTTTTGAAAATCACTAGAAAAGTCACAGGCTATTGTGGAAAATTAGAGTTCTTATAAAAGAAACTGTTTATTACCTCAGGCCACTTCTCCTGTATTACATCGATAATGTCATCTGTGAAATCCCCCTGAATGATGATTTCATCTTCTCCTGTTACTGAGGCACCGCAGGAAAACTTCTGAGCAAAAAACCTTTGTGCTTCCTTAAGATCAATTTCTGTTTATGGAAAAATTGACAGTTTAAGTTAGTACAGTCATTGTCATACCAGTTTTTTCTCAAGTTTAAAACCAAAATTTAAATCTTGTTTTAACTGTTGAAAGCCTAGTGGTAGTTTACAGTTAAAACTTTAATACAATTTCCATTGAAAGCAAGTCTGTTATTTATATACAAAACAACTGACTCTACAAATCTGGCAAACTCTTCAAGGCAAAAATCACTAAGTCATCTACACATTCTGTTTATGCAGGTCTATGCTATACGCAGTTAGCGAAAAAGCAAATGCGGAAATGATTAAGAACCCCTCTGGTTCTGAGTAACTTCCATAGTTATTTAACTGGTTTTTCCACAGAAGTGCTTCAGTATGTTCCTTTTAGGAAACACATCACAGTGATTTTTGAGATTAGCTTTCAGCAAAAATATACTCATTCAATTCAGATCAAGCTACTGCATATTAGTGGTCCCTCAAGAAAACCAACGATACTGTCACGCAGGAAATACGTAACATATCTTGTTAATACAACCAAGGTTAAAACCTTAACAGAACTAGTGAGCCATGTGTGAAATGAAATGTTATTACAGATATAATACCAAGTGGCTAAGATGTCTGCAACTGAAACAAACCTATGAAGGGCAGCACTGTTAGTTTACTTCTGTAATGATTTAAGCGCACTTTCTAGTAAGGCAATCAGTGCCAAGAAAAAGTAAATAAAATTGTGAATAACATTCCCAAGTTTTAAAAAACACGTAGCGACTGACAAAATTAAGCAACTTTTTGAAAATAAGTGCATTAAAGACAACAGACTACTCCGAAGTCTAGGAAGTGGACTGCTATGGGAAGACGTTTCAAAAACAAAAAAAACAAAAACAAAAAACAACCTGTAAACCTATTTGTTTGCAAAGACAGTGGAAATAAGGCCTTTAATCACAGTGGGAAGTCAGCGTAACTTCGGCATGCTTTAGAACTCCTCAAGCACCTTGGGACTTTCACCTTGCACAGATGGAAGCAAATCACTCAAGGTAATACAAACAGAGGAAATATCTTAAAGGTTACTTTATCCAACCTGTGACTCTGTAATGGCATGCTAGATGTCAGCAGACGTATCAGTTTCTAAATATATACATAGCAACCATACAAGGAATTTCATTATTTGATACTTGCTAAATGAGAATACGGTTAATGGTTAAGTATTTCAGACAAGGTACACCAGCAGAGAATAAAAGGCAGTATTCAGCCTGTAGTTAACTTTAAAAAGTTTGTGAAGAAATGTAAACATGAAGGAAGATAACAGAAGAGAGGACAAGATATCTACGATGGGGGAAAACAGTTTCAGAACTGAGACCTTTTTTTACTCACAGTAAACAAGCCAAGACTCTAGGTAATATGAGGTTAAAGGCAAGCACATCTAGAAGCAACAAAATACACCTCACAAAAGTCAACTCACCAAAGGTTGCAAGGCCGCATACTCTTGTGACATATTTTTTCTTTGCTCTAGGAATTTTAGCTATTGTAACTTTTTGCGGTACAGTCTTCTTTTTCTGTTTTATCTGACCTCTTCCACCTTTAAAACAGAATATAATATTACATAATTAGTTAAGTGACAAAACACTTAATCAAAGAAAAAAGACTATAAGGTCAGATTTCACCCCTTGTAAACAAAGAAACCTATCTCCCCATTTGTGTATGTAAACAAATATATTTTGCAGATTAATCCTCTAAAATTCAAGATTTTTTTTTTTAAAAAGAAAGGTTCCATGTCATCAAAGCTCAGTATTACAAAAAATAACTCATGCATGTCAAACGTGCGTTGAAGTATATAGCACGTGCATCAGAACCCTGTTACAAGTATAAAAATCGGAGTTTCCCCACACTTCACTAACCACTGCATTTGGTCTACCTTTAACCCCTCTTTCAGGAATTTTTCTTTGGTAGTAATCTTAGTTAGGAATGAACTGTTACTTTAATGTTTTTCATGAGCTTAACATCATTAGGGTTTCTGTCTGAGGCAAAGCAACTTACTCATGTCCATTTACTAAGGCCACAAGGTCTGGCTTACTCAGGCTGCTGAATTAAACAGCAGATTAAGTTCTAGACATCCATGCAGGACCACAGTATGAAATATGTATGTTTCATATACATATGGGTTAGCAGAAAAAAACATGCCTCAAACAGAAGCCAGCTACAGTAGCTGACTGCCAAACTTCCACATGATTTAATTTCTTATTTACTGTCTGTTTCTAGGTCAACCTGAGGGAACACTTCACATATCAGGCATTTATGAGTCAAGTAAGGCATGCAAAAGATATATTCCACTCATTAGGATTCTTCGAATCCGAAGAAGATCTCAGCTAACTTTGTATAACTTTGTATATATAATGTCACCCCAGGGTAACTGAAGTTTTGTTTTAGAGCCTTCTCACCAGCAAAGAATTTATGACAAGCAAACTAAGCACTTGTGAATACTTTTTTTTTTTCCCTAACACACAGCACTTTCAATGCTACATTACTATAAATTGATATCTGATTATTTAAAACAATGAATTTCTACCTCGAAGTTTCTTCAGTCAATTTCTGCAATAAGTTTTTGCTTGTTTTCTTCATCCATTCTCTTCTTGAGAATCTTGTACTATCAAACTTAACACCATACCCTAAATTACCATGAAATTTGAGATTCTAGGAAAAAATCCCCAAAGATTTTAAACATTTATTTTATAAGCAAAACCAGACTGAAAACTAACCATAGCACCCCATACAATAAAATAATGTTGAAAGAAAATGTTCTGAAGTCTCTGGAAGAAGCATCCAAGCTATAGAATGTAAGTTACTGTTGTCACTACACACACCCCCACTGACACAGTAAACATAACTGGATACAAAGACACAAAAATAAAACATCTGCAGGGATATGTGGCGTAAAATTTGAATCGTACTGGGCTATTAATCATCATTTATGAAGCACTACAGACAACTGACAATAAACAGGAAAATACGTATTAACAACCACAGCATTCTGATTTATGATGGAAAGTATGTTAATTAAACAGAAATAACTAACAAACAAATGTGTGTTTAAATTGTTTCATGTATTATCATCCAAAGTTATTTTTGAAAACATTTTTCATTATTATTGCTGGGAAGAGACACAGCAGTTGATGGAGATGCGACAGTGTTGAAAGTGTAAAACCAAATTCTATTACGTGAATACTGGGGAGGGATGGAAGGAAAACAGGCAAAAGCAGTGTCATGAGGCATTAATAGGGGGAAGCAATCTTTGCTCTGCTCTGCAAGCAACCTATAAACTGATGTTAAACAGGGCAGAAACAAGCATTTTTGGAGGCATGCCAGCTCATTTTAGGTTGAGAAGAATTACTCCCTGAACAAGTGCCACTGCAGTGAAGGGAACAATTGGATTTGTGACCCAGGTCACCTTTCACTTGCTATTAGTACCATGCAGTTCTTTCATTAGCACGTATCACCGTACCAACTCTGCTACCAACTCAAAGAAATATATTTGATATCTTTTGTGCAGAATCAAAGCGTAGCTAACACAACCAAAACATATGCCCCAATCTGCTTATAAATCAATACCACAAACAACTATTTAGACCTTGCCTCTCTTTTGCTTCTTCTTCTCTTCTTCTTCTCCTGCAGTTCCTTGGCCTTCTCCAACCCCAGCTTCCTGTTTAGGTGAATTTTCTTAAACACATCAGAAAGGAGTGGTGAGAAGAAAGAGAATAAAATTAGTGCTCAGACTACCACACGCCCTTACAGAAACAGGAAGTAAGGTTCAGTGACATTTTGCTAGATTTTAGTGCAGCAGTTCCTTGACTGATGCATGTTACATCTTCATTGTAGTACTGGTCCAAATTAGGCTTGTGACTTTCATCTCAGAGATATAGTTACAGTTTCAATACCATCTCTTCACATAATTTCCAAAAAGGGATAAATTAATGATAGTATTAACATTAAAATTCCAAATCAACAAGCTCCCTATCATTAACAACCCTTCCTCGAGCAATTCGCTGTCGACTGGAAAGATGAAGATGGATAAATTAATAATGTGACAGGAAACATATGCATGGATGACTGGTTACAGTAGAGACCTTAATAAAGACCAGACATTATTTCTCAGATTTTCTGACATTATCAAGCTTATTTTCACAGCAACCAAAAGCATGGTAGACTTTTGAGAAAATGACTTAATTTTCAGACTCAACACGGCTGGAAGATGGAAAAGATGAGAAATGGACAAGCTCAAAGATTTCTGAATACATCTAAGTACATATATAAGCCAGAAAATAGAGAAAGATTCTTACCTACTGTAAGTTTTGCAAACTCATCTGGAAAATTCTTTTCTAACCATTGTCTGCATTTAGTCACATCAGGCATGTATTCACAGTACTAGAGAAGAAAGGCCACATGAACATTGTTAGCAAAGACACTATGAAATAAGTCACAAACAAATACAGCAAAACGTAGCTTAGCCATTTCTCCTTAAGGTGACTGAATACCAGCACTCTACTAGCACATAAGAAGCCTCGTGACATCCTAAAGATGACAGCAGCTGAAGCACAGAACTGCCACAACTGAAAGCCAGAAAAGGTCAAAAAGAATCATCACAGAAATCATAGGACAGAAAGAAGAAACAACAAAAATTAACTCACCTCTGTTGGCAATGAACAGACTGGAGAAGAAGGGGAGGGAAAAAAAGAAATTACAAAAAAGTTCAACTTACAGCTTTACTGTAAAATTCAAATTGGTATTTTGAAGCCAGGGATGACTTCTTACATCATCACTTCTGCTTATAACCACACGCTGACTTGAAAGATTACTTTATTGATATCACCCCACACTTCAGTTCTTTTCTTGTTAGTCACTTGCTCACACGCTGTGCATTAGGATAAAACTATCACAGCAAGAGCAATCAGTCAATGAAGGAAGGAAAGGAGGTGTCTATAGTTTTGGGAAAAGATACAGAAACACCAGATCTACCTGAGGCAAAAAGATATACCTAATAAATTACCATATGATTTGGTTAGCTTTCCTTTTTCCCAAGAGCTATGTCCTGAAGATCCAAGATCCAGGCCCAAGCCCATGGAAGAAGATGGGCATCTTGTTGAATGGGCTTGACTCTAGAACACACCCAAACCAGCTGTGCAGACTCATGCACAACAGGGATTCTTTTCTGTATTCAAGCCCAATGCAAAACAACATACTTACCTAAAATTCGTCACAATTATTTATTTCCTTTCAAGAATTCAGCTACATAACTACAAATACAGTGAGTAAAACAGAATGCTAAACACAGTGCAACAATTACTTTTATCCTAACTTTATTTCTTATTATCATACTAATATTCAGAGGCCTTTTCCGTGCTAAAGGTTTTACTAGCTTTCTGCAGGAACAAATCTCTGCTCAAATCTCGGAGCACCACCCCCACTAATGCAACTTTTACATACAGAAAGCTGTTAGTATCCCCATCTCTCAGAGGGAAGACCCCTATATTTCACCAAAAACGCTTTAGATAAAATCCACCACACAACCTACTTCAGAAAGAAGTTCAGAAAGGTCACACTGACCATGGTCTATCTTTTCAATAAAAGTTGACCAGAATAAAGTCTCCAGTTCTCTCACTCTTTCTGCTAGGCTGCCCTGACAAACAGCACACTAAGAATTGCGGACAACTGCCCCTTCAGCACTTGCCTCCGCAGTAGAGAACCCGAAGAGGATAGTCGGCATCTGACCTGGCACCGCTCCTTACGTCTCCTTTGCAGTCAGGGACCACAGGATCAGCTACATCTGTGGCCATGTCACAGGCCTGCAGGTCACAGAACAAAAAAATCAGGGCCTAAGTTTTGTGTTATTCACATCCTTCCCTACAGAACAAAAACCTCAGAGACTGACAGAACTACAAAGCCCAGAGAAAAGAGGCGCAATCATAAGAACAGCAGCAGAGATCAGGGAGTAAAAAAACAGGAGAACAGGGGAAATGCCTGCAAAAGATTCCAGGCAGGTCAGAATTATAGTACATAACGGAGAAAGCAAAGTGCCACAAACTGCAATACAAAATGAACCAAGACAGGCAAGAACAGCACATGGAATTATGGAACACACCGGCTTAAGCAAAATACGAAGCATTATGTTAAATTAGTGGCAGAAGAACAGTGGGTGCGCTGCGTAAAGTTGGGGGGGACTGACAGTATATTAGCAAACAAAAACTGTCATTTAAATCGGCATCTGAAGAGTCCAGATCTGATCTTGGGACACTGGCAAAAAAAAACACAAAGACCCACATAACAAGCAAACGAAACCCAACCCGCTGTCATACTTAATAATGGTTTACATGCACACATATCCAGGCAAGGGGCTTCGCAAATAGGAGTCAACAGGCAACAGCGAAGGGTTTTGCAGTGCGCAAGGAAGCCGCCCGGCACCAGGAGCGGGGCGCGCTCTGTGTGGAGACCCGGAGCCAGGCCGCTGCAGGGGCCGTGCCCGGGCACGACTGAGCTGAGGGATCAGGCCCGGGGCGATGGGGTTTGCAGGGGTGGACCCCAAGGACAGGCGGGGAGTGCCATGGGCAGCGAGGGGAAGGTGCCGGGGTGCCGGCGGAGACACCAAAGAGGCCGGGAGGGCGCG
>VXAL01012018.1:330692-367698 GCA_013399475.1 Chauna torquata
CAGCATGAGCGTGGTGGAGCACGTACGAGAGATGGCGTCCGCCGGGCTCCACTCGAACGTGAGGCTCCTCAGCGGGCTTCTCCTAACGATGAGCGGCAATAACCCGTGAGTGGCCCTCCCGCAGGGTGGCTGCGGGCTGACAGGACCGGCGGTGCTGAGGGAGAGGCCGGCCGGGACCTCGCGGGGCCCGGGGCCCGGGCTGGCGGCGCGTAGCTTATGGGCGGGCAAGGAGGAGGGCTCGCTTCTTGGGCTCTCTCTTCCGACGGGCCTCGTGTATCGGCCCCTGAGCTCCTGTTCCCGGCCCTGCCAGCGGCGAAGCTCGCCTCTGTCCGCCCGCCTCTGTCCGCCCGCCTCTGTCCGCCCGCCTCTGTCCGCCCGCCTCTGTCCGCCCGCCTCTGTCCGGGGTTCGGCGGGAGCAACGCAGCCTGTACCGTTTGGGGTACGCGGTACGGCATGAGCTTCCCGGCAGAGATGCGGTGATTTCCTCCTTTCTTCCCAAGGGCGCCCTGTGCAGATCATGGTTCTTCCCCTCATTCTTGCGATTGCCTTTATTTTTTCAGGGATTCCCTGAGGTATCATTTTATGTTTTGGGTAGTTTTGTGAGGTACTAATTAAAGCCAAAATCCCGTTCTGAAATCCTAACTTTTCAATACGGTAGGATAGTACCTTTGTGAGGAGATGTATCTGTTACCCAGGGGCCCTTCCAGTGCAACAAAGGAACAGCAACAGTTGGAAGTTGAAGCCAAACAGTCTGAGCATCAAATACTTTGGATATGTAAGTTTTTGGTTCTTATGCAGTTAGCTGACCTCAGTCTGTCTGTTTGCTTTTTTTCTAGGGAACTATTTTCACCATCTCAGAAATACCAACTCCTTGTGTATCATGCAGACTCTCTTTTCCATGATAAAGAATATAGAAATGCTGTAAGTAAGTATACAATGGCCTTGCAGCAGAAAAAGGCTTTAAGTAAAACTTCGAAAGTAAGACCTTCTACTGGGAATGCTGCATCAACTCCCCAAAGCCAGGTATTTAAAAATTGACTAATGTGCTGCATAAAATGATCATGCCCCCTGCTTCAGTTAATGTTGCTGATTCAGTATTCTAGCATTAGATTGTGGATTTATCATATCAAATAAACCTGACATTTAAGGTTATTTTATTTTGAAAACAATAGTGTGCTGTTTTCTAATGAAAAACTTAATATGGTCTTGAATGTGAGTTTTTTTGCATCTGCAGTTCATGCTTTTTGAAGACATGAGCAGTATGAACCAACAGTAGGTTGCATTTTTAGCTTTCTTATGCTAGACTTTTCTAATATACTGTAAGTATTTAATAAGGAGACCTTATTCAAGTGTTTTATATGAGTATAACATTGTGCTTTAATGTTTGAATTTTATTTCAGTGTTTACCATCTGAAATTGAAGTGAAATATAAAATGGCTGAATGTTATACAATGCTGAAGCAAGATAAAGATGCCATTGCTATTTTGGATGGGATTCCTTCCAGACAGAGGACCCCAAAGGTTTGTTCTGGCAGATGTTTGTCACAGATCCTTTGTCAGTGTATCTTGAATCTGTAGGCCAGTAAAATAAAGAAATGTAGTCTCTGAGTATAATGACGTTGTCTTGGTATTTGCTTTGGTATTAGTTAAAAGTTGTTTCAAAGCACTTCCTAATGTTTAAATTAGTTTATTTGGCATCTTGTCTTTAAAATCAGACAAATTATATATTCCCTCTGTTAGAATTCAAAAAAGTGAAATGAGCTAAGTATTTACATCTTTATTAATTTGTGCAAATTACTTGATTAACTCTTTAGTACTGCGTATGGCAAGTACAGAATTTTGCTTGTTTATGAGGTCATAGAAAACTTTTTTTTTTTTGATTCTGGAAGTTTGTGAAGTGTTTCTATATCCATACGTAGAGCTTGAAATCTGTGTCATCTGTTCAGTAGTTCTTTTTTGGATGTTTTCGTGATCAGTTTTCATAGGGCAAAAAGTGGCCACTCTCAACGAAAGTGGTATGTATCACTTCTACCAGGAAAAAAGTATATGTGATTGTGAGCAATTGGGTTACTGCAAGTTAGTGAGTGAGTGTGAGATACCTGAATGAGTAATTTGCTCCAGTTCTGAGGTGAGGCTTTAAAAGTGAGAGCCAGAGTAATTGTTTAAAGTAACGTACTTGACTTTCTGGCTATAGCTAGGCAGGGTTCTAGTCTCCATGGAAGAGCTGCGTATTACTGGACAGGAAAGGCACGCTGTCACCAGCTAGAGCTGAAGGGGAGAGACTTTTAGCCTAGTTACCTCGCAGGGCTGACTGTTCTTTGCTGTTTCACTGTTAAGCAGTCAACTGAACTTGCTAAATTGTGATTGCTGAAATTGAGCAAGTGTTTTAATATGTTCTGGAACTCAGAATGTGTAAGGAGTAGCACTTCGTTTCTTATGGTATAGTTTGAGCAATGTGAGATGCTTGAAAGGATGAAGACTTTGGTAAATAGAAGGAATGCCAATGTTCTGTCTTTCAAATTCACTTCATCCTTCTTAATAACAGTTTAGATAATGCTAGATCCCGTTATGGTCTGCAGTGCCAAATATGTTGAGTCTGTGTTTTCTGGCTCTAGTATGTCATAAGGACTTAAAAGATTAAAGCATCAAGTCAATCAACTATGTTTTATCTTAACAGTGTTCCTGTATTGTGCTAACAGTGTACGTGGCTTAGACTCTGGTAACGTCTAGGTGTTCTGTCTGAAGACCAAATTACAGAGCAGAAGAAGAAAAAAAGATTGAGGAAAGCAAACTTTTAACCTGTACAGACTAGTGAAATGAAGTATTGTAGCAGAAACCAACTAGTTGGGCTGTGTAGAGCTCGAATCGTTTCTGTTCTTTCGTCAATCATGACTTTATTCAGAAGCTAAATGGAAACTTTCTCTGCTTTCCTAAACTAATCCTCTTGAAAACTTCCATTGATCAGAGAGATCAACTGAAAGTTAATGCAAAGGATGTACAAGTCCTTCTTGGCATTGTACATAAACATCCATTTTTTGACATCATATATACAAAATAGATTTCAAGATGTACTATGTAAATACAAAAGCATGTAAATTTTATCTTTGGACTCAGAAAGAAGAATCAATTTGAATTTTATTATATATGGCAGGTTATAGTGATCTCAGAAGAAGAGCTGGTAATTTTGTCTTCTGCCCAGAACAGGAGGGAGGGAGGCAGCATGCTTGAAGGCAAAGTCGTGACCTTTTCTTGGTGAGGATTTCTCCTTTCTTATACTAGACTCTACTGACATTTCTGTTCTTTGCAGATCAATATGATGCTGGCAAATCTATACAAGAAAGCAGGTCAAGAACGCTCTTCTGTTACGAGCTACAAAGAAGTACTGAGACAGTGCCCATTAGCACTTGATGCCATACTAGGTAGGTTTCTCCATGCTGTAAGTACTTCAGTACTAAAAAGTGTTATAATTTGAATTATGTTTGGGACTAGGTAATTGACTGATATTTGTATATAATATATAATGCCTACATTATGCAAATTATAAAGAATACTGCGACAAACTGCATGTTTATGCTTGTCAGGAGATGGAGTTTCTGGTTTTCAGACAATTAATTTGTATTAAAATTAGTTTATGATGGCTGAAATTGATTTTTATACCTTTCTGAATAGGTTTGCTTTCGCTGTCCGTGAAAGGTGCAGAAGTGGCCTCTATGACGATGAATGTAATTCAGAGTATTCCTAACTTGGACTGGCTTTCAGTGTGGATCAAGGCATATGCTTTTGTGCATACTGGAGATAACACTAGAGCAATCAATACCATTTGGTAAGAGTTGAAAGAGCATGATGTAATCAAATAATATAAATATTTATATATAGTTACATTAAAATGACATTATATAAATAACAGGCATTTCTTTTCTCTTAAAGCTCTTTAGAGAAAAAATCATTGCTGAGGGATAATGTAGATTTACTGGGGAGCTTAGCAGACCTATATTTCAGAGCCGGAGATAATAAAAACTCTATTCTAAAATTTGAACAAGCACAAATGCTGGATCCTTACCTAATAAAAGGTGAGCAAATCCTAAAAGAAGGTTTACCTACTGTAATGATCTGGTGAGTAACATTAGAGTAGCAGATACATGCAGACAAACATTCAGTGCAATATTGAATATTGTTGTACCTGACTTTCAATTCAGAATTTACGCTCAGAAGCTGTGTACGTTGACTAGTCACTGGTATTTGCACAATTTAAAGTAGGTGTTTGTGTTGCAAGTCGTTTAAAATTGCAGCTATCTAGAAGGTAGCATAGCCGTTAATGTGGTTTGCCAAAGAAGCATGCATTAAGAATAATTAAGCTTTTTTTTTATTATTTCTTGCTGTGCATGAGCTTTCCGTTTCCTGATGATTGACCTTCAAACGTTTCCCTTCAGGAATGGATGTGTACGGTTACTTACTGGCACGTGAAGGTAGACTGGAGGATGTGGAAAACCTGGGCTGCCGTCTCTTCAATATTTCTGATCAACATGCAGAACCCTGGGTGGTGTCTGGGTAAGATGTTCTCTTTCCTTTCTTACCTTGACTCTTGATTTGCTGCGTGATTTGTTGCATGACATGGATTACAGTTGATACAGTGGATTCAGCTTTTTGTGTTCAGAGGGTGCTTTTCTAACCTATATGTTCTGGCTTTGGGGTAACTTTAGCTAGCCATAAATACCTATTTTGGTTGTTTTCGGTAAGTCTAAACCTCTTAGAGTTACTGCACTTGTGCAATAGCAATGATATATTAAATATCTGTAATGGTTAATACTCGCATTGGTGTTTTTTAGTGGGTTTCTTTTTTTTTTAACTTTTGAAAAGAAGTGGTTTTTTTGTTTGTTTTAACCTGAACATTTATTTTTAGCTTCAAATGCAAGAAGTTCAACAGTTGCTTGTAATTTTTTTTCCTCCTCTCTCTCTTAAGCCTCTATGAATGTGCACAGGCAGTACATGTTTACAATCCATTCTTGTCTTTCCGTAGGTGTCATAGTTTCTATAGTAAACGATACTCCCGTGCCTTATATTTAGGAGCCAAAGCTATCCAGCTTAATAGTAATAGTGTTCAAGCTCTGTTGCTGAAAGGAGCTGCTCTTAGGAATATGGGCCGAGTACAGGAAGCAATTATACACTTCCGTGAAGCAATACGTCTTGCACCTTGCAGGCTGGATTGCTATGAAGGTGAGTGAACTGAAGCTACTCAAATGTACAGCATTGGTTTGGTGCTGGTGTGGTGGTGGTGGTGATGGTTGTTGCTATTGTTAAGCAAGGGAGTAGACAGGAGTTGAATATTCTCCCCTGCTGACTTTCTAGTACATAAATTATTACCCCCCAAACTATAAAGTGCTGATAGAAGTAGTTAGATGAGAGATACTAGAGAATGCGTGTATTTATAAGAACGATTTTTTGAAAAGTTGACTGTTTTTAAATTGTTTAATCTGGATATAAACAGACTTGGGTGTTTTGAGCAAATCAGTTTCAGGTGATGACATTAAATATATGATTAGTTGCAGTGGGAGCTTCGTTTTGTCATACTGTCCCAAATAGGAACAAGTTTAGATGGTAAGTAGTTAAGAAAGAAAAATACTCACGTTTTCAGAGGAATATGCATTTTCTTACAGAGTTAAAAGTAATGTTTAATTTCTCTTAGCAAAAGAAAAAAAAAATCGTAAGATACACAGTATTAAGTAGAAATGGATGATAGTGGTTCTAACATACTGTTTATTGGCAGTCTTAGGAATTACTTGTGGAATATTTCAACTGTCTTAGCAACAGTTTTGTGCAGAGATTCAGTATGGTATCTAGGGTGCTTACAGAGAACTATGCTGCAATCCTTTTGATCCACTTACTTGTTTTGAATGATGGCTAATATCTGGAATTACACCCCCCACCCCACCCCCAGTCTTACGTCCTGCTGTGGTTCAGTTTCAGTTCAAGAACAGCTTGCTTTCTAAAAGGTTGAAGATAGATAATTTTGTTATTCAGTTCTGGTTTTGGAACTGCCAGTAAGTCATGACAATAAACAAACTTCACTATTGCTTTCTACCACTGTGAAAGAAAGAGATTTATAAAATTTGTTGATCTCAACAGCAGCTTCAAGTAAATAGTGAGCTGTGAATTGGACAAAAATATTAGATTAGATGTACTTGGTCTTTTTTAGTACCTGCCCATAAATAAAATAAGTCAATTACCTGTAAACTGGGTATTTTAAAATGTGGGCTTATGAAAATACCCAAAAGAATTGTGTAAGAAATATTAAACTTCACAAAAAGTTGTTAAATGTGGTGATGTATTCCAGAGTCTATTTTCTTAGGATTTCCTGGTTCTCAAATTATTCCAGTGGTATTTGTCTGTCTTCTACGCAATTATTGGTTAAGTAGAAACAAACTGATTATGCTCTGGTATTCAGCAGTGAATCTTAAGTTTCTTTGCTTTGTGTTTTTTTTTCTTGTTGTTTTGTTTTACTTTTTCATTTATTCAGAGTGGAGAGTGCTAATCTGATTCTCCTGCTCCTCTAGTTCAATGCTTTGTGTTTTGTGGTGGGCACAGTGCTATAGATTCCCTGATAAAGTGAAAGGCATGCGTTTAGAAGTTTTGTAATGTAGTTTTGTTTTTGCTTGAATAGCTTTGCCTCTCCTGAAGTTAAGGAAGAAACGGGTAACCTGTCAGAACTCAGTCTTTTGTCAGATATTGGTCCTGGGAGATGGTCATCCATCTCTTACCTTTGTCATAGGTTCCCTGTAGAACTGTGTGCTATTTTAATATTTGTGCACAAGTTTCTCTATCTGCAGGTTTCTTTGACTTCTTTGTACTTAAAAAAAAAAAAAAAAAAAAAAAAGTTGGATATCACTTTCTCTGTTGCTGTCTGTATTTGCTTATCAGAGTGTGAGTTGCTTGGAGCTACTAAGTGCAAATAATTGAGGATGGGTGAACATCTCTAGTACCAACCGTAAAATGTTTTCCTTTTTTATCACCAGGTCTCATCGAATGTTACCTAGCATCTAACAGTATCCGTGAAGCTATGGTTATGGCAAATAATGTGTATAAAACTCTGGGAGCAAATGCACAGACACTCACTCTGTTAGCAACAGTCTGTCTTGAAGACCCAGTCACACAGGAAAAAGCAAAAACATTATTGGACAAAGCACTGACGCAAAGACCCGATTACATTAAAGCTGTGGTAAAGAAAGCAGAACTTCTTAGTAAGTTCCTTTTTTCCATGTCAACTTACTTAAAACATACCGTTTCATATGCAAGAGTGTTATGCAGCCTCATCAGTGTGAAGAATGTGACAGTGATGTTGCAGCCCAGGGGTTTGTCAGTTCTATTCTGAAGGAAGAAGCACAGGAATTAATTGCATCTAGCAACTGGCTTTACAGCAGCACTTAAAACAATCGCAAACAAAATGTTATGACTTCAAAGTATATGTAGTCAAGAGCATAGCAGTTGTTGCTTACAATAAGTATATTACTACTATCCCTCATGCTTACAGTTCTGAGGGAAGAAATAGTTTTCTGTTGTGATGGCTCTTAGTGTACACTCTGACTTCTTATAGATTAATCTAAACTATTAATTAAAATTGTAGTTTTGCAAATAAACAGGTAGAGAACAAAAGTATGAAGATGGAATTGCTTTGCTGAGGAATGCACTGGCTAATCAGAGTGACTGTGTTCTGCATCGAATACTGGGAGACTTTCTTGTAGCTGTCAATGAATACCAGGAAGCAATGGACCAGTACAGTATTGCCCTAAGGTAAACCAGAGACGCCAAGATTGCAGTGTATTTATAAGAACCAGTAATCAACTTGACCAAGTAAAAAGTTGAGCTGCTAATTGATTAGGGTGTGCATCAGAGGTAGCTTTACATCATTCTCCCTTAAAACAACCAAAACCATGTAGATTATGTCCTGGTAATGAATTAGTTGGTCGTATAAGACTTTGAACTGAGAAGCCCAAAATTTAGGGATGGTATTAATGGTAAACATGTCACTAGGCATGCAGTTCCTTGGCTGATGAAAGGTTTAAGGCATGGATTTGTTTTAATAATTATATAGTCAGGCACATTTAGTATCTGTTTAGAATACAAGATGCTATGTAAATATGAGCTATTATGTAAATTTAAATAGGTGATTCAGTAATGAACCTAAATCTTGTCTTCTAAAGTTACCATGTTAAATGTTACCATGTTTCAATTTCAACAAATTAAATTCACCTTAAATCTAGCACATTATATCGATGATAAACTTACATAGCGTAAAAGGGGCAGCTATTTTTTCCATGTATATGATATATTTAGTCATTTAAATTTTTATTTCTTTCACATTGCTTTATAATTAGTGTTGTCTGGAAGAGTTGACTAAGTTTTCTTTAAGAGTGTGATGTTTAGATAAGTGCATTCTTGAGGTTTTATATAAAGATGAAATACTTGTTTTCCTCAGCCTGAGGTGAAGTTGCATCTACGAAATTGAAATTCTTGGTGATGCTAAACAGAAAGTACAGAAAACAAGATTTTTTTCATTTTTTGTAACATTACAAGTAAAGGAAAAATATTAAGTTTTAAGGCAATACTTTTTTTTCTATCTTTCCCTCAGTTTGGATCCAAATGATCAGAAGTCACTAGAAGGAATGCAGAAAATGGAAAAAGAGGAAAGTCCAACAGATGCAACCCAGGAAGAAGATGTGGATGATATGGAGGGAAGTGGAGAAGAGGGGGACTTGGAGGGCAGTGATAGTGAAGCAGCCCAGTGGGCAGATCAAGAACAGTGGTTTGGCATGCAGTAATGGCCTCTCTGCCTGATGCTCGTTTTGGCACATGAACGTACCACTAGGGCCATTCTTCTTTGAAGAACTTCAACTATGATTTTTGCAGTAATGAAAGACTTTTTTTTTTTTTAAACGGACTTTGAAACCATTTAATAATTCTATGCATCTCAATGCCATGAAGATTCTTGATGCTTCTTATTTATTAAGTATAAAGGATTAACCATACTGGCGGTTATTTGCAACTTTCATTTCAAAAAATTCCCGCTAAAACTAAAAGCATTAGAATCTAAAATGTGTAATGAGCCTATTGTTCATGATGAAAACTGTCTAAATTGTGTTCAGGGCTAAGTGTGCTTGATCAATTTGTAAATACGGTAGTTTGTATTCCTCTGTGAATAAGGTCTTACTCCCTTGTTGGTATGCTACCATTTGGGCTCACGCTCCTGTTGAAGCCTGGAGGAGTTGCTTGTGTGTAGCTGAAAGCAGCACTTTTCTCTTGCTGTGTTTGTTGAATTAATTCATCTTTTTGTAATGCATTGCGTGTGCTGTAAAGGAGAAGTTTGGTACACCAGGCAGCTTTGACTTAGAGGACGCTCTTGTAGCTCACTGATTTCTATGTGTACAGAATTGAACCAGTGTTGGAGAATTACAGCAATTTGCCTAATACTTACTAAACCCTATAATCACTTGAAGTCTGTACATGAACATTTATTTTTAAATGCAGTTTAGTTTTATTTCAGTATGTTACCAAAAGGTTTTACAGCAGTGACTCAAAGCACTTCACATTCTGTGTACAGCTCTGACAGTTAAAATGATATAAAAAGAATTCATCCCTTTCCATGTGCATTGCTGTAAAAATGTTAACATCATATAAGTACATATTGTCTTTTTTTTGCCATTTTTATGTACTTCATTTTTTGTCAGATAATATTTGAATTCATGTGTTTTCCCTCACCTTTTAAAGCAAAGTTACATTGCTTCACATACAAATTCTCAACATTCTGTCTTCAGCATCATCTCTTCAAGGGTGAGCTTCTTTGTGTAATCCAGAAACTGTTAGTTCTGTGGGCTTGATGTGTAGGAGGAGGAATTACTTTGTGCTGTTACTTTTCTTACGGTTCTGATTTCCTTACTCTTAGTAAAATATCTTTTTATATAGAGAATTCCTTTTGTATTTGTTCTGTTACCACAGTTATGCTGGAGCAGACAGCCTTTATTACAAGGCTAGAAAGTAGTTCTGAGTATCAGCTGGAGGAGAAATGCCCGTTTGGTGCAAGTGCATTGCATGGAAAACAAGCTAATTGTAGAAGTACAATGCAGATAAGGGTAAAATTTCTTTTCCTCTGTAATATGCATTACATGAATTAGAAAAATGCACAACAAAAAGACTAGGCAGGTTACTCCTATTATAGTCTGTTTTGAAAATATTTTGGTGTGTCACATCTTACAAAGGAGGAGTCTAATAGTGGATCCATTTAAAATAAAGCATAACAGCTGGGTATGTGTTCTCTCTGGAATTTTGGGGGCTTTAGATGTTCCAAAACATCAGGTTGAGTTATGCTTAGTTGAAGAATGTATGGGAAGAACAGAAAAGCATGTGCTGCTATCTTGGTGATTGAATTGGCATAAGCTGTGACTGCTCTTTAACTAAATAAATACACCAAATGGCTGTATTTCAGTTAGAGTGAACATTTTGTTACTTGCATTCTGGTGTATAAGAGGCCTGGTTTTTTTTTTTTTTTCTTTTTAATGAAGAATCTGCTTATACAATTGCTATGTGATGCAGTGAGTAGATTACAGCTCATTGCATATCTTTCATAACAGAAAGAAATATATGTGTACAAGCAAATTCAAAGCATCTCTTAGTTTTCTCCTCACACTCAAGCTTTCATCAAATTGTATTCTATGTTTGAAAGTTAGGTAGGTTCATTAGCTTTCTAGTTGCTATTTCAAACCTCCGTTGTGGGTGAAAGAATGGAGTTCTTAATGTTGTTAAACTGAAGGAAGGAGACAATTTTTGATAAGAGAAGTGTATGAAGTATGTGATGTATATTTTGTGAGCTGCTCAGCCATTTTATTCTAATGATTCCTTTAAATAGGTCACTAATCACCAGTGGAAGCCATTAGTCTTACACGTTTCTCTGAAACAACGTTTACATAGAACAGGAAGCCTGAGAACCACAATTTTACTAAATCATTCTGTAGTGTGTTTATAGATAAGTTGATAACCTCTTCTTTTAGAATAGAGGTGAAACTACTTCAAGATGAGCGTGCTGTAAAGAAAACAGTGTGCTTATGTGCAGATTTAGCAGACAAGTCCAGGTACACCTAAGAACACCTTAAGCTAGCTGTCAAAATAGAGTTGTATCCTTGTTGCTTTGTTTTTCTGAGAACTTTGCTCCTTATTGAAAATGAAAAATCCAGTCAAATAATACCTGTAAATAATACTTGTGTAAGTACCTGAGGTATTAGGGTTATACCGCTTGTTTGTAGTCTTTGCTAGTAGTTGTACTGTAAGTGAATAAGAAACTTTAAAATATCCTACATGCCGAATGCATTTGAGATTATACAGATTACTTAGCACTGGCTTCAGAATTCTAAAGGGGTTCTTTTTGCCTCTTTAATGAGCCTTCATTAGCAGTCTACTTTTAGAATGTGATCTCTGCAAAACCGGAGATGTACTCTCAAATTCAGTTACTGATATTCTATTAGGGACTAGAACAACTAGCCTATAATAAGTAGTTGACCTCATTCTGTCCATTAGTCATGTGCTGTGCACCCTAGAAGTAAAGATCATAAAGACAAAAACTGAAGTTCAGTCTGTGTCAAATCCGTGATGTAAGCTCCCAGAAGTGAAGCAATTCTTAGGGGAGGCAAGAAAGCTGTTGCTATCCAGTTGCATTGTACAGCATTGGCACATCTGCAAGTGCTGGTCTCTGGGGTTGGGTGAGGATAGAGTGACTGTGTTTGCTTGAAATCCTGACAGCTGTGTTTGACTTTTAAATCACAGATGTCATTAACAGGAACAAATTAAAAAACTACTTCATGATAGGAAAGATACAGAAGTGATAGAAAGGGATGGAATTTCTTCATACCTAAGGCCCTTGCATAGACTTGGGTATGGGCTAAAAGTCTTAATTTACCAGAATCTTAAAGCATCATGTGTTGATGACATGGCTGGTAATTAACTAAATAATGTATGGTCTATAGCAAGCAACTTGACCATTCTGTGATGTGCTGATAACACCTGAAATACTGGCAGTATTCATAATTCTGATTTCCAGATCTTGAGAATCTAGGAGCCATGAGGCAGAGATAACAGAAGGAAATGAGGACCGCTGACCAATACAAATGTTTTTGTCTAGTCGAGGTGCTGTTTCCTTTTCTGTTACTGCTGATTATGGAGAGATTTTTGATTACCTAGGACTTTTTTTCCTTTTCAGTAGCTGTCTTCCTCATTAGGCCTGTTTTTTGTAGTGATTCTTCTATCTTTACTTTTCAGGAGCTCAGTGATGTGGAAACTGATCCACCCAGGATAGAGGCAAGGAGTATTTCTTATTCAGCAAACCCTATTTCTTCACTCGGATCTCAGCTGTAAGGAAATCTCGAAGGCTATACCTGCTATTGTGATTTCAAGTCACACAAGTATATTGTAGCCAAACATCTCTTAAACATCTAAATTAATGCAGTCTCCAGGGAGCTTAAATTTAGTGGCCTTGGGTGGGATTAAGCTTAGTATAAACCTCTGATTTCAACCTAGATAGCTGTAAGCAGGGCTTAAAGTAGCATGTTGTAGATAACGTCCGTTCAGTACTGTGTATGCCATTAGTAAATTGGTGCAACTTTAGGTAGTACCTAGCAAAACTTAGTTACACTGCCATCACTTTTCCTCTAGTTTCTTCATGGAAAGGATTCAGTATGGGCTTAAGGAATTATTCCCTTACCAGTCATGTTCCTGTATTGCCAGTTTTGCCAGGGTAACAGTCTGAAAAGTAATCCTGTGACCTGATTCCTGAACTTCCTTCAGAAATATTCACACTCCTCTCACATCCTCTTTTATCCTTTTAACTCTGCAAACCTTTTTCCTGTTTTTTTTTTGTTTTTTTTTGTTTTTTTTAAGTCTTTATCTGCTTATTTCATGACCCTGCAAAAGGCTGGTTGATTCAAGTATATGGAGGAGGAGGAGGAGGCTGGGAACTGTAACGCTGTTGAATTGCTGCACTGGAGCTGTGGCCTAAGGCCCCGGTGGTAATTAACGTGTTTGTGACGATCCAGTGACTAGATCTTGGAGGGAAGGGTAGCAAGATAGGAAGAATGCCGGTGTGGAAAGGGAGAGAACGGGATTACTGCTGCCGCTGCTGCAGTTCTTGTTTTTTTGGAACTGGCAGACTGGTTAAAATGTCATTTGGAAGCTGGTCAGGAGGAGACAGGGAGATGTGTAGAGCTGGGTATTTGGGTGCAAAAAAAAAAAGGATGTATTCTGGTGCAAACACAGCTCAGTGAAGAGTAAACTGTTCACGTGGGCAATTTCAGTGTAATAATTTCCAGTATCTGTATACTAAGTACAGCTGTTTGGCTAGTCCATGTCTGTCACTGTTGATGACAGCAAAACAGAAAGAGTAATCTATGTTTTTCACTTACTGCCTTGAGCCTTGCACATACTTAGCTAACGTTAATGCTAATGGTGGTTTAATAGTCTATATGGAATGCACAGGGGAAGCTTTCACTGTGGTGGGTCACTGACAGATGTTTACACTGTAAAAGCCTCCCTTTAAAATAGCTTCCCTGCTTTGAGCAAGCTCCTAGGAGAGGCAAACTTTGTAAGAGGTCGGTTTCCTTTTCCTTCTTTCTCTGTCTTCCTATCAAAATACTGATGCATGCAAATGGTTTGGGGATCTAACAGCAGCAGTACAGTTCCTAACATATAGATTTTAAAAAGGATTGAATTTTCTACATCTGTCCATAGATGGTACTATTTCTTGAAGGACTGTAGATGACATCTGCTGAACTGGCTGTCCTGCTCTGTGTCCTGCCTACATTATGTTTGATCAGTGTGTGACATAGCATGAAACAATGACCTTGCATTCTGAAAATTTGCCTTTGGACACTTCAGCTATCTTTTTTTCGGCAGTCAGCTGTGCGTTTCAGAGCACAGTGAGCCTCAGAATGCTCCTCTAGAGGAAAAGGGAGGGGAAAAAGCCCACATCCTGAGTTTTGGACTTGATACAAATTTCTAAAATATTTACAGAGAATGGAAAGTCCAATTATATCAAAGTCGCCTGACAGGCAGGCAGCAGCAGCACGCTTTGCTTAGCTAATGGGGAGTTTGGTGGCTTGGAACATCTCCCAGCTGGGCTCCCTGGGCTGGGAGAGTTTAGCAGTTGGCAGCAGGGAGATACACTGGCAGTTGATCCAAGCACTTGGGTTGATCTGGCGGCAAAAAAGGCCCTGTTCCTGTGTTGGCTGGAGAGACAGCACATTGCCCTGTGCATTGCTATAAAGGTCATTAAGATGCCAGCTTTCCCTGAACTATTTAACAGATTTTTGTTGTTCTGCTTTTTGCCTAATGTTTATTGTATAATATATTGTGTTTTCCCTTGAAACGTAGTATGGTTTGATGAGTTGAAGCTGGTAACTTGGCTTCATCTTGTTGGATACTAAGTAGTTTTCCAGGAAACTTAAGCATGATGACATCAGTAGAGCAAGGACAGCAGTACGCAGATATGAATCTTCTTTATACAGGTCTATGTAAGCTGCAGTCCGTATGGTTCTTGAAATAACTTTTTGTAAAGTCTGTCTGTCGGGAATCCAGCAAATAGCTGCAGTCTGTGACTGAGGAGCTTTTTTGCCTTGTAAAACTTCTTGGGCTCGTAGCCAGTGATGGTGCTGTCAGGCCAAACTGGAAGATAGCCTAACCTCAATTTTTGGTTTTCCTGCTTAGGTTCGTAGTGAAAGGGAGAAGGAGGCAGTGTTCGTATGGACGGAATGGTCTCTGTCAATCTGGTAGACCCACGTCACCTAGAGTGCAGCTCACTTCCAAACGTGCCCAGAGCAGATGTGTTCATGTCTTCTGTAAGTTCAGTTGTCTCATCTGCTGAAGTATCTGTTTAATGGGGGGGAAAGTTTGGCGTTATTCTGAAAAATAGTGATTCTTGTATTAGCGTAAATTCTAGCTGGCCTGGGTAACTGCTGGATTCTGGTGTTGCTGCTGATTGCTACAGGAGGAGAAACTGTGTATGGAGACAGACTTTAACCCTTCTTCAGCTCACTAGGACAGCTTTTAATAGGTAGGAAGGAAGGTGGCTCCGGCTAACCTTTCAGCCTCTGTTCTGCAGAGGATGTCACGCTGAAACTCAGCCAGTTCGATAAGGCTGGAGGATTCTGTCAAGTGCTCACTCCCCTTACTGAAATGTTGGGCTATGAGAAGTTTTAAGGACCTTCTACCCAGTAACACTGCAGCCCTGGAAATATTTGAGTTTTTGCGAAAGGAGGTCAGCCCTTCCTGCATTGTGCTTTGATGGCAGCTTTTGTTCTTGCTGCCTCTGTTGCCTGAAGAGAGTGAATAGGAAACAGATTGGTTTAATCTCCCTTTGTGCTATGATGTACCATCCGTGCCATAAATTCAGAGGTTTTACATGGCAGAAGGAAGAACATGCATCATCTGGCTTTAAATAGGTGTAGAGACATTTACAAGGGCTAACCTCACTCGCTGTGGGGGTTCTTGGCCTTGGGTAGGAAACCAAGGGCCTGGGCACGCAGCCCTGGTGTGAAGGGAAACATTGCCTGTTGTGGGTGAGAGTCTTGTTCCTCTGCCCTGAGGGGAGGGAAAAGCGTTGTGTCCTATTTCTAACCCCAGACTAGTCCTAGTGCCAACACCGAGATGACTGCCTTTTCACTAGGATGTTAGCAAGAGGAACTGAGTAGTTTTGTGGGACGTTGCCAGTGGGGCTTTCACTGAGGTGGATGGAAGTGTCTTGGTGAAGACTTCAAAGACAAATGCCAGCTGGTGAGAGGAGGAGAGGAGCTCTTAATCCTATTATGCTTTAAAAGCAGGGTGACAGCAGCTCCATTTTGTGAAAGGTTGGATGGCGTTAGTCTTTCAGTGTACATCTGTCAGATAAAAGCCCTTGTGGTTTAGGTTGAGAACTGCCTAATGAGCATGTGGAATCTGATTAGGCATAGGGAAGAGCTAAACGCTGAACCAGTCTTACCAGTGCGGCTCTGAGTACACACGGAAAGGCAACGTAAGGTGTTAGAGCAATTCTAAGAAGAAAAGAGAAGTATCCCAGGGAGTCTCTGTGCTCCAGGGTTGCTGTCAACTTGAGAAAGAAATTTTCCAGGACTTTAGCTGCTTGAATTTCATTTCAACACCTTTATTAGCTCTGTCCTTCAACCCAAACTAAGGGAACATCTTGTTCCCCACTGCTGTAGCCAGCCAGAGGTAGCACTAGCCTTTCTCTGTTACATGTGCTGATACAGATCTAGTGCTGTGCAGTGTACACTTTTCATTCTTCAGGCCAGTTTTGGCATGTTACATACAGCTTTTTGCTGTTTCATTGCGGAATCTCATTGACACAATGCTGGGATGTCGGCAGAAATGTCTGCAGTGTTGCTCTGGGAGGTTCTGTAATTTTGGAAGGCAGAGAACTTGTTTAAGCAGGTTCAGGGTGCTTTGGAAACTTGGCCTTGTTTTCTGACAGGCCAGCTACGGTTTGTGTGCGTTGTCTGATGGACTGGAGATTGAGTCAATGCTATAGCAATTTCCTTCTGGTTTTCTTTTTGATCTATGAAAGGTTTGGGAGCTGTGTTGAAGAACAGCATGGGTTTTGGCAAGCAGTCCATAATGAGTCAGTACTGTCTGGTAGAGGCTGAGATTTCCAGCACCTGCCTGTTGTTTTGTGAGCATGGGTGGGTGGATTCTTGTGTTATCAGTTCACTGAAGGTGCCTCTTGGTGGGATGTCCCGAGAAGAAGCTGACAGTGCCCACAAACCAGAGGCTTAGATTTTATAAAGGCAAAGGATTTCGTACCTGTAAGTCGTATCCTGAGACAAACTGTGTCCACAGCAAGGCAGCCACTGCAAAACAGGACTGGAATTGCTGGTTGCAGTATGGTCGGATGAGGAATATTGGGCAAGAATTCTTGGAAGGCTGCAGAGTTCCACCATGAATAGTCTGTTGTCGGCATGGCAGCCGCGCATCAGGCTGGCTGCGGACAGTGAGTTTGTTCTTCCAGGAGCAGAAAGGACACACGTTTGGATGAGCTGAGGGGTGGTGGGAGCTTTCCTGTGTGCCCGTGTTTTGCTTGATGAAGGTTGGTCTCGTACCTCAGCTGAAGGTCTCTGTTAGTGCTTAAGTCCTGGCAGAGGGCAATGATAAGAGAAACTTCTTTTAAGTTGCGCATTCAGTCTGGGGTGTTGTGCCTCACTGAATGCAGGGCAGGGCAGGAACAAGTGCAAGACCAAAACGCTTGGTGTTTTGCAATCACAATACGCTGGAGCTGTGTGACTTGGTTATGAATGCATGAGCTGGTTGCGGCCTGATTGTTAGCCTCTGATGTTATCTTACCCCAATGGTAAAGCAGTGTTCTTTGCCTGCCTCTGTAGGAAAAATTGACTCTGCCACCTGCAAAAATAGCATGTGTTTATAGCAGCCCAGGCTTATCAGGTTTTGGGCTTTTGTTGTTGTTTCTGAACTTTATTTCAGTTGATTATAGTAGCGTCTCTGTCTCAGAGAAACGGTGAACTGGACACACCGAACAGTTCTTGGAGGCAAGACTAGTGAATTGTACCTCTCTTCTGTTACAGCCGGTGATGTCAGCAAAATCCTGTGTCAGGATTGTGTGCAAGTGTAAGCCGGCACTGCCGCCAAAGGAACTAATTAAAAGGAAGTTTCAAGGTGCTCTCATGACACTGCATGTTCCCCTCAAGCTGCTCCAGGAGGCTGGCAGGGATAACTCCTAACCATGTGAATTCAGGTCCCACTGTCTCTATTTAAACAAATAGTAGGGACTTGACCTTATCAGGCAAATAGCCTGAGCCTGCTAAACTAATGTCAGAGTGCTTCTGTGCGCTTCCGAGCCTGGTGACTGATGACGACTGGCAAAGTGGGATGGGTTTGAACTGGCATCTTGAAGCAGCAGCCTTTTGAGTTCTGCTGTTGGTGGTCGGGGCTGTTCAGGCTCGTTATCTGGTCCCCATGCATGTGAGGAGGCATCACGCACGCCGTGGGGGCACGCTGGGGCATCAGGCTGCTGATGTAGAGCACAGCCCACTTTCGTTTTGAGGTGAACTTGCAGGGTTTCTTCAGCAGGAGTAGAGCTGATCTACATTTTTCACATCAGCCCTACATTGCTGCTCTTGATGCTGCCCCACTTATCTAAGAAAGTTTTTTTGTGCAGCATCCTACAGTGTGGGCTTTGCTGAGCCTCTGGTCTTAGCTATAGTTTACCACTTCTGAGGTGTCTATGATAGCGGTACCTGAGGACATGACTGCAGTTAGATTTGTTCCCTATGTTATTTATTCTGCATCTTTGTTTTTGGTCTTAAATGTGCAGCAGCAGGCATGTGTTAGATTGCTGAGGAAAGTAGTTGGCTGGTGGTGGGGAATGTACAAATGGCAGCTGTGTTGGGTCAGGGGTATATGGTGCTCTGATAGAGTTTGTTTGAGAGTAGTGAAATTGTTGGCTACGAAATACTTTAGAAAAATGTCTTCAGGTGCTCAGAGCGCTGCAGGCCGATCAGAGGGTGGGGTGCTGTTCTTTCTTCTGCTGCTGCTTCTATGGGCTTGGCCCGTGTTTTTTCCTGAGGCTCTTTTTCCTAGCTGAGGTTGTGAAGCAAATTGGCTCTCTCCGCTAGCAACTGCTTTTCTCATTTCTCACCCACCAGCAGTAAAATGGGGCTGTTTTCTGCCCTCTGTAGAGTTTGATTGTAGTATGTCTATAGTGCCTGAGAGCTCGGGCTGTTGGGAACCATTTCTTTCTCCACAACTGTCAGAGCGAGCCCATCCATGCAGTGCTTTAGAGCCAGGGTTTTGCAGTGAGGTGAGGAGGAGGGGGGAAGATGAAGCTGTTTATCTCAGCATCTCTTACCACACACTCTTGCACTTGAGTACCTAGCAACCCACTGAGCTTCGCAAAGTTTTCTTTGTATGGCTGTGTTCCAGAAGTACTGCTGGCAGTTCATCTGGGGACTAGTTAAGCTTGCAGATCACAATTAAAAAATGTTTAAAAATAAACTGAGACCAAACTCTTAACTAACTCACCAGTAATGTGCTGTCTGAATGCAGAAATGGTGAAACCATTCTTGCAGTGTAACTAGCCACGACAGCAGTAGAGAGGGGAAGCTGAAGCTGTTTTCTGAACAATGACAGTATGTTCAGCAGTCTGTACGTTCGGTGTCAGTGCTGACAGCAGGTATTTATGCAAATAGAAAAAGGGGTACTGGCTCAGCTGGGGAGCAGGAGTAACTTTTACAAGCTATGTTGGTGCAATGCATGAGCATGTACTTCTGAGAAACTGGACTTCAGCTGCCTTTAGTTGATAGAGAGCCTCATTTGTCTCCTTACTTCCTTAAAGCCAGGCTAGAGATGTTAATTGGGCAGCTTCTTTCCTAATGGTCCGAACAAGTGATTTTAATTGTTTAGCTCAGGTGCCTGTACAGCGTAATGGACACCTGATGTTTGGTGCGCCTGTACTGCGAGCAGCAGAAGAGCTTGCAAGGTTATTTGGTGACAGTGCTAGGGGTGTGCGCAGAAGCCAGTCTATAAATAAGGTGGGAGGACGAGCTGCAGCTGTAGATAAAAGCCGAGTGCTGAACTTGGTTCTGACAGCCTTGGCCCAAAGGTTAGGAGCAGAGCTCAGCTCGCTCCGAACAACACTACCATAGTAGGAAGTAGCCCCGTAAAGCAGTCCAGCCCTATGCATTAACGCAGTGGCTAACATCGTATAGTGGAGCTGCACAGTGGAATTCAGCTTTAATATTTTTAAACCTCATGCTGTTGTGTTTGAAGGGTCTCAGACATGTCACCTAATTTGGATAACACCGTTTGCTAGCACTGTGCTGGTATCATGGGCTAGCGTTTAAGAGGCATTACATTTAATTTAAAACACATTACATGTCTTCAAAGTTGGCTGAAGTTGCATGTTTAGAGAGGCTCTGCTTGTGCCCTTACTTTGCTCCTCCTGCTCCAAACAAAATTTAGTTTATGGGATTTAAAGCAGAGCATTACAGGACACTTGGCAAATGTAGCTGTTACCCTTCTAGTTCTTTAGTCTTGCCTAACATTTTAACAAGGGACTCCTATGTTGTGAGCTTGTGGGACCTGCGCTGCTGCAGCGTGCTTACTGCTGGAATTGCCCAAGTTTTGAGGAGCGGAGTAAGCCAAGACTGACAAAAGCTGGCTGTTCGTGGCTTGTAGCAAACCACGCTCATCTTCCTTTTGCCTATGGAAGGGGAAAGAGCCTAGCAGCTACTGAGAGCTGGGGCAATTTAGGAAATAGAAAAGGACAAAAAATAAAGATGTAGTTGGGAAAGAAATGTTTATTTTAAGTTTCTCAGAGGGATTTACAAACAATGGAGCATTTTAAAAAAAAACTGAGTGATCAAAGTACTTGACAGTGTCCCTTAAACACACACACAAGCCCCTGGACAGAGGAAATCACACCAGTGAGGAGGTCAATACTGCTGGAAGAGCAGCTGGCATCTGCATAGTTCTAGAAGGAAAGACTGCAATGCTGTTGGTGCGAGTATGTGTCATCCTGGCATTAATATAAGAGCACGCCGAAGTATGTATGCATGTACCTGCAGAAAACAAAGTGCATAAAATAACACACAAAGTATGTATTGTAGAATAAATTTATTTACCTGATACAGATGAAACTAGGTGTGATGCTTCCTACTGTCAGCATGTAAATAGACAATTGATCGTATTTACAACTTCTAAAGATCATACATGCAGTTGTGGCAACTGACTAAGTCATTTGCTGCTTTCTAGGTAAATGCATCACAATATTTTGTATTGCACCAACATCTGTCTTACTGCCTTAGATTTAAATAAGTTACATTACAGTGCAAAACAGGTCGATTTGCACACATGATAAAAAAAATCCAAAGTTATGAACTGGAGGCTTACAGTTTAACATTCATCTGTAATCTTTTCAATTTTATAAATAGGATAGCATTGTACATAAGCTGTTATAGAGTAGTATGTTTGGATGATACAATACAGATTTGTCTACAACCGAAGGCATGCAATTTTGATATTGTACACTTTATAAACTGACATTTTACATACAGGAATATGGAAAAATCGGCTGACAGCTCGGCGATTCTTGTTCAAGGATAAACTCTTCTCCATGTGGCACAGAACCCAAACTTCTCTGGAGAGAGTTTCCAATTCTGTAAGCTATATTGCACGTTTGTACATCTGAAGTCCTAATGGTACCACACATTTCTTCCACAGAGAACACAATGAGTTTGTTTTTAGGGAAAGCAAAGAATCTTTACACATGATACATGCAGAAGTTTTGGTAGATGTGTTGCTAAAAACACATGCACGCAACAAAACAACCTTACATTTCTGCAAAATTGTTTAGGAAGCGATTACTCCAGTATTGCTGAAAAGGAAAGAAAGAACAGGTATCAGTTAATAAAAGGATGAATGCTAAGTATCATTATAAAAGCAAGACTAAGATCAACAGTGACAGAAGAAAGAATATTAAGTCTGATAACCGACTGCTCTGTCATTGAAGGGACACTCTCAGGTTACTTTGTTCTTAAAGCCTAGGATGCTCTGGATTAGGTCTCAGCTCTTCTGAATTCAGAAGAGCTCCCTTTATCACCAAAGTCAGCACTTCCTACAGAAGACTGCAACTGAAAAAAAGTCGAGGTATGTTTGGATAGCTTTTGCATTTCTTCGCCTGACTAGTGGTAAGAGACAAGTCTCACTTTACTTTTACTTTCAACTTCTCACAGTACACAGTTTGAGCTTTTTTTTTTTAAAAAAAGAACTTGAAAGGTGTTTTTCTAATCAAGGCATTATATTGCAGGTTTGGCCCTGAAGTGACCTAACAATGTCCCTTTTTCAAGTTATGCAGCTTCCTCTGGGAAGCAGTAGGAAAGCTCTGAAGAAGTCAAACTACACAGATTAATGCGTAGGGTAGGCAAAGGGTAGAGTACAATATAACTGCTGCTGTACTTTACCCCTAAAATACAGCCTAAGGTCAGCCTTGTGTCTGGAAAAACAGTGTATGCTGCCTAGAACTTAATGGTGGCTCTTCAAAACACTGCTTCAGCGCTAAAATTTAGGCTCTCCTGCTAAGATTCGAGAATGCACAATATTAATGTAATTAAGGATGTAATTAGCAGAGATTAGGGAAACAGTTAATGGTTAGAAGTGCAAAAAGGTAAACAAGACAGGTGCAAGAGACAGACAACTTTGTATCAATTTTACCTCCCTTCATCTCAGCAAATTTAACCATCTTTAAGCAGTTTACCATGTATATTCTGCACATCAGCTGTGTTCTTCGAACAGTGAGAGGACTGCTGTACTGCATTTTATCATCAGCTTAAAATCTCATTTTCTTACCATTAGCCTTCTCCAGAATGGCCCCTCTACAAACATGAGCTTTGCAGCACTTTGTTGGACTGGTATGTAGTTTTCTGCAGCATCTTTCATGCTGATTTATTTACAACAATGCTTTGGGAAACCAAGCATGAACTATTTTTAGTGCCTGGGTACAGGCAAAAAGGAGCAGCTAGTTGTGGAGCTCAAAACCAGTTCTCTGAATCACTCACATTTGAAAGCTGAGAGCGCCTGGGGCACTACTAAGGCAAAAGCCGTGTCTCAGTGGTGCTGGCATGACTGCAGCTGCCTGACCATCGTCTTTGCTCTGATTTGGACCAGCCCACAGAACACTATATTCAGGAAGAGCTGCTGTCATACCAAAACCCACTGGTTTCCCAGCCTAAGCTGGTATCCTTCCTGGTGTTTCTCACATATGGTGCCATCAATCACAACTGATACTAATCTTACACACCCCTCTCACACTAGAAAATAAGTAGCAAGATGTGAGAACACTAAGGAATCCAGAAGACCACGGAGACAACAAAGCTTAGCAAGATGAGAGGAAAGGGAAATAAAAGGTATGAAATTATTTTCTAAAAATAAGGTGGGAGATAAAAACCTGGATAGCTTTGAGCTACTTCTGCCTCAGTAAGTGCTTCTGTCAGTACGTTCACAGGGCTAACACGTTGAACTAGGAGTTCCCTTTCTATCCCCAGATGACCTTAGTGCAGTGAGGAGGCTGGAGAGGAAGTACATAGGGAGCAAGCAGATTAAGCAAAAGCTTGAACTTTGAGATATGGGCACTAAGTCTATTCTAAATTCTCTTCTACAGTCCTCTCTTTGCTTCTCTAGATGAAAAGCCTGATAGGTAAAGAATGGCAGACTCTACACACTTAGGGAAAAGCATTTTAGTTAACACAATTCTTGCAGTGCACTACCAGCCTTAAACTGTTTCTATGGTCTGGTAGTTGAAAAACCAAACCACCAGCTGCCTTTATGCTACTGTAAAGGCAGAGCCACACTTCAGCAACCTCCCACAAACACAGCAGGTCCACAAGACCAGGTCCACAGCACCCCAGCTCCAAGGAAGCTCACAGCAGAGATGAATTTTAGGGCAGGGTGCTTCACCACCTGGGAGGAAGCTCATGGTAGATCTTAATGTTTGGCCAGTCCAGACCACACCAGGCTGGCCTCTATCTTGTAGTGGCAACACTCAGAAAACAGAAGTACTGAAAGTATAGCAACAGCTGCCACTGAACTGGAGGTATGTAAGTGCTGATCATAGGGACCCTACTGCTCCACTTCTGCAAGGAAATCTAGACAGCAAGACTAAGAAATCCAAGAAAATCAAGGCAGATTAAGATTGCTTGGGCTCTTTAGGAATACTCTATATAAAATCAAGCTCCTGAGGTTGCAGGAGCAGTCACAGGGATAAACGTCACTCCGTTTACCGACCAGCTGCCTACCTTTCAAAGGTAAACTCCAAGGAACAGAAGGCTCTCAATGCAGGTGAGATACCCTGAGATAACCGATACGAGTGAGCTCTCAGCAAGAGTTGTCTTCAACATGCACAACTCAGCATGCCAGACAGAGATCCAACTGAAGGTGTTGAAAGACTGAATTTTATGTATCCACAGTCTTTTCCCCTTCAGCATCTTAGAGACAGAAAGGTGGTGTATAGCAGGATTTGGCATAATAGACAGGAAAGGAACCGTACAAGAATCATTCACAACTGTCACCTACAAGGCTTAGGAAAGCCCACCACCATGGGTGCTCTGGAGGGTCACACAGAACCAAAGATTCAGTGGCTGTCCCTACCCTCAAAAAAGTCTGGCCACAATGTTGGGAGCACATTTGCTAGTACTGTTCCCAACAAATAATGACAATGTACTCGTATATATTTTGATCTCAAGGAACCCCAGATCACACGACCTATTAGTTTCCTGTTTCAAGGAACAGGGGCAAGCCTTATATTGCTCACTTAACACTGACACAGCATCTGACTGGTGCTGGCCATTGGCTTCGTGGTATGCAAAACATCCAGTTTGGCAAAGACAGGTTCTTCCGTGCTAAAGAGGACATTCAGGGGAGTTCAATGCTTACAGTTCTGCAAAACACCTATTACATTATCAGGTGCATCTCCCCCTACCTGAGTCACTGCAGCATCAGTAAGTCAACATCTCTAAAAACAGTGAGTATTCACAATGCACTGGACTTTCAAATAGGGTCTGGGTAGCTGGAGGTTAGCATGTGTATTTGAAAGACTGAAACCTAAAGGATTAGCTGTGCTCACTGGATTCCAGCTGGCACTAACAGAACATAGCTTTAACTGCCATTTTTCTCTACAAGGAATAAGAAAGCTGTTTGAATTTGGTTATTAAAGCAGATTTCAAGCCAACACAAGATAACGCAGCACCTGCTACTCAACAAAGGCATTATGACCCTAGTACAATTTTCAAGGACTATCCTGTTAAGCCCAGACTATTCTTTTGAACAGTGGTCATATGAAAAGACGAAGTGTTTCCATTCACTGGAAACAGTAAGCTGTTTTTGCAAAGAGGAGCACCTGCACACTGAGCATGGTAGATTACCCTATTACTAGGGAAGGGTGAGTGTGCTCAGAGGGGCTTCCCACATTTCAGAGCAGGAAAAAGATGCAGAATAAACCAGCACTTGACCACAAGTACCAGAGTGTTTTGGACACTAAACACTCGTATAAACAGCTGTTGTGGTCTTAAGTTACAGATTTATCCAATTTTATTTTAAAGTTAAGACTAAAAAGCTGTAAGATCTTGGGGGTACTGAGGCTCCTGGGTGCTACAGATCTAAAATACACTAAAACAAAAGCAAGTGCTTTATCTTCAGAATCAGTAATTTGAGCTTCACACCACAAAACAAGAGTCTAAAGTGGTGATAATAATGTAGCACAGCAGAATTTGACAAAACACAGCATGGGAATGAAGGAAATTACTATTTATTCTTCAACATGTATACAGCATATGCTATTTTACAGCAAGTCACCACTGGCATGGTGAAATGGAAGAGAAATACTCACTTTAGTCGATGAGAGTTGGAAGGCATTGGAGAAAAACACCACAGTTAGGACTGTTAATGACTTACACATTGTTGATACAGGACTGAATTTGAAAACATGCTTTAACATTTACCGTAATAATGAAGGTGGTTAGTGCCACATTAAAATAAAAATAGTTCTATACAATATGTTCAATTTGGTCATGTGCTATTTACAGATTTTACAAAAAACACACACGAGCTTGTTACTTCAAGTCAGGCTAACAACAGGCCAGCAGAGTAACTCCATGTATACAACTTATCATTAGTGCCCTAAGTGTAGGAAATCCAATTTCTAGCTATGCAGTGCAAGTTATTTTTCCAGGTCTCATTACACGTTTTGATCTTAAAGGGGGGAAAAGAGAAAAAGAAAAGGAACTGACACATGTAAATAAGGTACTAAAACTCAAACCCTCTTTTGGAATTAAAACAGATTGTGTTGGTTAAAAAGGCTTGGTTTAGATTTAAGTAGACAGAAGTAGACCTCCCTATCACTGCATCATGGGCAACACTGGCAAAAGAAGGTCTGTTACAATAAAAATACAATAGACACTTAAATAAATAATCTTTAAAAAAACTGTGTGTTGAGAATATGGAAGAACCCCCAGCAGGCTGCACCTGGAATGATATTTTCTGCACGAGCAAGATTAAGCATACCTCATACAGAAACTGGTGTAAACAAGGACAGTCAAGAACCAAGAGCAAGGGAGCAGGAAGAGGGGAACTGAGAAATCCTGACGAAGGTAGCAGTACGCTCTACCCAGTGCTGAAAGTTCAGGTTATGCATAAAACAAAACCTGACTGTATGACAAATTAAGTTTGGATGATCATGCAAAAAGACAAACAATTACATGCTTTTTTTTCTTTTTTAGTTTTAGACAACACACGTTCATTCCCTAAAATCTGCTGCCAATTTAGTTTGATAGTGTCCGCTGGCTCAAAAAAAATTTACTTTTTTTTTACATGATGAATAGACTATTGAACAGAACACTGTACATGCTTTTCATCTACAAAAAAATATTTGCATAAAATAGTGTTAGTTCTCTGTACATGTCAATGGACACTTTGACTGTGTATAAAAGAGGAATATATTGCCCCCACTGAAGTCAGAAAAAGCGAAAAACCAAAATCTAGAGTATGAAACCTCCATCACCGGCAAGTATGTTCATGTGAAAATTCAGCAGAAATAGACAGTTGCTCTAAACAATAAAAAAATTGATTAAGTTAAACTTTTTCTTTGACTGTAAAACGGTCACCATGTCAGTCAAGACCAGAACATATCACTAAAGTTAGTGTCTGTGCTGTAAAGCCAGATAACCAAGGGCATAGTAATGAACACAAACGGCCAGGAAACTCCTTCGGTGCATGCTGACAAAGAACATGGTTTGGTGGCAGGCCGCACACTATCTTTACCAGGTTCCAGGTAGTTACGGGCCACATATTTAAGTGTTTCATCCAGCAGAATGACAGGTAGTGAGATTTTCAATACCATCAGCCATTGCGTCACATTCAAAGGCGTGATCTGGAAGATAATCTGAAAGAAAAGCCAAGTATTACATCTTTGCTGCTACTCCATCCCTTGCCTTAAACTCCAGACAAGTTTTTGCTCTACCGCCAAGTTTAGGGATGGGTTTATAAAGCACTTACTGGCAGCGGTTCCACATAGAGGATAAGGAAGTGGAGTGACATGGACAAGCAAATAGCGCCCACCAGCCAGATATTTTCCCACGGGGGCATCCTCATTAAGGACTGATTTTCTGACAGACTGCAACAGAAACATGGTACATATGTGTACATACAAGACACCAATACGAAGTTCAATAAATCAGAAAAGAACTGGAAAGAAAGCAGCATGGCAAGTCCTAGTTATCCCGGTCATGAAGGAAATGAAGATACCAAAATATGGTTTGAGTAGGTTACAACTTTAAAATTACCTGGGAAGTCTGCTTAGCAAAGCAGTCACAGTTCAGCCTCACATTTGTTTTTGAAAGCTTTCGTGCGTTCTGCCCATTCCTGACCTAGTCCACCTTTTTTGCTAAGACCCTGATGTCCTCTCCACAGGTGGGAGAAGAGAATGCCAGGTACAACAGCATAAGACAGAATCCTCCTGTCTATCAGAAGCTGGGGCTCTATCCCCCCACCCATTTCTTCCAGTTACAGACTGGACATACAGAGGGTCAAGTACTTGCACCTTCTTAATGCTTGTTCTTTAAATCCACTCTCCAGATTCAATCTGCATTTAGGCTATGCTGCAGAACAGTCTGAGATCCAGAACATCAAATGTAGAGCAGTATCTTACTATGTAGGACTACCACAGTACATACACTTTTATTTAAAGTTTGTTTTTATAATTAAGTGACCTCTAAGCTATTTGAAGAAAAATACCCTTGACATTGTGCTATTAGTGTTTTCCATTTATAATCTAACATTAATTGGCTAAACCCACACTCCCTTAGGGCAGGAAAAATTATTTTCCGTATCTTCAACATTCTTATTTTAGTTCTCCTTGATATCACTTAGTACCAACACAGGAGGGATAATCTGACTAATTAAGCTTAGATTAAAAAGTAATGGAAAGTATTTCAGTTGCTCATGCTTAGTAAAGCACCAGAATGAATTGACAGAATTAAAAATATACCTTATCATAAGAGATCTCAAATATTATCTACAAGAGAGTCATTTTGTTTGCATTGCCAGGATTTAGAAAGGAAGTATGACTCATTATTAATTAGTTGAGCTGTCCATACACTAGGAACCAAACTGCATAGAAGGTAGGATTTTGCATAAGCTATGCAAAAGCTCTGCTTTCCCAATTTGGAGATACAAACCTGTTGAGAGCATTGCACATCTCTATGGTGACAAGTACAGAAAGAGCCATTGTCATTGGATATGGAGACTCAAAAACCACACAGTCGACACCATAGAAGTCTGGGTTGTCGTCTTTGCACTGCAGAAAATGGCTCTAGAACAGAACAACGAACTCATTTCTACAGCTTGTTTTTAACTTAACTTTTAAAATGTTAAATAGGCAGTTAGAAAGTAAGCAGTATTATGAAAACTTTCTAATATGAATCCTACAAGCACTGCTACAGGAGACACAGTAGTGTCTAATATGACACTACAAGCAGCAAAAAACCACTTTTGCCAGCCTTAGAAAAATTCTTTTTAGTCTTTTACTTACAAGACACCACTCAGTCCTTCAAATCATTTAGCAGCTCAGGTATCCCACCTGTGCGCTTAATATTAAGACTAATGGATCATGATCAAGTTTTACTGTAACAAGTCTGAAAAAATCTCTAGTTGCATAAATTTTTTTTTTTTAAAATAAGCTATTGTTTTTCCTACAGTCACTTCAAGTAACAAGTATAAAAGGAGTGTGCCCCCCTGCCCCAAGAAATTAAACTGAGCACATACCAGCTGATAAAAGGTAACTCTTGGACCACCATCAGCAGCAATAAACCACCAAGCAGCAGCACCCACTGTGGCAGCACCAACATAACCTTAAGGAAAACAAAGTGCTTTGTTCAGTGTTGTGAACTCTATGCAAGAGAAGATCTCACTTGCCACACTTGAACTTCCACTTCAAGACCTCCAAGTACTGCAAAAAAATAGATTGTAATTCATCTATCTCCTGTACAAGAAATCTGCTCCACCAATTGCAACTTAAATAATCCTTAAAATACCGTACTGTTGGACAGATTCTGCTATCTGCTTATGGAAGCAGACAGGCAGAACTTAAGGCAAGCAAGGATATCATTTGGAGCGATCAGTCTGTGATTTTCATTTTTTCCTCTCGGAACCCAGTGTGTCTGTCCCTACATAAAGACAACCTCAGCATTAAAGTTTAACACCTATGAAGGAAGTTATGAAAATTAAGGTGAGAACTTCTGGGGTGAAGACAGTGTGCATTAAGTATCCACGTAAATACATATTCTAGCGTTAACAGTACTATAGCTACGTGTAAGGTCTGAATCTATATATCCACTGATTTCACAAGTTCAAATTCCTTTATTTTCCTGATTATAGCCATGCCAGCAAACCTGGTGTGTTCTTCTACTTAAGCAGAAAAATGTTAGGTTAGATATAACAGTTGTCATTTTCAGATTTAGTAGTAGTTCTGTGTACATGCTCAACGGGTAATGCAAGTGTACTTTCACTAATGACTGGTGTCAGTTCTGCCCTCCCAATTCCACCATATGCTCATCTTTCTAAGTCTCCTCTAACAATTACTGTGTGGATGAACTGAAATTTGCAGTCCTGACGCTTTGAGCTAAATGAAGCATTTCAGGTGTCTTGCTGACTTTTTGAAAACAGAGATCAGAATCAGGCCTAAGTTCATCTATTACTGAAGAGCTTCTCGCCTGTGAGGAATGCAACACTATCCACTATCAATTAATTCTGAAGGTCTACTCTAGTACCACAGTTAAAAAGTTTCTAATGGTTTCCTAGTTGTCAAAAACCAAAAGATTCTGATGAAGTGGTAAATATCATACTGACGTTATGATGTTATGCAGCTTTCAACTATGGCTTTTTTCTGCCTCTGTTGTTACCAAATGAAAAGAAAAAAATCACTACTTTACCGTTCTATCATGGCACTGCCTGCAAATATACAAAACGGAGTGAATCTCAAGAAAGAGAGATACCAATTCCACAGAACATCTGCTAGCTTTCAAGACTTGAGCATAAAAATTCAACATTGCTTTCAAAGTGGGTCTTGAAAAAATCTACATGCCTTAGTTCACTTAAGAAAAATAAAAAAGCTATTACTACTTACATCCGATAGCTAGGTAACGGAAGAATAGCCATCCACTGATCAGTGGCTCTTTAGGGTTGCGGGGTGGCTTATTCATGATATCAAGATCAGGAGGATTAAAGCCCAGAGCAGTAGCAGGGAGACCATCCGTCACAAGGTTTACCCATAACAGTTGGACAGGAATTAGAGCTTCAGGAAAACCCAGGGCAGCAGTCAAGAAGATACTATAAGAAAACCCACCAATTATAAGCTTATTCTCGTGAATGTAAATAATTTTTTAATGCTTAAGCCTACAGCATCCTTTCTGTTCTCTCATATGGACTTACCATTTAACATCACAAACTGAGTATTCCCATTCAGAAAACTAAAAATGTATCCAACAGCAAACACTGACCACTGGCACATGAGTTTTTAATGCATTATTACCTTCTGGTAACTTCAGGAACTGAAGAGCTCCTTCTTTAGCCTTATTCCCACCCCCACCCGTCTGTACACGTAAATATATACGTCCATATACGTATAAAGGCTTGCAAGCCACTTTCTACAAAACACTGGAACTTCTGCAGACATTAAGTATTTTAGCTCAAATGACTAAGCTGGATTTAGCTGGATTCCCACCAGTCTCTACAAAGATTTACTGAGCATTTAACTTTCATGGCTCCAAGAACAGAAACAGGGCCTGCAGCAAGAGCCATACGAAAGCCAGCTTTAAAAAAATAGGACAAGACAAACACTTATTTGGCTCTGGGAGAAAGTATACTTTGATATGAGCAACTGTTAGGAGATCAATACTTACATTCTGTTACCAGAAACTCATTCTGTGGCACTGGGGCAACATTCCTCCCCAGGACACATAAGACAAATGCTTCTGTAACTTGAGGTTTAAATTACAGAACCATCTAAGTTGTATCTGTGGCTAAGTTATCTGAAACAACGGATCTTATAAGATTTAAGTTTATACTTTCCAATTTTTAAAATTAAGTTTCACAGAGAAGTATTCCAACCAGAAATAACTGTAAAGCATTTAGCCACCTACTGAGCTAGAATATTATATGCAATTCAATGCTCCTCTTTTGTGGTATGCTAAAATTCTCCCATAAATACCACTGACCCTAGAAGTATACAGCCTTCACTCCACACAGTCACAATGAGCCACAACCTGGAGAAAACCTGCTTCTCTGGTTTTAGTGACAAATACTGGAAGTAAAAAAAGTAACAATAAAAGAAGACTCCATCATCACTAGTCTAGTCCAAAGAAAACATCTTAAACTTACCAAACAACTTCTCCAACATTGGAAGAGATCAAGTAACGGATGAACTGTTTCATGTTGTTATAAATTGCACGTCCTTCCTCCACAGCAGCTACAATAGTTGAGAAATTATCATCTGCTAAAACCATTTCAGAAGCGGTTTTAGCCACTGCAGTACCAGAACCCATAGCAATTCCAATTTCTGCCTTCTTCAGTGCAGGGGCATCATTGACACCATCACCAGTCTAAAATAAAAATTCAAAGTTGAAAAAAAAGTAGGCATTTGTATGTAGGACAAGAAAGGAATTTTGCATTAGGTCTGGTATTCTGGAACTTTAAAAATCACTTAAGCACAGAACTATTCCGAGATGAAGTTCAGGAAAAAGCAGAATTCCTGAACAAGGCATTAGTCTGACAGGGCATAATTTGGGTTTAAACACAGTATCTGCCTTTCAAATCAAGTAAAAAGTTCAATTACTCACCATAGCTGTAATCTCGTCAAAAGACTGAAGAAACTCAACAATTTTTGATTTGTGGGAAGGCTCCACACGGGCAAAGCAACGGGCATGGTGGCAAGCATCTCTTTGGGCAGCAAGTGAGAGTTCGTCAAATTCACGGCCAGTAAAGGCTTTTGTAGAAACATCTTCATCTTCCACAAAGATACCAATGCGACGGCAAATGGCTACTGCTGTGCCTTTATTATCACCAGTAATCATAATAACTCTAATACCAGCTTGTTTACACAGCTTTATAGATGAAGCTACTTCAATTCTTGGGGGATCCAGCATACCCACACAGCCGACAAAGGTCAAATTGGTCTGAAACAACACACCACAGAGTTTTTGCACAGCATCCCGTAGACTTTTCATCTGACGTTAGCAAAACAATCGTTTTACTTGCATGATAAACATAGATCTTGGCATAGTGACCTTTGTGTTTACTCCCATCCACAATATTCTGTGATTTTATATTGAGCAACTGGACACTGAAGCCTATGTCATCCTGACATTTAGTCAAAGCCAGTGTATTATGCATGATATACTTGCTCTTATCATTTCATTCTGAAAGGGTTACTTCAGAGGGGCTGTTTCACCATACTAAGTCTTCACAGCACTTTAGCTCTGACACTGAATTCAGACAGCAGAAGAACCACTGAAAGGTCACACATCTATAGGGGCATTAACGAGCAACAGGAGGTAAGGCAGCATTCAGTGCTTTTGGAATCACAACGCTACATGGTACTGTATGCATGAGGGGCACATGGGAGGACACAGTTAATTCCCAGAGCATGACCACGCACTGAAACGGGATCCTACATTTCCAAATCTTGCTTCAAATACACTCATTTCATTAGCTAAAATGTGATCTAACTGTCAGCCTTGCAAATTCAACTTGCAAACAGTCAAGTCTTCTTTTCTGTAATCAGAGCCAGGAGCACAGTGCACAAGCCAAAACTCACTCATGCAACTGTTGTCATCACCCTCCAACCCCAAGTCCTAGATACAGATTTCACTGGAAAATCTGAGAGTAGCTAGAACGATAATCATGGACAGAGCTTTTGCAGATGACAGTATGGAGGTGGGGGAAGTAAACCTGATCCTCAGAGCACAAAATAGCAGTTAGGTTTCATCACAAAATCCCCAAAGAGGTCTTCGCAGCTGCGCAATGTCAAACTAAAAACCATTAAAGCCAAAACCACATCGCGCTTTTTGGAAGATTTTTCAGAGTCAGTCTCTGAAAACAGTTTACGGTGTTATGACCTTAAGGACTGTATGTATATATGCAAATACTGAGACTTGGAGGTGGCTTTTTAGCTGATTTCTCATACTTTTAGCCAAGCCGAAGCATGTATAAACCAGTCATCCAGAACAAACACGCTTTTCTTTTAAACCCAAAATAAACTAGGGGAATAAATTAGGGGGGATAGCTATCAGAAACCATAGAATATTCCCCAATTTTATCCTTTGAGTTTTTTTAAAAAAGAACAGTTTTTTCTTAAACTGACAATTCCCTCCACAGATGTGGCTAACTATCGTGTCTGACATCAAAAACACCCAGTAAGGCAAAAGGGTCAAACATAAGGAGTCACCATTCCCCAGTTTGGGAGAGGGAGAAGTGTTAAAAGGATATTTTACTAAAAACTTACCTCATAGTTAATGAAGTTTGAGGAGTCCTCAAGATTCATTTCTTCTTTTCTGGGTGGATTGTCATGGGTTGCCAGAGCCAAGCAACGCAATGTGTCTCTACCAGTTCCCCACTCTCTAATAACAGACATTATTTTCTGCTTAATTCCAGAGGTTAATGCTATTTTAGCATTTCCAACACGGACATGCGTACATCTGTCAATTACGCCTTCAGGAGCACCCTTGCAGAGGCAAAAAAAGGAAAATCTTAGTTTAATAAATCCCTTTCCCACACATTTGCTCAAATTACTGAAGTTCATCTTCAAGTTGCAGTTAGTCTTCTCATAATTTTTAGTGTTATGCTACCTTTGCAACCATTCCATAACTGCGCTTCTCCAGCATGGAACTTACCTTAACAAACATCTTACTCATGGATGTGCGGCTTGGTTTGTTCGGTGTACAATAGACAGACATAGACTTTCTGTCTCTTGAGAATTCCAGAGTGAATTCTTTCTTCATAAGTTGCTTTATCACCTTTTAAAAAGACAACAGCACAACACCACATTTAGATAATACATATTACAAAACTCACTCCCCAAAGAATTCCAGATAAAAGAGTACTGACCGAGTTGCAAGCATTTGCACGTTCAATTCGAGAAAGTCCTTTCAAGTCTGTGTCAAAAACATTCATCTTTTCAACCAGACAGGTAAGTGCCGTTTCTGTGGCTTCACCAACTTTTTCATATACTCCCTTAGCCTTTAGTTAACACAAAGCAAACAAAAACACAGGAGTTTACTTTAAACCTCAACCGGAACCTACCAGAGACAAAGTTCAAGTTTCACAATAGGAAAAAAAAAAAGCATAACAAGTCTTACTATGGCTTATGAAACAAGCAAAACTATTTTTAAAAAGCAACTCTGAAGAGTCTAATTTGTAGAAAATTTCAAGCCTTTCTTCTCAATACCAGCAGAGAAGGATGTCAGTATTTTATCAAGTATTTAAGTCATTATGAGACGTGGCAATCTTAAGGAGGTCAGGCAAAGCAAGGAAGTGACAGTGCATTCTACACGGCAAGAGATCTCCAAGTTCCAGATTACACTTACTGCGTGGCTTAAGTTTTCTCAGTGTTCAACAAACAAGTCATTCCCAGAATTAATACTTAAGAGGACCTAAATACTCTTCCTTGAACAGAAGGGGATTTAGCACTGAAAGGTATTACACAGACAAATGAGAACATTTAACCTCATTCTCACTCTCCTCTGTTCCAGGATATGTACTTACCTCATTGTAATCCAAAGAGGAATCATTACAGAGCGCACAGATTGTTGCGAGTTCCACAAGGCCATCATACTGGCTACATTTAATGAGTTTGTCATCTTTATGCCTTCCCAAAGGAAGAAAAAGAGAGAAATTTATGTTAGTTATTTAGTATTAGCATTCCACCTGTTTCCCCCTCTTTAGACCCTTTACTGTGTTGCCATTTAGTACAATGCTTATTAATTATGGACTTGGAACTACAGAGCTCACCAGAGAATGTGAATACCTTTAAAGAGAATTTACTATTAGTAGAAATAGCTGAGAAAAGCAGATCTGATAAAGGTGAAATCTGAATTTTAGATCAGACAGACCTGAACAGAAAAACATTACTGATGGAATTGCTACCTGAATTACAAAACCTTATTTCCTCAGTGACAGTCACGCAGCAACGTAGAACAGAAGTAAAGAGTTCGGTGAAAGAGGAATATGAAGTCAATATTAGAGCATGCATGACTTCGAGGGCAGTTCCAAGGAGAAGGATGTTGCTGGGTGCCTCAGGAGCGTAGCTTCCTTAGTCTTACTGCCTATTCTGCAGGTTTACTATGCATGAACTGGACAAGCAGTAGATTTGGCCTTTGTCATTTCTTAAAAAACTAATCTGTGCTATACGGGAATCTCCTAAACCAGTGAAAGGCGAAGTCATTTCACAATACAAATTCCACTAGAGAAGAAATACTCTTTTCTAGTAGTCCTATATACTTAATGATGAACAGCTGAACTCTTTAGGAAAAGCAAAGGTACATTTTCCCAAAGTAATACACCATTCAGACATCACAAATAAAACCAACTTCTTTGCTTTCACATTTGGAAATAGACAAACGAATTCATTTTCTGGAACATCAGCACACTTCTAGAGTAAGCACAGAACCACCATTCAATGCTGTTATTTCTACCAGAATCAGCAAGACACAATTCTCATGTAACATCTCTCATTAAAGCCCTCAAGGAGAAAAAAAGTCTGATAGAAAGAAGTGGATCACTGCCCCATAAGAACACTTAACATAGCCTATGATGTCTCATTATGTAAGCTTTTGTTCACTCTTGTAGTACTGCAAAAAAATTCCAGTGTTGCACAATACAGCGTACGAACAAAATGCATCTTAAAGAATAAGTATGCTTTTACAGTTCCATTTTGCATACAATCCTACAGCCATAAGCAAAACTTAGTGGCTCTAAGCTTTTAACTCTTCAAAGTTCTCAGCAGCTCTCAGTTTGTCACATCATCCATCACAGCTGATACTTCCCGATTTCACCTGTTCTGAACTTGAAGACAACTAGCATATTTGAATATCTAACTTGTTACATCAGCCTTCCCCCTGCCTTGCCTGCCTGTTCCTTATCAACAATCACAATGTCTGAACTACACATGGAGTCAAAGTTGCTGGGGTCAGTTCTAGTTGAAGGTTTTTCTTAACTTCAGGCTTTTTGATTATCTAAAAAATAAAGAAATGTAATCCGCTAGCTTTTGCTGCAGTTCTTAAAAATCATTGTTACTTTTATGCTCTCATTTTGCAAACAAGCATGCACATTGTCAAACAGTTTGGAGTATTTTGTCAGGCCTCAGCACCCAGTCTCCTGAGAAATCAGTCACTACAAAAGTTTAGTCTTTCAGTAAGAAATATTTGTAATTTTATGTTCTGAATGTATCTTAAAGTATTTGGCAGCAAACTTCCTTTAAGTGGAAAATTTATTTATTTACTGCAAAAAACACTTAACAGTTATGAAACAGAGTAAGTTGTCTAGACAGCCGTGAAAGACAACCACGTCTAAAAGGTAAGTACAACTAGAATCATCTGTACAGAAATGTTCATATCTACAGCAGCAGTGGGCTAGATGGCCTCTTAGGGTCCCCTACAAACCCTACTGTCAGTGACAGCTTGCAATCCAAGGGGATGTCTGTCACCTCACTTAAAATCCTTACAAAGCCACTGGTTTAAAAAAAAAGCCAACCATAAATTTGGAGACATTTTAGTTAGCCCTACAGGTTTGAGAATTTAGCTATTTGTTTTCTTATGCTCCAAAAAAACAGCCTTTCTGTGGTAATTTCCCTTTAACAGAATGTTCTTCATTTACATGGATGCAGTGCTATTCACACGCTTGTTCATATTTCCCCAGTTTCAGCAAGTACAAAT
>VXAL01012019.1:4308-16976 GCA_013399475.1 Chauna torquata
ATAATAATAAAGTACTATTCTTTTAAATAAAAGAAAATAAATACAGAAGCTGTACATTTGTGAAACTGTGCAGTTTTTCAAATCAAACGTAAAAATATCTAAATTATCTGCTGTACATACCATTTATACTGTAAAAGTATTGAAGAATTCACACTAAAATGCATTAGGCCACAATTTATGAAACAATTACTTCTGCTCTAGTAATTTTTCCTTAATTCTTCAATATTAGATTGTTTTGTTGAAGTTTTTAAGAAGTATTTTNAAAAATAAGTTTTTGTTTTAAGAAGTATTTTTAATTTAAAATGGTTTAAAGTTTATTATATTTTAGATGTGTTTAAGAAACAAAGACAAATCATAAACACTTGTGCTTTCACCTAGAATATTCTATGTTTGAACATATCTGAAAACTGGAAAATTGTAAGATTTAACTTGGAAAAAAAGAGAAAGAGCATCTTTGTATTGCATTAAGAGTTCTTTGAACATCTCTCTGAAACAATGGATAAAGAAGTACAGATTGTTACTTATTTTCTTTGAAAATATTCCTTGAAAGAGGCAACTAAAGAAAACAAGTAGTTATGCTTCAAAAGGCTGCTAAGAAACTGGATGGGAAGATGGAAAGCAGAGGAGGATTAATGCTTCATTTTAGTTGGGTCAGAAGCTTAGCAGTGGGATGTCATAAGGCACTGTAATAGGATCTATGCTTATTTTTATTTATTAGGGATCTTAAAAAAATGCAGTGGTCAGCGAAGGTACAAAAACTTGCAGAGAAACACATAGTTATTAAGATATAAGGAAACAGAAACTTCAGAGGGACATATCTAAAGCTGGAACATTAGCAATGTGATGAACAGCCGGAAGATAACTGGAACTAATCGTTTTCCTTGCTGGCTCCTAAACTGAGTTTTTAGCCTGCGTGCAGATGGGAATACCTAAACACTGTGGAGGACAACTTTAGGAGGGCTTGGCTTAATATTGGACTAAAGAAGCTCTCAAGGTTTCTCTGTTTGTCACACGCGTTTGTCACTACTCTTCAATCAAGCTTGATGTATAACAAATCTGTGAATAATATGTATTGGCTGGCATGGTGTCTTCCATGCATTAGCACTGTTTTTCCTTATTGTTTTTAAGATGGGCTAGAATGAGAGAGAGGAAGCTGAAAAACTCACTGGGTGCCTTCTCAGGCTAGTTCCGTGTGAGAGGTCTCTAAGTGGATTTGCAACGTATATACAGTTGGAGAATCTAAGACAAGCCATTGATTAAAGATGGTACAACAGGAACAAAGAGGATATTAAAAAAAATCATGCATCTGAAGTGAATACTGAAAATATTGCATCCAATTATTTTGAGAAGAATTGAATTAGAGATGTGATGAAATAATTATTGATGTAGTTGGAAATTTCTGCTCTGGAATGAATATATAAGATGAGGGGATGTCTAAAGAAATCAAAAGGTGTCAAATTCGAAATAGAAAGATAATACCTTTTGATAAAGTTTCCGTTTAGTTCTGAAAACTGTTTACTAAAATATATTCAAGGCCAAAAGGTAATGACCATGTGAAAGAATTGTAGACATTTACAAGGGCAAAAGGAATAAACTGTGTTTACATGAGTGGTATAGTTTTAGAAAGAATGTAAGTCCTCTTGTCAAAGAAGGAAGGAAACTTTCTGTGACATACCTGAAAATTGTAATGCAGGGATTTTTACACCTCATTCTGCATAGCTAGCCATTATTAATCACAGGATAATTCACTCAACCTTTATTTATGAAATTACTTTTGTACTGTACAGACATTGAGAGATTCTAATCATTTTCCTCTTAGGATATTAGGATAGGCATTGTAAGAGCAATAAGAAGGTGGAGCTCTGGTCTGGTTCCTACTGAGGTCTTTACTGTGAAGAACCTCTAGTGGTGCCAGCCCCTTAGAATCCAGAACTAGATGTTTGTATGTCCACAGGTAGCAATGTGGACTACATTCTTGGTTATGGAGAACTGGTGTTTTCCCCATATAAAGCAGACCCTTTTCTCATTTCCATTCCATGTTTGCCTCTCTTCAATGTCAACAAACACACCCACTTCTTGAACCGTTTTGCACATCAAATCAGTAGCTAGTAGCTAGAGAAATGTCCAACTGTTACTAGCAGGATATGCAGGTTTTAAGAATACCTCTGGAAATGTTTTAGGTTCAGTGGATTCATAGGAAACTTATAGCAATTGTGTGCTTGAGTAGCAAATAAATAATATATATTTAAGTAATGAGATGCAGTTTAGTTTGTAGGGTTTTGTTGGGTTTTTTTGGGTGGTTGTTTGGTTTTTGGGGGGTTGGTTGGTTGGTTGGTTTTTAAAGCTGGAAATTGAAAGCATTATCCATCATATCTGTTGGAAATTGAAAGCGGTGTCTTGTTTCTAACAAATTGCAGCAGAAAAATTGGGACACTGCCCTTTCTCTACTCCAGATCCATATCCTTTCCATCCTTTAAAAAATTCTATCCATGTTCATATTCATCCTTCAAAAAATCCTTAGAAAACTGTATAAAACAATTGTTTTGAAAAAAATAACCCAACCACAAAATGTAGATGTTTGCGGTAAACAATACTGATTTTTGTTCATCCTTTTTGGTTTTGGGACAGTCATCTCAAAAAACCCTCAAGTGCAAACAGATTTGTTGCATTGCATTCTCCCCTCATCCCTTGGTTTTCTGGACAGATTTCAAAGTCAGTGGGCACTTTCTAGAAATGCAGGAATGAGTTGAAGCCAACTGTAAATGCAAAGCTAATTCTTATATTACCAGACATAAAATTGTATTGACATGGATAATTTAAAATTAATTTTCACCATAAGGAAAGAATATCCTGCTAAGACTTCTCTTAAAGTTGGTGATTGTGTAAAGATGTATTTGTGGCAGTGCAGGAAAGTACCTCAAAGATAGGTTTTATTCCTTATGAGAGTACAAGTAGGAAAACAATGTGGTAATGGGTATTTCAAACAAAGTAGTGTGTTTTGTGATTTTTTTGGTGTTTGTTTTAATTTCTGAATACAAAGGATGACTGATTATTCGATATTCTTTAGTTTAGAGAATCATCTATTTTTACTTCGTGTGCATGTGTAGGCAATTAGCTTGAAAACCTGCCTTAAATATTTAAAAGTTTATGCAAAACAGAAGTTACATCTTTGATTAGCATTATTGAAAGATAGTGAGACGTGATGTTTTGTTTTCTTCTTTCTTTGTTTTGTACGTTGACAGTGCTTTATGTTCTGTCAGCTTTAGTGGTTCCTGTACAGTCAGCTAGGTTGGGGGAGTGTGTTTTTGTTTGTTTGTTTGTTTGTTTTTGAAATAACCTTTCTAATCACAAACAATGAAGCAGCAAAAATAAAATAAAAATATTTTTTAAAAAAAGTGAAAAAAGAAATTTGGACATATTGCTTATCTCATGTCTTTGTAGGAAGTGAAAAGTTTTCCATTAAAAAAATATATATATATTAAAACTACAAAATGTGTATTTGATAATACCCTTAGAATAAGAGAATGGGCTTTTTCAAAAGATCCTCTAGTATAACATAGTTTGAGCAGCCACTCCATTTACTAATATCACTATGGGTCAAGATCAAGGACCTGTTCTGGAATAAGTACTCTGAAATGAAAGTTTTCTGAACTTGTTCTATTTCTACTTGATGTTTCTGCCCTTAAGAATTAGAGGAAATACTTATTTCAAAGGTTTTCTTTCCCTTTCTGGTACGTCTGATTCAACAACCTTTTAGATGCTATAAAATAAAAAGAAAAATTAAGTATATTTTGCTTAATGAGATTTTAAAGCAATGGATGTAACTACTCAAGCATGAGTGCTTTTAAGATGTATGGCAAATCAATGGTATGATTTTTTGGAGTGATTTTTTCTTTTTTCCAATTGACAGTTTAGATACCTACCATGTTTATTAACTTCACAGGAAAATACTGATGCTCTGCATTTCTGGAAATCAGACTTTTTTGTTTGCATTTCCAAATACAAAGACTTAGCTAGCTAGCATTAAACATTGAGCTTTAGGCCTTCTGCTGAAGTAATACAAGTCAAAATAAACAGTATCCATAACTGATCTTTATTTTTTGGCTTGCCTTGAAACTTTGGGGAAGAAAATGGATTTGATACAATGGTATCAAAGGTATTTTTCTCCTAAGTCCTTTCTATTCTGGTATTAAGTTTTACTCTGACATGGTGGTCATCTTCAAGAAATTGTCATTCCCCTTGTTATATCATGTCGTAGTTAAAGGTTCCCTGTTACTGTTTTGTTGGCACAGTCCAGCTTGAAATATCATCTTATAATTGAATATGATAGATTAGCAGGGTTTTTGTTTTTGTTTTAAAGACAGAAAATTCTTGTAAGAAAATTTGTATTTAGTCCCTGTTTGTTTATATTTGCTTTCCATTTTTGAATTCCTGGTATGAAGTTTGATATTGAATTAATTGATATCATACTTATTTTAGATTGTGGCAGGTGAAATTTAGACTCCAATGAAATTAATAGTAACTGCAAAGAATCTAGAGAGATCTGTACTATTGTGTATTATAAATTACAAACCCGGTAGGACAACGTAGTACAAATAGGCTGTTCAGGTTAAAAGCGGGGAGGGGAAATACTACATAAAATTTATTGCCTGATAAACCTGTATAAAAGTCACTCAGTGGGTCTGTAGTTGACCTGGCATTAGCATCTCTATACATTTTCTGTAATTTTGTCTTATATGTTAGTATTTAGCCAGCACAAGGAAAAGCTGTGCTATGATCTTCCAACAACCCAGTAAAACTTGATGATCAAATTCTCAGATGTTTCATGTGTGTCGTTTGTTTTTTTTGGTTTGTTTTTTGTTCTTCGGGGGGGAGGAGTGTTGTAATTAAATACTAACCTGTGTTCCTATTATGAGTACTCCTTATAATTCTTTGGATGAGCCTTAAATACTCCAACAATAAAAAGCCATTATAGTAAGTCAATTTTTGAAGGGTTTTAATTACAGTTTGACTACTTACTGCTCTCTATAAGACTTTTTTTCAGTTGTGTGCACTAATTGGTTTCTCTAGCCTCTCACTGAAACGTGCTATAGTCCCAGCACATTTGCTAATGCAATTTACCTGCTCCCCCCATCCCCAGGGAGGAGGTACTTGCACAAGGGCTGGTTCGGCAGCACTGTCTTGGGGTAGGGAATGCCATTCGGAAGGCTGTTGGAGCCTTTGGATGAAAACTTAGCTACTGCAGCATCCTTGGGAATCCTCAGAAGCCAAGGAGGATTTCTGTTGGTTGTACAGTGATACTTGTGCAGTCATTGTGTGTTTTGACAATGCTCGTTTATAAGCCAGTAACCTCCTTGGTATGTGTCCAGTATTCACAGGTACTCCTGTAAGCCTGCTGTAATTGTATTGCTGCTTTACTTAGAAGGAGTAAGAACTTTTTGTAGGGGCTGAGGTTAGGTAGGTAAATTGGTTTGGTGTTGGGTTTTTTAGGTTTAGATTTTGCAGAAAACTGCAGAAATCGCTATGAGATCCTAGAACTGCTCTGTCCCGTGTTTGTTGTACCTCAGATCAGTCTTCGTTTATATCAGTCAGATACTGTGAAATGGCTGCTTTGATCAAATCAACAAATTAAATAGCATACTGTTGAGGTGATACTGTTTTTAATGCTCAGGCATTTAGTTGACTTGTACAAAATGAATTCATATATACCAAAAACTTGGTGTAATAAGCTGAAAAATTAAGAAGAAAAATATACAATTGAAATTTTGTTCATGGTATATCTGCATTCATGGAATGCAACTTTTATCTAGGGTTAGCTAGTATAAAGCCCATCAGAGGAAGGGATAAGAATGGGAGTGTGCTGTATTCCTCTCTCAATGGGGGCAGCAAAGCCCTTCTCCGCTACTGAATTTTTGTAACCACAGAAAATTGTAAGCTCCCCAGTTTGCACAAGGATCCCAACTGTCTTTTGTTCTCATCAGGGAGCAACAAAAAGACTAAAGCCAAAAAGTGAATGCCTTGATTTCAGTATCTTTCAGTTGTAAGAGATGAGGGGAGTAAATGCTTTAAAAAATAATAATAATTTTGTTTTGAAAAAATACAGCACTGAGAAGGACAACATCATTCCAGTTGCCTGAAATAATTTGCTCATTTATTACATTCTCATATACGCTTCCAAGTTACATAGTTTGCTGTATCTATTCCTTTGCTCCAACCATTTTTTTCCCTACAAACAATAACAAGTTGATGTCTGAAAAGCTAGGAAAGCTCTGACCAGGCAGGTAAGTTGGTTTTGCTACTAACCTCAAAGGAGGAGGCCCAGATCCCGAACTCTTCATTTTCTTTTTATTTACTTTTTTTTGTTTTAATTTAGAGTTTGTTTTTCAGCAGAAAGTTAAGGGAGGTGCGAAGAGGTCCAAATAACTCTCACTTATCAGGTAGTCTGCTGAGTTTTCCCTAGTGCTGAGCTGTTAGTTAGCTGGATTTCTGTAGGGTTAGTTGTGGGAGCGCCAGACCAAGGATTGGCAGCTGCCTTCTATGGAGCTGTTAGAATTTAGGTTTCTGAGTCATCATCTCAGCCATACATTCCCAAAAGGAGAGAGAGAACACAAAATCAGACTGGCTGGCAGTGCTTGGAAATTGTTTGGGCATCTACTTCAATAGGAAAAACTAAACAGGAAAAAACTACACAATTATGAAAAACTGAAGCTTCAACTTTGCTCAGCAGCCTCCGATGCTATTTGCATACCTGTTAAGACTTTTCAGCTTTCTGGATGTAGCAGAGAGGGGAAAAATATTTATGCAGGCTAATATTCTCAAAGGCACTTTGAGTCAGGCTAAATCACCCGAATAATAATGATCCCAGACTCTTATAAAAATAAGGATTACACATTTAAACAAAATCTGAGCTTTGCTTTCTTACTCTTAAAAGCATGTTCAGGCATGACTCCTAGTGATAAAAGTCAGAGTAAGTCATTTGTGAGAACTGGAGTATTCACACTAAAACTTATATTTACCTATATCATTTATCTTTGAAAATGTAAAAAGAGAAAGAGTATGTCAAAATTTTGTATTAATACAACTATGATTTTGTGACATTTTATTATTCTTAATCACAAGAACTTTGTGTGCAGGCCTCCTTGAGATGCAGTCAGTTTGACGAAAGGTGTAATTTCTTTTCTATCTTAACATCTTTAACTGCACATAGTAGTTGATCCCAGCAGGTGGTTCATGGGCGGTGTTGGTCCCAGAGGGTCCACCTTTGCAGTCTTCTCCATCTCCTTTGGGAAATGGCAGCACCTTTTGAGCAGAAAGGAGGTCTAAGTCCTGAAGTCCTTCTCTTCCTGTGCCTTTCAAGGAGCCAGGTTGCTGCTCCGGCTCCTGGGAGGGAAGCCGCTGGCAGCAGCAGCTCTCTCAAGCCCCTCGCTCCTTCAGCAACAGTCTAGCAGCCCAAGGATGGGTGATGTGTGCAGGAGCAGCTGTTGCTGATGGAAGAAATGTAAGGCAGGGCTATTTGTATGGGAAAGAGCGAGGAGGGGGAAGGACCTCCTTACCAGAGTGTGGAAGGTAATGGTCTTGTGTGGGGAAGCAGCTGGAAACTCTGGAAAGAGAGAGGAAGGGACCATAAATGTTGGATGTGAAAGCAATGACTGCTGGATTGTGTTGTAGAGGCTGTAACGAGAGGATGACTCACTTTTGGTGTACTGCATAGTACTGTTGTGCGGTAAATGAACCTTGGTGTATCAACACACATGGATATATATGACTCTTCCCTATTAAAAGGAAACACATATTATCTATTAAAGGTGGCACTCAGATGACTCAGAGATAACGTGTGGAGTAGGAGGGACCAAGAGAGGGGACTGTTTGATAGTATTTAGCTTCCGTTGGAATTATGTCTTGTAGTGATATGATTTTCTTTAACATTTTTTCTAGTGATATCACTATGTAGTGATATGATTTTCTTTAACATGATAACCTACAAGTCTTGGTAGCGGTTGCTTAAACTTCTCAGTGAATAGAGATTAATGGTCATAATTCAGAAGGAATTGTATAAAAACACAATATGGAAGCTATCTGCAATATCATACAGAATCATACAATGCAGTGATTGCTAACATACTTTATGATAGGATTTCTTGCCTCTGTTTTCCTTTGTATAAATATAAAAGGTTCCATTAGACACTTTTGACTAACCATAGGTCATAGGGTTTGTCCATCAAATGTGCTCATCAGCACAGAAGCTGCAATTACTGATTGTTCTTTTTTTCCTCTACAGCTGTAATTCTTTTTTTATATAACATTGAAGTCAAAAGACATTGAGGTCATCTAGTCTGCGCTCCAGTGTATTACAAGTCATTACATTTCATCACTTACTGCTATATCCTGAGTTAGCTTGAGTTAGCCTAGAGTATTACCAGACTCTGGAGACTAAATTTTTGTTTGTCATTTAATGCTGAATAGCAGGGAGTTGATTAGAAAAAATATGCTCAGATGAAAATACTTGTTTTGTGTGTCATGTTCTGCATAACATCTTGAGAGGATGCCATCTGCTTCTGAATAAATAAATAAACTGGATTCCTATTAAAAGAGCTAGCTTGCAGAAAAGCAGCTTATGTTTCAGCCGTGTACACATAGCCTAGCCCTAGTTGTGTGCCCTCCAAACACTTCCTTCTGGCAACCTCCATTCTTCCCACCAAGATCCATGCAGATTGTTCTGCCTCCCTGAATGTCTGAGTATGCTGACAATGTAAAAAATGTGTAGGCTGGTTATTAAAACGTCTGTTGAGGTCATGCTGTTAAAGGGCTGTCTTTCACTGTTAGCAATTTGTACCTCTGGTGTCCTTCTCAACTGGGGAAGGGAACAGAGGTGGGTTCAGATGATCCCCTGCTAAACCTCTGCAGTGTGATCTGTGGACTTTCTCCTGTGAAAGTTGACTTGGCGTAAGCAGCTTTATGAATACAAGAGAAGTATAGAGCTTTTTTTTTATTTTATTTAATGAAAAATGGTGGAGTGTGTTTTGTTTTCTTGTGGTATTTTTGTGTTTTGGTTTGGTTTTGTTGCAATTGCCTATACAGTGCATATGAGCAGAGACTTTTTTTAATTTTACTTGTGTCAAGCTGGACAGTAGCCTCGAATGACTCTTGTAGGAGCTCCAGGCCAGGGAGATGCAGTGTGTATAGGATTTAAGACAGGACTCACAAACACACTGCATTTTTTCTTGCGTCATTTAGGCTATGGAAGTTCTGCAAAAGTAAATATCTTAGACTTCAAATTCTTGAAGTCGGTTTCAGGAATATCCTCAACTTCCCTGTGCTGTACACTCACAAAGGTGGGAAAGGTCCTGACAGAAAGAATGGATCGTTCTCTTTAAAAAGTTTGTTCTTCCTGTTGCTAAAGTGTCTTCCCTAATTTCATTCTGTCTGTTGAATGTAGCTCCTTCATAATCTTCAACCCATACTGTTTACTTGAGGGGAAGAAGAAATGCAACCACAGATTTCTGTTAGGCAAACTAGCCCACCCACTCCAGCTATACTTTCCCCCCTGTTTAGCACCATGGTTAAGCATTAAGTAGAAGTGCTTCCAAGCCAGTTTGAACAATGTCTTTTTTCCTTCTACCTGTTCCACTTACCGCTCCGTGGTTGTGGCTGCTTATTTCTGTCCATATCCTCAATTCATGCTAGCCCCTTAAAGGGGCTGAGTAGGAGCTGAAAAAAGGAGGGGTTGGGCACGGGAGGATCTGTAAACTGGCAGTACTGCTTACAGAGGCATGACCTCAATGTTTTTTGAAAATACTTTTTTTTTTCTTTTCTGTGCTAAAAGCATCTGGTAAAGTGGTGCAGAGTGGTAAAGAACAGCTGGTTTCTTCATTGTACAAAGGCCCCTAGCTCTTTGTATCATTACAAAGAGTAGAGATACAAAGATAATGCTGAGGTCCCCTAATTATTGATCCCTTAGATGCTTCTCCTAACTCCTGCACAGGATACCAATCTGCTACTTCTTTCATAGAAGCAAGTATTATCACTAAACAGCTTCTTCAAATGCAGACAGTATGTAATCCATTAACATAAAAACCTCTGAACTTTTAGACCAGTGGAAAGAATGCTTCATATCTCAACCAAGCTAATACAGGGTCTTTTTAATAGAAATTTCCCCTAGCCATCCACTTTCTTCTCATTAGCAGCTGTATCCCTGTGGTGAAGAGAACGGAAGTAACTGACGTGAAATTTTGCCTCAGCCAAGAATTTTATAATTCAGGTGCAGCAAAATATGGCGTGGGGTCATTGGTCAGTAAGACATTTTGGAACCACCTGATGAAAAAAATGTCTTTTGATGCATTAGACCAATGTGATAGCAGGTCACAGAAAGAAGCTAAACAAATTTTAAAAGGCAGTATTTAACAGACAAATCTGTCCCTATTCTTTGCTCAGCTCTATAATGGGATTAATTCCCAAGATCTAGCAGGTAGTGCAATGAGCAGAATACATTGGATTGTATTTGGCCATTAAAGAAAAAAATAAAAAGTGATTCAGTCTTATGCTTAAAGTTCTATTTTTTGTTCGGCTTCTCAGCAGATACTCAGACATCCTCTTAAAGATTGCTCAATGCTTTAGAGTATCTCCAAGGCATGCTTGTTCCCATGCTTGACTACCTCATTATGACCTTTTATTCTTAAACCTAACACCTAATCAGAATTTCCCTGAACAAGTTACAACTTGTTTCCACTGCCCCTCATCCACTAATGTGCACCTCCAAGAAGAATGTGTTTCTCCTTCTGTACAGCCACACATTAGATGGTTAGACAGGAATAAGATCATCAGCTCTCATTAGGTGCTTCTTTCCAATGTGTCATGCCATCCCACACAGACCGCAGGAACCAAAATCTGAATGTTTTTTTGCTTTTACTTGTTCCCTTTTGGCTCTGAAAGTCTGTTTTTGGGGGTGAGGGGAGAAGAGGCAATTTCTTCATTCTGAGAATCTCCCATCTACTTCATCAAACTGTCAAAATAAGCTTTTAAACTGTGCTCAGATCTTGGTTTTGTTCAATACTGGTCACTGTTTGAGTCATTTGATTATTTGGACAGGTAGCCTCACAGTCTTTGCTACAAATTTGAAGAATTTGAGAGATCAATAGAGTTCCTCAAATAGATACTGTTACCAGATGGGAATTCTGTGGTGTGTGTTCTGGAGTCAGTTTAAATCTCTTGGAAAGTTAAGGTCCCCATTGGCTCTGTCTTTAGTGGTATGGATTTCTACCAACAGCTTCGAACTAGCAAGATGGCATGTGTTTATAGTAAGCCTGTTAGTCGAACACTTTTTCTCCATTTAGAATACCTAGCATCTTAAGCTTAAGAGCTGTGTAGAACAATGTGTCACTGAAGCAATAAACAGTGGCCTTTGCTCACATTACGATAGCACTGAAACCAGGACTATGCATGTGGAAAGCAGATTTTTTAAACCTCATGGGTGTTGCTAGAGCTGCAGGTTGGACTAAACGAGATGTTGATCAGCTTAGTCTATCCTTGAACCGAGGCAGAACAGAGCAAGTGTTTGTTTTCCCTAACAGGGACAGTATAACCTCTTCTTAAAATATTTCCATCAGGTGGATTAAACCATCTCTAACTCACCTTTTGTACTGCTTTTATTAGAAAAATCCTTTTCCTTTCTTTCCCCAATATTTTTTAATTGCTGCAGGTTAAGCCAATGCTATTCAGTAGTGTTTCTTCCAATGAACAATTCATATTTGACTTTCACCTGCTGTAGAATAGCTGTCAGAGCTGTGTGGTTACATCTTTTTACAAGACTAAAAATACACCATTCCTTCCATCTTTCCTCTTCTCTCTTGTTTTTAAATTTCTTATCATTGTTGATCAACCGTGGACTGTCCAAAGTATTTCTCTTTGGGTATGGTGCCCAAGACTTAATTGTTTCAGCAGATAGTTCGCAGGTACTTAGCAGAATGCTTTATCTCCTTGCACACACAGTTTCCTTAACCAATGTGTCTCCTGATTCTGCTTTGCCCTTCTTTGTACATCACACTGTTAACTGACACTTTGTGATTGATTATAACCCAGTAAACTTTCATGTTCTGTTTCTTAGTGTGTGAAACCACGTTTTTTCATGCATGTTCTATTTTTCTTCAATAGAAGTAAAAATTTGCTCTTCAAGCTGTCTTCCAGACTCAGCACTCTAATTTAGAAATATGATCCTGACCTTCTGAAAGCTTGCAGTCCTTTCAGTTTGATGTAATCTGTGGATTTCATAAGTATACTTTCTCTTACATTATCCAAGTCTTGAATAAAAATATATTGATTAGAGTTGGGCCCACGGCAGACCTTTGCACTTGAGAAGTATTTTTAGTTTGATAGTGTATAAATAATAATGTTTCTGCATTTTTTCAGCCATTCATTTACCTTGCTCCTCTCACCTCCCTGTTGTTATTACCCTTAGACAATTTTTGATCTTGTTATGCCACCAGTGCCAAAAGCACCTACTCCATCTTTTTTTATTTTATTTTTTCCCTTATCACTAGGTCATTTACCTGATTTCAGGGAACCTGCAGAGGTTGGCTGTGGGCGTGGGGTGGTTGTTTGTGGTTGTGTTTGGGTTTTTTTTGTTTGTTTGTTTTTTGTTTGTTTGTTCTTGTGATCTTGGTGGGGTTTGTTGT
>VXAL01012019.1:17029-58228 GCA_013399475.1 Chauna torquata
GAAAGGAGGTGGGAGTTATTTCAGAATTGGGTGGGGGGGAGCAGGAGCCAAAAGTTTACTAAACAAGTAACAGCAGTGGTCTGAATATGTTTACAGGTGGAAATGTATTACTTAGTATATTTTTTTTCTCATCAGCCCACCTCATCTGTGCTTATAACCACTGCCCCAGTAATCCTAATGATGTCAGTAGCATACCTTTTTCCACTTGTTTAGTCCAGCAGCTGTGATTACCTTCAGAGATTTCTTAACCTTGTTTTGCTGTTTCTCAAACCTAAGGGCGGTATTATCACCAACTAGACTTTCTAGATTGTGCAGACCTCCTCATTTTATCTTTGTAAAGCTAAAAACGAGTTAAAGACAAGTCACACAGTTCACAGTGAAGTTTAATACCCTATTTGCATCTACTGCACCAATAAACCTGGGTTATATATTCCACTATGGGAAGAAAATGCATTTCCTCCCCTCTGCCACAGTGAGATTGTTAGATTGTGGTTTTGTTTTCTTATAACTGCCACCAGAAGGGCCCAGCATTTCACTGTCTCACTGCAGAACTGGGCTACACTCACTGTCCTACCTTCTTCTGTAGCAAGGAGTAGTGCTCTTGGGCTCAAGTTGTGGACCCTTCTCCAAGAGGAGATCTTTGCATGTCCCGTAAGTGGGCTGTGTTTGTTAGCAGCCTCTGAACTGCCCCAGGTAAGGTTTGTCCATCCTGCTATCAAGCATGACCTTGGGCTGCTTTAATTTATGACTGCCTTGTGTTTTCATCAGCTTTTATAGATTGAAGTGTGTGCTGCTCCTGAATCAGTTACAAATCTGAACTGTTTTGCCTATCCGATTTTTAAGATCACTCTGGAGATTATCAGCCCAAGTGTGTTTGTAGATGTTGTCTCTAGAACATATTGCTCGCTCAGTCTGATCAGATGATGTTGTTTGCATATGTTCGCAACACACAGAAAATTCCTTTCTTTTTTCCCCTTTTAATTTTTTTTTTTTTTTTTGGAGTTGACTTCATTGGTCTGGTTTCCTTTTGGTAGCATTAACCACATGTTTTGCCTAAGGAACTGTACATTTATAGTTATTTTTAGTATTGATTTTGGAGGAGTGATTTGCAGTGTATCTCTTTTCCATGGGAATCCTTTCCAGTGTTTATAGTGCAGCAGCTCTTCCATTGCACAGTGACTTGCATTTTCAGTAGTTGACACTGCTGAATCAGTTGCACTTTCTGTTTCATTTTTAGCTCCTGACTTTCCAGAAAGTTATGCACCAGTTTGAATAATTTGTTTCATGGTTTTTTTTTTTAATGCTTGGTCATGGTCACAATACTTCATTTTCCCACATATTTCCCACTCTTTGGACTGTGACTTTGTAAGTAAATATGAGCAGTTTCCTTTGTATTGTATTTCCTCCAGGTGGTGTTCTCCAACCTTCTTTTAAAACAGTGCCAGAGTTATTTTAGTCTCCTTTCTCTGTGAAGGTAAATGATTTATAAATCACTTAGACTCAAGTACATGAATTAGTAGCCTCATTACTGGGCTTCAGCTCATTTAAATTAAGGGTTGTGATTCAGTGGTTAGGGGGAAGTACTCATCTCAAAATATCCCATAAATCTATATAATACTAGAATATGTACTGAATTGATGACTTTCAGCATTTATTTCATTTTACCACTCTTGAAATAATGCAAGAAAGTCAGCATCCAGTTCCATATTGTTTGATAACTGTACAGAACCATGGAAATTTTTTGTGCTCAAACAAAATACCTGTTTGGGATTTAAAAAAAAAAAAAAGCATAATGGGTGAAATCATTAATTATAAATAGGTAGAGCTTCAGTTAATTGAATTTCTGCTAAAAACTTTTCCTGTCGGTGCTCTGCCTTCCTGTTGCAGACTTAAAGAAACAGCATGTGTATCCTAAAAACCCGCTTGTCTTTTTGTCCTACAAACAGACATGCTTTTCACTTTACGACTGTTGCAACGATTTTTGTGTAACTATTTAATGCCATAAGCACTGAAGCATTGTGTTGAGACTTTCTTTAAAACCTTTGATTCTTCCTGGTTATATTACATATTATAGAAAGTGACAAATCTAGCCAACATTGTTTTTTTGTTTGTTTGTTTGCGAGGTACACGTGACCTCAAACTTTCTAAGAACCGACTTCATAGAGTTACCACTCAGAAGGATTAAAATATTTCATGGTGAAATTTAATGACAAATTATTTGTGTTTAAGAAAAATAATCAGTAGTTTTTGTCTTGTACTTTTAATTTTCTTTCCATCATTCCACGTTTTCTCTGGTACTTCTACTAGTTCAAGACAGCAGCCTGTATTTGTTCTAGTTCTGAAGCCCAGGAGTGAAAAAAAACTACCAATGGTCTCAGAAAGGCGGTTGTTAAGGTGAATACAGACACTTACAGGAAAGGGTAAAGGATACCAATAAAGACCGACAGATTTCAAATGTTTGTGCAGCAGTTTGGCAAATACAAATTAACATCTCCAAATTTAAATACAGTCTGCAGCTTGTAGGTTATAACAGTATGTTTACAATAATCTGTATGGTTCTGTAGGAGGTAACATTTTGCCAGAAGAAGGAGGCAATATACCTTCAAGGGCAATGTACCTTTCTAAGGGATGGTGGTTTCTGTAGTTTGGTAAGTTTGGAGTTTAGAGTGACAGCTTTGATACCAGACAGTGACAGGAAAAGTTTCCTGGCTCACTCTGCAGGTGGTAAACTTGTCTTAGCTTACAAGCTGACCAGAAGTACTTAATTTAGGGCCTTTTGTGGTTGTGTGCAACTGCAGCTTTGCTTTTGCTTTTGCCAGTGGCAAATCATTACTTCTATGTGAAGACTGTAGCAGGAGAGCTTCCTTTTAGTGCACCTGTGAGGGAAGAGGCATAATATAATTCTCAAATGTGGGTTTTCTTGGGGAAAGTCTTTGTATATTTGATAGTGTAATTTGCGGGGATGTGTACACATAGCACTAAAAGTGTGCTTCAGATGATGTGGAGAATGAACTTCGGCATGTCTAACATTAAGTAGGTGTTAACTGTCCCTTAAAACTCCCAACAGTGATACCCAATTCTGTAATTGTGCCTGTGCTTCAGAGACTTTTGTAAACTCACAGATCAGCATTGCTACTGATGCAGTGCATATCGAAGCTAGCTTGGAGTTTTGTGGTCCGTAAGTAATGCATAATAATTGGGGTCTGGAAGAAGAGAAGTTGCTATATCTGAGTTGGATGAAATCCTTTTTAAGCCACATTCTTTGGTTATAGTTAGTGTAACAGGCTTTTGCCCACAAAATGTACTGGTCAGGCACTAGGATCAAGATTTTTTCTTTTTTTGCCAAAGTTATGGAGAACTCAAATTTCATTGTCTGACTCTGCTGCTTTGAATTAATAACGTGATTGAATCTTAGAGGTAATAATCTCCATATCTCTACCTTCAATTTAAGACTCTACAGAGTTTGATAAATTTGTTATTTCATTTTTTGCATGTTATTAAAGTTCAGGATAATAAGATCCCCTGAGACCGCATCTGTAAGTGCATGGAAAATCCCTGCTTCTCTAGTATTCTGCTGTCTGGTCATGCCAGAGACCCACGCTCTCCCTATGAAACCATTAAGACAGCTCTTTTGGCTGGTAGGAAGTGCTGCAAAAGTATCAAGTTAATGTAAATCCTAAAGTTTTACAAAGACTCTTATGTTTGGTGAAGAGCAATTTCATTCCTGAGCATTAAGGGTTCTTGCTGCCTCTTCCATTTCTTTTAGTCTTCCCATGGTAATGATGTGTGGCCTACAAAATGCAGAGTGTTTTAAAAGGGAAAAAAGAGGTTCTAACCAGTATTGTTGGAGAAAATTTTCAGCTCATGCGTCTCATCAGTGCTGTCTCATGACACATCTGAAATGTCATTTTGGACCTAGTTTCAGTATGTAAATAAATAATATAGATTGGCCCAGTTGGGAACTAGAGCTGTATTGTTTGCATTAGAGAATATAAATTAGTAATTTTATAGGCTGGTAACCTGCAATAATACATAACTGATTGTAGCATTCTGGAGATCTAGATTTTTGGCTTATAATAAGTAAATACAAAGGACATACTGCCTTTTCACTATCACATAGCTTATGTTATTGGGACATATGGATATGTTATTTCTTACGGTATTTTTGCCCATTTCCAGTATGAGCACTCATTAAAGTCACTGGCAGGTGTTAGATTTTCTCATAATTAAAGTGAAGTTGGTGCAATTCTGTTAATTGCTTTATAATTATTTGGATAGTTTACTGTATTAGCCCTAATGTATCTTCAAAGCTCTATTTTGTGTTTTAATAAGAAGCTACATTTCACTTTTGAAGAAATGAGTGTGTTTTGGGGACATTTTTTTTTCTTTCTTCTGAAGTCAGATTATTCTTTTACAGTTGAGGCAGATACTATGATACTGTGCTACGCTGCTGCTGCTCTAACAAAACAGCCCTTATCTGATACCTCAACACTCAGTTCCGATTTGTGTGTTTTATTTCTTTGTATGGTACCTTCATTTTTTCTGTCCTTTTGATTTAGTTTTTCAATACAATCTCTGTAGTAAGGTTTTGTTTCTCAGTACTAGTAGACTTCTTAGTTTTTTGTTTGCTTGTTTTTTCCCTTCACTATGTGACACAGTCTTTGCTGTGAGGTGAAAAGGTACAAGTAGCAGCAGCAGGATAGAAATGAAACCTGCAGAAAGCATGTTGCTCTTTTTCATTTCTAGCTTACTTGAAAGGATTTAAACAGCAAGAACCTGTAAAACAACAAGGAACATTTCGTAAGAGTGCCACAGATTTCAGTGCGTAAAAATTGGGTAAAATGCATCCTATTTTAAAAGCTCATTCCCTAAATCTACCTAAGTTTCCTGAGCAGACGATACTTTGACTGCACCTGATGATTGCCATTCCACAGCCCCCTTTATTTACCTGTTATTTTTGGTGCAAAGTCCTACAAAAGATGTTCCTTACTTTACTTGTTTAGTCTTAAGTCTTTACAATGTTTAGATGCCAGTATTTGTGGTTGGTTTAGGGTTTATATTTGTTTTTACATCTTTGTTGCAAATATTGATAGATTTTAAATTGTAAAACAGATTAACAGCTAAAAGACAAATAGTTTAAAATATTGAGGGAATTTATTTTCTTTGTGTATCTTTCTCAAAACATCGTACGTTTTTATGGATACTTGCTCTGACGACAGATTTTCGTAATCAGTCAGGTGTGGTATAAATGCACACAAGCAGAGAAATGTCTATGTGCTTCTGATTGTTTACACAAAATTATATTTCTCTTGCTATTTTATAGTAATACTTACAAATATGTACTTTGCCGTGTTTTGTAAGAGAAAATAATGTGGTCACATTGTTAAATATTAACCAAGAAGCAAGTCTTTGCCAAGTGATGACAAAAGCAATTTTTGAAATATAGGCTAGAGATAAAAATTAAATAAGCCAATGTTAAAATATTTTAATGAAGTTTAATGCTAAAATCCACGTGGTTAAAGAATCAATTACATTACAAAATTACAAAAACCAAATTAAGCAATAACTGATTTTCTTGAATCATAAATGCAGCTTTGCTAAGCAGATGCTAAAAAACAATTCTCAGTGCAGATTAACCTCATTTACTATGACAGACAAAGGAACATCCTTTCCAGGAAGAGAATTAAAAAAAAAAAAAAGGAAAAGAAGTTTACATGGACTTCTTAGTGTGTGTAGGTGTTCACACAGACTAAATTTCAGTGGACAGCAATATTTAATGGATAGAATTCCAATGAAAATATAACAGGATATGTCATATTTGTGGGGCTTGGATTTACTTGTAAACATTTTACTTGCAGTATTTAAGCTTTGGGACAGTGACAAAACTTTGTTGGCTTGAGTTTTTAGTCTTTTGGGAAAAGGAGGAGCAAAAAACCTCCTCAGCATCTTCACCTGTAATGCAAACTTAAATATATTACCTTCTTCATCCAGAAGTATAAATTTGATTTGCAGAGGAAAAAGTCAATAGCAGAAAGTTTTGTAGTGAATATTGGGCTTGCATCAGGGGGAATTTTATGAAAAAAATGTATGGGATTTCAGGAATTCTCATGTCTTAGTAGTGCCATAGGCTGCTCAGAGGTTTGCTTTCTGAATATCTTAACAGTCAAGGTAGGAAAGTGATCATCTGCTATGTACACAAACCTTTGTGCAATGATTTCCAATATAACAGAGCTTTGTCCTTTGCATCAGAGATGTACCTTTTGCTATCATAAGACTTTTTTTTTTTTTTCTCTTTTTTGAGGGGACTGTTGTTTGTAACTTGCTCCTTTTGTGCTGGGAGGGCTGTGCTGGCAGGAACAGGGACAGCTGAAGCTCTCTGAGCAGGCCAGGTGGGGAAGGGGCTGCTCACCAGATTACAACCAGCTGGGGCTGCCTTTGCTGGCACACAGCTGAGGGCTCTTTCTACTTAAACTCCTTTTCCTCCCTTCCTTCTCTCTTGACAAATTTCATCAGCCTTTGCTATCTTTCTGGAACATAATGCCTTATTTCACTGCAGAAGGGGGACTCTGTGCTCTTGCCACATCCTTTCCACGTCTGCCAGGCAGGGAGCCCACCTTCTGCCGGCCAGCCTAGGGCAGCAACTGGCCAAAAGTACAGCCAGTGGAGAGGGCCCTCCTGCAACTCTCATTCAGCTACTGAACGCTGGTTTGGCTCGCGAGGACCTTTCCCTGACAAAGTATCGCTCAGTTTAGGAGAAGAAAGGAGGAACCTGAAACCTCTCAAGAAAGAACTGGCTTTGCTTTGGCTGAGACTTATGGAAAATCTGATTTCTCCTCCTCTGTCCTCCCTAACCCCGACATATGCTTTAGATGACCAGGTAACTTCGGGATTCAGAAGTAATGTAGTAACAATGAGCAATGCTGGAGTAAATGGGCAGTTACAAAACCAATGTAAGCCCAAGAAGAGGGGAAAAGTACCCCCCAAAAGTAACCATGTTTTCATCCCCCCTTCAGTAAATGCAGTGAGGCAGGGAATTCAGGGAAACCTGGTACTCGTGAACTTATGCCCACTGTTGCTATTGTTTTCTCAGATATTCCTGCCTTCCCCTCACATAAGGGGAAAGGCTATTTTATTATGGTCCCCACTTAAATGCCAACAATTTCAAAGGAATCAGATTGTCTTTACTTCTAGTGCTGCAACCCTCCAAATTTTAGCTTAGCACCAAGTACTGCAGAAGGTCGTCCCAGAGAATGACTCCTACAGTAAGCCATAAATTCCCTTGGGCAGTTCAAAAGGTATTCCACAAAATATATCCAATAATAGCACCCCTATTTAATTTAAATAGTATTTTGGTTTGTGTTGAAACCAAGGAGATTAGCAGTTTCCTCTGATGAATGACTGGCCATGCTCCTTACCCTTGGAGAAAAGGGAATTGTCAGTTTTAATCTGATCATTTAGAAGTTTCCTCTTACCACAGGCTATTTTTCTCATCATTATTTTGTAACTCTTACAAGGTTATCATTTATTGTGCCCAGTCACAGAGTCCAGTCTCCTGATTTGGAAGTATTTTACAAGTAATGCATAAAATGGGAGCAATTTTCACCTCAGTGAGGTCATTGCAGAAATGATGGGTTCAGAATGAAGAATGCAATCCGTAGGAACATTCTTACAAAAACCTTACATAGCACAAGACTCTAAATTTTGTGGCAGAGGTACAGATACATAATAGAGCTGTGGTTGTGGCTTTGCAGACAAATGCTCAAGGCATGTCCACAGAAGAGGATTTTTTTCCCCCAGGGTTCATTCAAGGACACAGGCAGAGAGTTCCCCATCAAGAATGAAAGCAGCACTTAGCTGAGAATCCGGTTGTTTTCCAGGGTTTGCTAATCCGCATCTGATACCATCAGTCCAGGTAGCTTTTCTTTGTCCAGCTTGTTGAAAAGTAACTGCCTGTAGGTCAGGACAAAAAGGCAGAAACTCTGCATAATGTGGTCTCGTGTGCATCACAGGAAATAGGGCTGGAAGAGACCTTTGTCATCTAAATCCATCATCCCCCCCAGGACTGCTCTGCAGCTGCTGCTGTTGATTCAATCAAATGGTTCGCACATGTGGGGGAATCCATCCTGTTCACTGGGAAATACTTGTAACTCTGTGGTTAAAGAATGGACCAGCGAGCAAAAAAGGCCAGTAGTTTTTGTCTCACAGAGCATAGATGAAAGGAAGGAGCAAGGAACTGTGAAATGGAGGTAGGTTCTCTTTGAGGGTCATCTGGTGGAGCAGAATGTGTTTTAGATAGTGCTGTAAATCAGAATGCCACCTGCTTTTGTAGATGTGCTTGTGACATCAGAAGTTGTGACAATGCTAGCTGGTCAAGGGTACAGGGAAACAGAGTTTTAATGATGAGTGAATTTTTCGGTGAAAACGATGTTTAGTGAAAATAGTTCACATCTCTGGACGTGCTTCATTTTCTGTCGAACCATGGTTTTTTGTGATGGGGGAATTTGGTTTTGCTTTGGGTGCAGGTTGAATTTACTTGTTAAAGTGTTTAGTTGCATCAGAACAGTAAAAGACACCTCTCAGGTCTGTGATAATGCAGAACTGCAACACAGGGCATTGTTCATGTGTTATTTTACACTGGTCATACTCCCACTATTTTTCATATGGGCCCAGGTTACTTGCCTGGCTGTGCTGCATGACTGTACAGGGGGAACCAGCACCAGCTGCGTGAGATGAATTCTTGGGTTTTGTAGTCCTGACTGAGGGGGCTGTGGACCTGAGACTTGGGGTGGGTTGGTTGTTCTCTGGTGCTCTTGGAAGGAAAGTAATTGTGAGAAGTTGGTATTTCCAATTGCCTTGTGACCACTGAGACATAATTTTTTTAAGCTGCCAAAACAGAGGACAATCACTGACAGACCCTTTGGAAGAATGATCTTGAAATAGCAAGCCATTGGTTTCTGTTCACTATGTAAAGGAAACATCATTCCAATCTTAGAATTTAAGATTAAATCATTTCTGGCTTTCGGCTTTCCATATGCTTATATGTGGGACTGAAGGTGGGATTAATTTTATATCAATCTGGAGGATATAGCATTGGGTTTATTCTGCTTCTCTGTTAGCCTTCCTGAAGGAGAATCTAGTGAGTTAGGTCCTGTTAGTGTCTGCAGACTCTATGATGTTTCTTATTTGTTTTTGCTACACGTAACATGAATAATAGGTATTCAGGATCATAGATCAAAAGAAATAAAAATACTACACTAATTGTAGTAATAAATGCTATAATTATATTACTTCTGAATGGATACAGGCAACATCTTTTTAACAATAGAAATTGTAGCAAAAGCAGAGCTTAGAACAGGGAAGAACAGAATCCTATTTGCAAATGAGTCCAATTTATTAAATACGCATCTGACTTTGCTTTGAAGCAGCATTTTTATTTTAGTTCGGAACAGTTTAGAAGATGTTACATAAAAGGATTAAATCTGAAAACAAAAGAAGAATCTGTTTAGTATTTTTGTCGTGTCTCCAGTTCACCCTCTTGAGCCAAAATCCACTCCTGCTCTCGATTGCTTCCTATTTAGTGGTGGTCATCACATTTATTTTTCATCAAATCAGGATGAAGATTATATGTTACAGGGAATGCATATAAGCCAGATGAAAAGGAAGGGGAAAGTTTTTTAATGGTTTAGAGTTCAGCCAGCCTAAAAGAAAGAGAAAAGTGTTCCTTGCTGCCTGTCTACACAGAGTGTGAGGCGCAGTGGAAGACTTGTCTTAGGAATGAGGAGCTCTGGGAGCACCACCCAGCATGGCATGGTGTGAGTCTCTCTTTCAAAACAGAACTGTATCATGGGCTGGTAATGATGGGCAACAGGTCAGGGCACGTAGAAAGAATGTCTTTTGACACGAAGATTGCAATTTACTGCAGCCGTTTTTGTTTGTTTGTTTGTTTCCTGAACTAACAGCTTTCCCAACATCTTTAGAGGCTGTATCAGTTCCACTGTTTTCTGTATCCTCCAAAGTCAGCAACTGAACAATCCCAGACTGGCTTTTTGAGTATGTATTATGTTAATATAATTCTCAGAGATGTCAGGCCATTCTCTTAAGAACCCTTCCCAAAGTAATTGTATGGTTAGGTAAAGGGGAATATTTTCCTAACAATAAGCTGCTGAAATGAAACAGTTTAGGACCTTCCACCTTTCGTCTAAAATTCAGCTTGGCTTACAGGAGCATTTGGAGTGTCTGCTTTGTGAAGCCTCAGCTTGAGCATTTGTCTCCTTTCCTATTCCATGTAATTTGTTCTAGAATTTATTATAGGCAAAAGTCATGCTGTAGAGACAGTCCTGGACCTAGCAGGCAGCAAAATCCCTGTTTGTGAAGAGGAGGTGATGAGCTGTCATGCTTCTCTGACTGTCCCCGTTCATGCTTTATTCCACTGCAGATTGTGGCAATCTCAGCAGATGCACGGCTTTACCTCCAATCTCATAATCTAGCTCATGTCTCAGCAGGACGTCTTGTCCGCTTCTAATGCAATTTTCTTTTCTATGACAACTTTTCTCATCTCTTTGCTTTCTAGCAAAACATTGATAAACTACAAATGCTGTATTTCCCTCCCAGATACCCGCAACAATTTTCTGATGATTTTTCTATTTGGGCAATTTGAAGTGCTTTCATGACAGACTGTTTTCTACAGTATAAATAAGCTAGTCCACAGATCCATTGTAAACAATAATTCACCTCATGCGTGCAGAAGTAGTTCATAATCTCAATGTTTAATGTAGCCATGTAATTGAAATAGAAGATACATTCACAGGAGGTGGGTTTTTATAATATTCTAAATTGTAGATTGTGAAAGAGTACGTCGCACTACAATGATAGCTATTCTCTCATGATTTCAGTTCTGCCATTTTTCTGTGCAGATAGATCAGTGGTTTACTGAAGTTTATTTTGTAATACTGGGACTCAATCTCATAGGTAAATGGTTTGCATGAGGAAATACCTACCCTTTTCTACAATTGTTTTCTGCCAGTCAGTATATATATATTTTTTTAAGTGGAGAGAAACATGTTGCTGTTCTCTTTAGATGTGCTTTTCAAGTTATTCTCAGTTATCGTGTCCTCTCTTTCCACCACCCCCTTCCCTCCTGTTCTTGCTGCCCTGCTTGGTCAGCAGTAGCACTCAGGCAGCCTGATGAGGCAGCTGAAGGAACTGATCAAGCTGAAAGCTAACCCAATGCACCCGACAGAAATGTTTGGCTTGTTCCTGTTGTTAAATTAACTTTGTGAGTTTTTGTGGTTTTTTTCTTTTTTTTTTTTTTTTGGCATATCTTCATTTGTTTATGTCAGTTTATTACTCATTTCTTGCTACTTAGTCATAAGTTGATATTTCTGTACAAATAATGAGCCCACAGTAGGAAAACACTAATACTTTTTCCTAGGTATTCTGCTGCAATTGGACTATATTTAATGTTCTTCAGAAGTTTGGCTTGGTGTTCCAGTTGTCTACCTTCAGACTAGGATGGGAGAGGAAAGTTAAATGGGGCAAAAACATTGATGAGGGTGAATTGTTTTAAACTGGAATTTGGCTTACCTTTGGATGGAGTTGTACAACAAATGTATCGGGGGCAGGGGGGGGGAAGATATTCGGGAGCCCTGGTGCTCTGTTTGTGTGTTGGACATAAATGCTGAAGATGAATGACTTATTTCCAGTCTGATGGGTCCTACATGGGGAAGAAACAGAGCTGTGAAGGGAAACAAGTCTTAATTTTCATGTTATGTAAACTAGATCAATATTTAGGTGCTGGTGAGTAATTCTGGATCATAGGGGAAGAGCAATTTCCATGGGGTTACGACGAGACTCATGGAAGATCCTTGGCTGACTTTCCTGAGCGTGCCAGCTAAGCTGCATGTTAGTCTGCTGGCAAGAACACAGACAGACGTGCAGCAGACATCTTTCTCTTGTAAGTGGGGGTGAACTTGGACAATACATTCAGAGTGTTGGTCTGATCTCAGCCAGCATATATATTCCTGCTCTTAGTCGCTTACCTGATTTAAAACAAACAAAAACCATAAAAAACATTAAAAAAACCCCACATACTTTATTTTAGAAATTTAAGTAACTGCATCATTTTGTTTAAGAATTAATGAAAAAGTAAAATGGTCCCACTGCAGCATTTTTGTTAATTATAATGATTTGAGAGAACACCTTCAAGACAAATTCCTTTGAGATCTCGATAGTATTTTAACTGAGCTGCTGGGGTAAATCTCTGATACTGTAGCATCTTCTGTGATGTAGCTCTATGTGAAAATTTATGTACCGCAGTAATTAAAAATATTGATATTATTCATAAATCACCAATATGGTGATGTGTAGATAACAGAATAGAAAACTATACGCAACATCTTTGTTTCCAGAGTTAACTAGTGAGCTTATGGCAACTTACAACTGATATGGCAACATATTCTGAGATCAAGTGGAGATGCAAAGTTTCGTATAACCCTGTATATCAAACTCCCAATGACAGAGACTGTTACCAGTTTTGTTGCACAATATCCCTGAAATCTTAGTTGTTACTAGGTAGAAAAACAGAAATGAGTACTAACTTCCACTTTGTGGCATCAATAGAAACTTCTATATTTTAGGATCAGGCAAAAATAATTTTAGATTATTTTTTTTTAATTTTCCATGTATTTCCAACTTGATATCACTAAGAATAATTCTGTGTGTACAGCTTCAATGCTGAGCAAAATAGGGTTGCTCCTGTGTTGAGACATTATTCTAAAATCCTGATATTTGCATTAAATGTAAGTATACATGTTAGGAAAGCTTCTGATGAATGTCTAGTAATGGTATGAAACTGCAAAATATTGGTAAAATATATGGCAAGTAATGTGAACTTCTGGAAGAAGATGAAATTTCTCTACAGTGTCCAGTATGGCTCTCCTGAGTATTGCTTTGGATCCCCAATAGCTTTTAATCAGAAGGCAACTTTTGAAACAGGACTTAATGAGAACAATCTTCTAACAGAAATAAACTACAGGGATTTAAGGCTGTTTGGGTTGGTTGGTATTTTTTGTTGTCATTGTTGTGGTTTTGTTTTGTTTTTTAGTTTTAGTTTTTTTTTTTTTTTTAAACTCTTTCTGAAACTGTATCAATACAAATTTTATTACTTAAGGTATCTTCTAAGTTTCCCAGTCTTTAAGCAAGCAAGACTCAGAGGTATTTCACTCACTACGATACATTTCCCATCTAGGCTATCACATTTGTATGTTTTTCTTTTTATACTGTAAGTCAGCAGCCTTGCCATGTTCAGGCCCTTTAGTCTGTCATTTGTTATATGTACAATATATTCATTATAAATCCTTTCTGTTTTCCTTTGGCATGCTGGTTTCCCCACTAATATTATAATTGACTTTGTAACTTACACTACATTTCACTCTTTTATTTTTGGTCTGATTCTACTCTCTCTTATTTTTTATCACTGGAAAAATGATTTGTGTTTAGCATCTGTAACTATGAAAACTTTAGAATTTTACTTTGCATTTCTAATACCGTTCTTTATCTGTTTTAGCATCTCCCTGTATTCTTCCCAGTGTTCTTTACTTCCTATTTTCTTGTAAGTATAGCATATTCTATTTTTCCCCTCAGTTCCTATTGACCTGTTTAACCATGTGGAGTTAATTGAAGCTGCATCTCACTCCTGAAGAAAATAATTCAATTACTGTATAAGTTTACTTCAATTTATTCACCCTCTCCTTATGAGTGAGGTGTCTTCGTATTTGTCTGATAAAGTATTTAATGCAATATCTTTTTACATAACAAATTTATCTAAAATTGCACAGCATTCATCTTGGTAGAAATTAAATTTCAATTCTATTTGACAATACTGTCATGTTTCTATTTTATTTATTCTATTTTGTTTAGTGGTTGGAATCTGACTTGAACAGGTGGGTCCCTGGCAGGTTTCAGGAAACAACCAGTTGTCTGATTCATCTATCATTTCGTCTTATCTATGACATGTTTTAAATGGTTTCCAAATTAAAACTGTGCTAACAATTGGTGCTAGTTATGTACTAGTCCCAGCATTTTTTATGTACACAATCTTTGGTTTTCTTAATAGTAATTCTTCTGTCTTTTATGTAGTGGCTTCCTCTGATATTTTTTGCTTTTTTGTGTATTCTTAATGGGTTGTTTTCCTAAGGCAAGATTCAGCATTTTAGGCATCTACTGTATGTAAAGATGTTCAGAGCCTGTTACCCATGAACCATCTGAGTAAATGTGAGTCCAAGTGCAGCTTTATGAACTTCATACTGAACATTTGAGGCTCAATTCCCAAGCCTGAAATTCAAATGGAGTTTTCCATGCCCCTGCTTTCTCAAACTATCAGGTTGTGGACCCAGCTCCTTCCAGGCACTTGCAGTGATAATATTCAAAAATCTACAAATTGACTCTATGATCACACCGGTATGACTCCTGTGAAAAGATGTGCTCCTACCTCCATTTGCAAATGGTCAAGTAAACCTTACTTTGCTATTGCCAGCTACACAATCTAGAAAATTCTAAGGCTGCTGCACACTTCGGTTGAAAGGATCAGATATTACAGACTTTGATTTTGTTTTTTTGTAGCAACAGGCGTTATGGTACCTGACTAAGCTTCCCTTGTTTTCAGTGCAGTTGATAATAGTTGCTAAGTCCTACCCTCTGTGAAAGATCTTAACTTGTTTGTCGTTTTTAAATGTGTTCTGAAATTGGTCCTAAACCACATTGGTTTTTCTATTGGTTTATTTTTTTCTCTGCCACATCTATAACTTCCTGATTTCTTGAATTTTTCTTTAAGATTTCAGCCTCCTAATATTAGTCTTCATAATCTCTTAAAGAATGTGGTTTCATATTGGTGCTGCTGAAACAATATGTTCCACTTAAATATCATAGTGCTTATTCTGTTGCTTCCTTAGCTGTCTGTTCTGACTAGCAATAGTATCAATATTCCTCTTGTACTTTATTCTAGATGCATATAATTTCTATGGGGAAAAAAAAACACAGTAATTTATAAAAGCAGATTTTTACAGGGGAAAGTAGCTTTTGGGGATTGGGACCATCTGTAACTGTAGTAATCCTGGCTTCTATACAGACTTGTACTTTAGCCCAAGGGAAACCACTTTAGCAGCTCTACACCATATTTATGAAAGCCTAAGCAATTAAAGACAAGCTGATTTCTTTCCTCGGCAATAAGACATACCCAAACACTACCCATGCATGTGCGATGCATCCTGCTGTATAACGGCAACTCAGTGCCTTCAGTTCCTCCCAGCTACTGGCTGAGATTGGAGCTCTGTCTTTTCTGTTCACTGCTTTCAGCTGTAGTTATTGTCTCGTGGTTTACTCTGGCTATGTTTTTTTTTGTTGTTTGTTTGTTTTTTGCTTGTTTACCACTATATTCTCAATTTCAAAATCTGATGTAAACATGTTCTTATGATGGGCATTTTTCCAAACCATATGGACGTGTTCAAGATCTTTTCTACTTCTACAAATCCCCAAACCTGGAGAACCACACCATTTGTACTGGGGTTGAGTTGCAGGGCAGGATGATTCAGGGGCAAATACTTCCTCTTTTCTAGTAGTTACCTGCATGCTTGAGGGAGGATATCGCCTAGCTTTTCTTCATACAAAGCATCTGATCCAAATCTTCTACTGTCAGTCTACTACTGTTGACTGTAGGACTTTCTTTTCTTTTTTTTTTTTTTTTTTTAATTTAATATAGGAAGTGTAAAGAATTCTGGATATTCTCCATGAATTCTCCACTTCAGACATGTCCTCACACACCCACTGATCCTAGCTGGTATTGCCAAAAACAAACAGGAGAGATTAGATTCAGCTTGACAGCACAGGTTGTATTTACTCTTCTCCTTTCCATCATAATTTATTCAAGCCGTTCGGGATTTACTCCTCTCCAACAATATAAAAGGACAAATTTGGCAAGATGATACACTGTTCTGAATCACTTTTTCAGTTGAGTGCATTGGAATATCAAGCACCTGTTGCATGGGATGCCTTTCATCATCCTGTTTTTAGTGTGGGCTTATTTTCCCCAGAATACTGGGAAAACCGGGGGAGAGGTTGCCTCTAGAGGCAATTTGTGAATGCCTCTTTAGATGTGGTGTAAATAGCAGTTCTGTGCTTCACCTAAAGGCAGGTTCTTTCACAGATCTTGGCCCAAATCCTTGGTTCTCCAGTGGAGACTACTTTCCTCCATTGAGTACCTCTGAATCTAATGTACGAGCCTGCTTGGCATATGCATTTCTGAATGCATATTCATTCATCAGGGCTGTGTTGCACTTCACCAAGACCTCTGATCTTTCCACCCATACTTTCTTTCCTCCATCTCCCTCACCAGGGTCAATGCCCAGCTGTGTTGCTTTGTGCTCTGCAACCCTTCAAGCAGCAGAAGTGCTCAAGGAGCTACTAGCCCTCTTGTTTAAACACACGGCTCAGGACTAGATACCCAACACAGTTTTTTTTCTACGATGCACCCAGCAGACTCAAGTGAAGACTCCTCCTTTGTGCTTCCCCTTCCCACCCCAGGTAGTTAGTTATGTCAAGGTCAGTAATTTCTGATGAGGGGGCACTGCTGCAAAACAGATTGTCACCCAGCAACATTATGCGCTGCAGACTATCCAAGCACAGGGTCTAGCTGGCCGTGCTGCACAGCACCTTGCAGCTGCGTGTTGGGAGGTGTCCTTTGTGCATCAAGCTAGCACAGTTTCAGGTAATCTATTCATTGACACTTCTTAATGAACCTGTTGGTGACTGTCCCACAGGAGGTCAAGACATCTGCTATTAATGACAGATGTCAGGCAGTGGCTGGAAAGATGACTGTACCTCCTTGAGGTAGATATGTAAAATCAGAGATGCTTCCTCACAGCTGGGATGCTCACTCTAGGTATTCCGATCATTCAAAGATCGAGGTTTGCTGTAACGGTCAATATGTCATATCAGCCTCCTGAACTTCTGAAAGTCCTCTGTCCCTGTTTGCCTAGTACTTTTCTCCACCTGAATGCCAAACGTTTCTGACGACAGTTGTGAATGGAGTTCTTGCAAACTCTGGTGTTTAAAGCCACATCTATGTGATAAGAATGAAACGTGAATACTTATTGACATGTTTTCAAAAAGAAGGCAAGTGGAAGTGTTCTGCCAACATAACGATGCTATACTCACCTATTTAAATCCCTTTAAAAAGTTAGCAAAAATGTTTTAGGAAGCTTTGGTGTCCTTAGAAGAATTATGTCATGTGTACAGGGCGTGTATATGTTAAGGTCTATACAGGAAACTACCTGGGATGTCTTTTGGCAGTATCAATCTTAGAGTAGCCTTACATTAGGGCAGTCTTATTCTGCATGAAGAGAACCTTTTTTAGATCCCTTTGGGAATTGGATTAAATTGCAATGAAGTGCTCTTAATATAGAGTGTGCTCACCTCAGGAGTTAGTGTGAAATAGCTGGGTATACTTCAAGTTTAATCCTTAGCCTGTTTTGTGGTAGCTTTGCTCTACAGATGAGCCCCAAGAGATGTCCTTACTTAACTCTCAAATTTGCCAGCGTTTCAAATGAATGCTCTGGTATCATAACCTGCAGCTCTGAGAATATCGAAGGACAAGATAGGAGAGGGCTGCTCATATGAAATATTCCCAGTGTTAAGTGGCCTCAAAAAGGAGTCTGTAACCTGGGGAAGGTTTTTCTCATTTGTATTTATTTGTAAGGAAAAGAAATACAAATAACTCTTTGCTTCCCTCATCAAATACTTTGGTGCATGCTACCATGGAATTTGGCTGGAATTATATCAGAGGGTCTTGGGTGCTTTTTCTTTTTTCTTTTTTTCTTTCAACATCTTAAATGACAGCTAAGATGATGGGAATGGTCATGTGTACTTTTTTTCTATTTGTCAGTAGTATTCTGACTAGATTCAATGGAAGAAAAATCACTCCAGAATGAGTCAAAAACAGACATAGAAGGGGAGAAGAGGGCAATTCTAGTTTGTCTAGATGCCAAGATAAAGGAGAAAAAGAATTTGCTCATCTGAGGAGTGTTTACGTATTTCAGGTGAAATAGTAAGGATGGAGATGTATTTGGAAATTCTTTTCCAGTTGTCAGGAGGAGGACTCCCCCCCCTGTAAGACAGCAAGCGGAAAATTTATTTAATGCCTTATGCATAAAAATACATAGCTCCTTCTCAAAGGTACTCAGAGGTTTGCTGCTCAGAGGTAGCAAAACTTGATCAGACTTTCTAAGAGCTTTGTTGCCAAATTACATTAATAACATTTTCCCTGTTGTTTTTACAGGCATAGTCCTAACAGATGGCCGGGCTAGTGTTCTTTTGTTGTTCACATCTTTTTAAAGTATGTAAACTTTGTTATTTCCACTTACATACTTAAAATAGCCAGACTAAGAAAATTTATTTAACTTGAGGGTGGAGAAATGCTGTTTTCTTTCGTAATAATTGCCCGCTTTCAGTAGTAGAGTTTTATGTTCTTGTTAGTTGTATTTTTGGTTGGAATTACAAGTTTGTTTAAAAGCAAAAATAATTGCATAGCCTGTAACTACTAAAGTGAAATGCAACCACAGATGCTGCCATCTTCCTAACGGTATCATTGTAAACCTGTAAATATATTTGATGCTCAAAGTAACGAAAGAAACAGAGAAAACTATCTACAAAAGGAAAATATGGCTACTATACTTCATATTAGTCTAAATCTGACATGGCAGCCAACACAAAAAATTGGTGTAGGGTTGAAAAAACTTTTAATCAAATAGGGAAATATTACTGATGAGCGTGTATATGTGTGTCTTCTCCTGGTTGTTTTGTCCACAATAACAGTGTCCTGTAAGAAAAGCAGGTTTATAGGTTTCAAAGTGACATTTAAAACCAACACCCACGCAAAATATAGGGAAAAGAGTAGGAATTAAGAACATGAGAGGATGGCTTTTTAAAAATCGAAGACAGACATTGACAATCAAGTCTGCCAGCTACTGCAAGATTGTTTCTCTCTACTGCTGAGTTGTAGTTACCTATTGCAGATGCTTCAGAAAGTACTAGCACAATAATTTGCCCATTAGGCTGTGCCTAAAGCATGCACTCTTTGTGTATGGAAACGTGACGTATTTGCAAAAACAGGAGGTGGCTGAAGAATATATAATGGTTCCCTATGTGACTATTTCCTTTAAACCGGATTAAAAAGTGGTTAACTAAAGATAAAGTTACTGCACATCCCTTCTTCCCCCCCAACACCAAGAGTTTTGAGGAAGCTTCAACACCCGTGGCAGGGTATCGCAGTGACCAGCAGCCCATAATTTGACGAGGTACCTCTGTTTGCCCTCCCAGCCATGTCTCAGGCTGCCTGTTCTAGCGCTGGGGTTGTGCAGAATAGTGCTGGTAGTAGTGTTGTTTCGTGCCCGGCATCAATTTAACACTATATTCTGGAAGGATTTATGTAAAGTGAGTCTTTCTTTCATAAGTGACACGTACCTTCTGAACACTTTCAGAAACACAGAGCAAAACAGTATTTTAGGTGAAAGGCGCAACAAATTCAGTATTCTTTTCTTCTTACAAATATTTAGGTGACATTCAAAGGAGGCTGGAACTTTTGTTTGATTCCAAAATGTAAATGCTGTAAATAAATACACTCAGACACACAAAAAAATGGGTACATAAATAGAGTAGCTCTTTGGAGCGCATACAGTTTTGATAGTTTTTTTAGAACTCTCATTTTGAATTTCTACAATCTGTGCCAGTACACTGCAATTTTAAGAAATATTTGCTGTGTAATTTCTGAAGCAGAGGTGGAAAAATTACTGGAAGCTGTTGTATATTAAGTTTGCATTGCAGCATGCCTGTCTGGGGTTAGTGTCTCATGTGGAATACTTGATGTAGTGCAAGGTTAAGACTGGAAAAGCTTAACAGTGTTTACAGTTACAGCTTGCTAGTACCTATGAATGTGTGACAAGAAACCACTGTTTGTAGGCAAAAAGGAAACATGAGGCATCCTGTGCTGGACAACTGGTGTGAAGTCTTGTGGCTTGTATGTACAGGGAGTACAAAACAGTGCAAGTATAGGAAGGATTTTATTTGTTGGCATAAAATGCAACTTCAAGCACTGTTGCTTTTAATCAGTTTTGCAGATCATATTTTTCCCCCTCCCATGCTTGAATTGTAATCAGTTACAATTACAATTATTTTTTTTACAGTTATTTTTGCAGTTAACAATTCAATAAATTATTGTTGCTGGTGTTAGTTCATTTGCTTATTCAGTGGATGCTTCTTATTAGCCATTTTGTTGCTTAGTTTAGGAGAGGAAGTGGTTGGTGCATTTAGTGTACAGGAAAGGTGTGAGGGTCCCTGAAGTTCACTATGATCACTGTAGACACATCTCAAAATACTGAGTGATTGCATGATTAAACTGAGAGATTACTTGCAGTGCAGATGCATGCCAAGCAATGAAGAAGAGGGGGCAAAACAGAATTCTGTACAAAACTCTGCCTATAGCAAAACATAAAACTGTACCTGGATAATGACTGGTTCTTGCCTACATGATTCTGCTCAGAAAAAGGTCATTGGATTTGTTTTGGGTGGTCTTCTGCAAATATCTGCTCAGTGTTAGTTTAAAAAAAAAAAAGAGAGAAATTATTTTAGGAAAGGAGTAGAGGACAAAAGAGGGAGGCTTGAATATGCCACATTATAAAATCCCTGTCACGAATATTGTGTGCCATTTTGTTCCAAGATTTAGCAGTAGAGAAAAAGGCATAGAGAAGAGTGACAGCCTTGGAATGGCTTCTGGAAGAAGAAAGAGTAAATAGATCGGGACTGATCAATTTGGAGAAGAGATGTGCTGAATGGGAAGAAGGAAGAAATACCTTGCAGAACTTACTGCCAAAAGATACTTTGGAAGACAACAACATAGTGGTTTCAAAAGTAAATTGGACAGTTTCGGTGGGGGGGATGAGGATTTTAATACGTGGCTTTGGGTTCACCCTATGGTTAGTTATGGACATACAAATTTTAGGAATCCATTCTGGTGGCTGGGGTTGAGGAAAATAGATAGCATTGTTCACACCTCCTGCCTTTGTATGCTTATTCCTCAGGCACCTGAAGCAGCACTGTGTCAGGCTATGTGAGCTAAACTGAACTTCTCAAGAATCTGAGAGACAGTAACAGTAAGGCAAGTACAGCTTAGAGAGGAGCCTAGGATTTTGACTTTTGGATTGTTGTGAAGTTGTGTGTTACTTGTTTTGTTTCAAACTCTGTGTTTATCTAGGAGGTGCCTGGCATCACGCATTCTGATTGTTATCCCCTTCATATTTTGCAGAGGTGGCTTTTTTCCATGTTGTTGTCATCTTCTGCTGGTGGGATGGGGATGGTACCTTAGCTATTCTGCCCCTTTTTCAACTCCTACATTTTGTCTCTTTCTTCCTTTTGAAGAAGACCAGCTCCTTTTTATGTTACCCATAGCTTTTTTTTTTTTTCTTTCTGAGAGCAGTTGCATGAAAATGGTGACTGTTATCAGGTTTTGATCAGCAGCTACAAAACCCAAGTACTCCTCCTAATTTCATTTTGCATCTGTATGGTGAAGCTTTAAGCAGTAGTGGTATGTCTTCATCTTTAAGACGATCACCATGTTACGTTGATTAACACTTAGTTTGCAGTTGGAAGGTATTTTTGTAACTGAGTTGTTTATTTTTTAAACAAACATAGGTGTGCATTAGTTGATGATGTCATGATATCCAGTTGTTTGGGGGTTTTGTTGTTGTTGTTTGGTTTTTTTGTTGTTGTTTTTTGTTTTGGAAAACTAAATTTGAAAGAGGAGGGCTGTCGTGTTTTGTTTCTTTGATTTGTAATCTTCCATTAATGTATTTAAATGCAGAGCTTCTTTTTTGCTTTGTTAAGAAATGCACATTTTAAAATTGTAAAATATATTTCTAATTAACTTGAAAATAAGTAACCCCAATGCAAAATTATCACCTGTGGAAATACACGGAAATACAGTTACTCCTCCTGTGGCATGTTTTTTATTTTCATCCACATTCGCTGCAACACATGCAGCGATGTAACCCTGGTGATGTAACCCTTCCCTGTTTGTATTTATCAGGAAGCTCTGCTTTACATCTCTGGGCTGTTCTTCACTTTCAAGGACTGAATGCCAAAGAAACAGTCCCTTACACTTCAAAGTGTAGCACATCACAAACGTGCAGTGCTAGTAACAAATACTAGTGAATTTGTTTTAATTCTGTCAGTGCAATTTTCTAACCTGTAAGAGCTGGCTAAATCTCCCTGCGCAGAAGTGCTGTTTCTAAAGCCAACAGGCTTTTGGTTTCGGTCTAATTGTCCTAAAAGTGTGTTTACAAGATGAGATGAAGGGGAGTTCTTCCACTGCATTGCAGCTGTCCCTTGTTTGTGGTTTGAAACTAACTATTGACAAGTGCGGACAAAATTTATACAAAATCCTAAAACATCTCTCGCCAATTCAATAAGCATGAAAACTGTGTGGTGTTTACATCTTGGTCTGTCTTGCCAAAAGTTTTGCCTCTCAGGAAGTATATAACCATTGCCTGCTACATCTCAAAAGTAATTTTCTGCTATTTGAGTATATCTTTAGCAGTATGAGTTGTGTGCAAACATCTACTCAAAGCTCTTATCCAAGTTTACTGACTTGGTTTTTGTGTTTTTGGTTTTTGGTGGTGGTAGCTTTTTCTTTGTTTGTTTGGTCTTTTTGGCTTAGTCTAGTCTAGTGTGCTCTCCGGGTTCTCCACTTTTTTTCTTGACGGATAGGACAGAAGTAATAAAATCTTATCTCAAGGTTTAGAAATCAGATGTGATTTCAGTTGTTTTAATTTACCTTTCATATGGAAAAACAAACCATTGCAGACAGTGATGCAATTTCATCTCATTTTTCTAATGAAATATGGGGCAACAGTGTTGTTCCTGCAAATTCCTTTTGAAGGGAATGCTTTTAAAGGAATATAATCCCTATAGAATAGTTTAAAAGGGAAAAGCATCGAAAGCATCCCTCATCAATTTCACATTTGGTGTGCATCGAATTTTTATTTATCCTGCTGAAATGAAAAAAGAAATCTGATAAGATGTGAAAGATTTAGGAATAAACATGAATCTTCTGTGACTATAAAATATTTCTTTTCCATTTCATTTTGTTAACATCTATTCTCTGTGAAGATGATTGCAAACTGAATTCAGCTTCTTACTCTTTTCACTTTAAGCAACTGAAAAATCTTGAATTGTCTTTATCTTCTTTATAAAAAGTGTTGTGGTGAGAGAATTAAATCATTAACATGTAAAGAAAGACTTGATTTTATTTTACTTTATTATTGTTATTACTGTATAGCTCCTTTGACAAGCAACTTGTCTAATTAATTAGAACAGATTTATAATCAGAGATGTATATATTTACAAACATTTAAAATAAAAATTCATTTATATTTGAAAGCAGTTTCTGTAATACAAATAGAAAATTGTGTAATGTTTTGAAGTTTAATTTCATTAGTCTTAATACATAGCTACCTCACATACAAGCCAGATTAAGCAACATTTGAATATAGTTGAAATGTGGAGATTCAGATTATTTAGATGGGTCTATTTAATGCCTTCACTGGACCAACAAGTGTTTCAAGTATTGTGTAAAAATAAATAAGTAATTCCAGTGTCACATATTATTAGAACTTTAAAAGTATAGCTTCTCAGAAGGTTAAGGAAGAATGAAGCAAGATCCACCAGTGACATTTAATTAACACATTACATGTGTTTTAACTCTATTTTTAAAGACATCCTATGCATGAAGTCCTGGAATATCTGTGAGATAAGGGCTGAGGGTATCCAGTAGATTTTAACGCAGACTTAGACCTCAGTTTTCAGCAAAAGGCTTTCAGACCTCATGTATCTTGGCATGTAACACATTATTCCAAGATTTTTAACCCCACTGTCCCCTCTCTCCATGCACACTCCATTACGTTAATCTGACAAATTTTACAGAGATTTTACATGGAAATGTTAACGTACAGATGGATAATAGACCCAAGATGTTCTCTTATTTTCTCGTATGAATGCTAATTATTTGGTATTATGTTTCTAATGTGGAGTACAGAAAAAACCTGTCCCTTCTGTGTTATGAAGAATGGCCTGTTTACTTGCATTCCTTCAAATTCTGTCTATTTAAGTTACTGGGAACAAGACCAGAAAGACATAATGCTCTATTTGCCAGTTCTAATAGCAAAATTGTTTAGACTTGAGAAATATCTCATTGTCTATGAATCCATTAAAATATCCATCACTGCATGGGTTTTGTTTCCCTCCCAAAGCTATATAGCCTGTATTTCTTAATTTCCATTTTCCTTTAAGGACTATTATGCTTTATATAATCTTGTCAATCAAGATCTTCATCTGGCTTACTGTAGGTGTCATTTTCTTCCATGTATTAACTTCTTGTGTTGTTTGAAACAAAAGGCATCTGCTTTCTTTTTGCAATCTTGATGCTGTCAGACCACTTAAAGATGTTGGAAAAGGAGAAAGTAGAGCATTAGTATCTTGCATGATTTTTTTAAATTTTAGAAACCTACTGAAGTGCATTGGTATTAGAAACATTTAATAAACCTTTCCCTCTCTTCTAAAAACAAGTATATGATGATTAGTCTGCTTCACTTTTTTCCTCACAAACGTAAAATTCATTTGCCTGGATCCCTTTACCACTTTAATTTTGCTCTGTGCACAGTGTATATTTCTGTTATGTTTCAGTGACTTCCAAGGGATTGAGTTTCATATTTATTGTGTGTTCTTAATAATATGACTAGCATGTTTTCATGCTAATAGGGATTTTGAAACTGCTGAACTAATAAAACGTAATTAATAGCAGGTTACTTTTAAACTATTTTACAGGTACATCCACCTTTATGGAAGCATTAGCAGCCAATGGTACAACCAACATACAGACTTCTGTAACGGGAGTGACGGCCAGCAAACGGAGATTTATTGATGACAGGAGAGATCAACCTTTTGATAAAAGGCTACGTTTCAGTGTGAGACAAACAGAGAGTGCATACCGGTACAGAGACATTGTTGTCAGGAAACAAGATGGATTCACACACATTTTGCTATCAACGAAATCATCTGAAAATAATTCTCTAAATCCAGAGGTCAGAACAATTCTGATTTGAGGGGGTAATGGTGCAGAAAGAATTATAAATCTCTGCCTTATTTGTACCTTTTATTCAGGCACAAACATACACAAAATGAGATTTGGGATTTTGCTTGCAAGATCTTATACATCCAACTGACTTCTAGTATAATTCAGTTGAGTTTATTAACTACGTTATCTGAATATTTTGATGGATTGTCTTCTCTAATAAATGCAGCAATTCATGAAGTGCAACTTGAAACAAACTTTAGACTGAATTAAGGTTCTTTTTTTCTGAACTGGCTGCATATGCCATCTGCTGTCCAAATTACAGAAATGCTGAATGAGTTCTGTAGTTAAAGATAACATCTAATAGATCTTTTCTTAATGATTTCATTATCTTATTCTAATTACATTTTGAAATGCAAAGCTTGTAATGCTGGTGGGTTGTTGTTGTTTTTTTTTCCTGTTTTTGTTTTTTTTTGTTGTTGTTGTTTGTTTTTACTTTCTTACATTTGAATAATGAAAAGAAATTTCTAATATGATGGATGAATGGATCCTAAGGAAAAAATTAAGGATGTCAAAGACTGAGATCTGTCATGGTGGAGGGGAAAGAACAGACTGCTACTTTTTAATGATATAATAAAAAGATTCTAATGATTTTCTTTTTTTATTTTTCAGGTAATGAAGGAAGTCCAAAGTGCACTGAACACAGCAGCTGCAGATGACAGTAAACTCGTGCTGTTCAGTGCAGTTGGTAGCATTTTCTGCTGTGGTCTTGATTTTATTTATTTTATACGACGTTTAACAGATGATAGAAAAAAGGAAAGCACTAAGATGGCAGAAGCTATTAGGTATGTAAAACTATCTTCAGTCATCTGAGCGGGTATTTTTCATTGTGTGGTCTGGCTTGCTTTATCTTTTCTATTTCAAAAGCCTCTAATTCAACAAGACCTCAGACATTCACCTGTTACGTGATAAGTGTGCAGCACTTCTTTTATACTCCCTGTCCATTTCTATTTGGGTTGTCATTTCATGCATTACGATTTATAGTATTAAAATTTAACTATGAAAACTGGTATTATGATAATATTTCACCAGCTGAAACCAATTTTAAAAGGCTTAAACAGCCATGGAGTTTCTGGAAAACTAATTTATCACACAAAACCCAAGATGTGCACTGAATGAAGTAACAATACAGTACATACAGAGCAGTGGAATAATGGATATTTTACAGAAGTAGACTAATAGAAGTGAACATCATCCCAGTGCTAGGTACCAAACCTAATGTTTAAATAAAATGAGCTGAACAACTACAAACTAGGAGAACGTTTATGGAAAAATGTATGGATATAAGATCCATAAGGACAAGGAAGCAGCTTATCATTTGAACGCTCTGCTTTTGAAGGCTAGAGATCTTGGAATAGCTCTTGCATGCTTCCAGAATATCTATACTCCTTCAGAGACCTATGTTCAGTTGTTATCAATATGTATGTCTCTAAACTTTAAAATTATGATTGTTTCACTTTTTTTTTTAATAAAAATCCCACATTCAGCATCTAAAACTGAAATGAAAAATCATCTGTCATTCAGAGCAAAGGATTGCTTCACAGGTGCTGACTCAACTGTATGATGTACATTGTATTCTAAGCAGGCCTCAGAATTTAAGTCATGTACTTGCACTAAATAGGGACAACTTTATCACTACATGTGGTAACTATTAACTAAGAAATGCCAGCATCTTACTTTTGCAGTGTTGCAATTCTCCCTTCCACCTTTCATAAATGTATTTTTAACAAGAATATCTTGAAGGTATTTAGTGTTTGAGAACAGAGAAACATGTAAGCATCCATACTCTATTGGTACTGGAATGAATTGTCTTTTTGTGTCAATGAGAATGAGAATACACATTTGTAACTTAATAGCATAGCACCATCATCTAAGAGGGAGCTATAAGGCACAAGAATAAACCATAAACGCTTCTGTATCAGGGTTGTTAAATCCACACCTGCCCAATGACCATGCTTTGTTGGGCTGGGAGAAAAGTCAGATTTTCACAGGATCACAGAATTTTTGAGGCTGGAAGGGGACATGGGGAGGTCACCTGGTCCAACCCCCCTGCTCAAGCAGGGACACCTAGAGCAGGTTTCCCAGGACCATGTTCAGACAGGGTTTTGGATATCTCCAAGAAGGGAGACTCCACAACCTCGCTGGTAGTCTGTGCCTGTGCTCAGTCACCCTCCCAGTAAAGAAGTGCTTCCTGATGTTCAGACAGCATCTCCTGTCTTTCAGTTTGTGCCCATTGCCTCTTGTCCTGGCACCGGGCACCGCTGAATAGAGCCTGGCTCTGTGTTCTTTGCACCTTCCCTTCACGTATTTGTACATGTTGATAAGATCCACCCCACCCCAAGCCTTCTCTTCTCTAGGCTGAACAGTCCCAGCTCTCAGCCTTTCCTCATGGGAGATTTGCTCCAGTCCCTTAATCAGCTTTGTGGCCCTTTGCTGGATCCTGTCCAGTATGGCCGTGTCTTTCTTTTACTGGGGAGCCCAGAACTAGATACAATACTCCAGATGCATTCTCACCAGTGCTGAGTAGAGGGAAAGGATCACCTCCCTTGACCTACTGGCAACACTCCTCCTAACACAGCCCACGATACCATTAGCCTTCTTTGCCGTAAGGCAAGTGCTCAACTTGGTGTCCACCAGGNTTCAGGAGGCTCCTTTCAGCCCATTTCCCCAGCCTGTAGAGGTCCCTCTGGATGGCAGCATGACATTCTAGCATATCAGCCACTCCTCCCGATTTATTTATCACCAACAAAATTGCTGAGGGTACACTAACACCATCATCCAGCTCATGAATGAAGATGCTGAACAGGATTGGACTTACCCCCGGGATATACCACTGGTAACTGGCCTCCAACTAGACTTTGTACCACTGATCACCACCCTCTGGGCCCGGCCATTCAGCCAGTTTTCAATCCACCTCACTGTCTGCTCATTGAGTCCATACTTCATCAGCTTCCCTATGAGGGTTTTATGGGAGGCAGTGACGAAAACCTTACTGAAGTCCAGGTAGACAATATATACTGCTCTCCCCTCATCCACAAAGCTAGTCACCTTGTAGTAGAAGGTTACAAGGCTGGTTTTGAGAGTGACGTTATTGTAGAGATTAATTATTACTGAGTTCTCAAGGACTGGTATATTTTGCTTTTAATATATGAGTGCATGTTTTTGTTTCTCTTCAGGAATTTTGTGAATACTTTTATTCAGTTTAAGAAGCCTATTATTGTAGCAGTAAATGGCCCAGCCATTGGACTTGGAGCATCTATATTGCCTCTGTGTGATGTGGTTTGGGCTAATGAGAAGGCTTGGTTTCAGACACCATACACTACTTTTGGACAAAGTCCAGATGGATGTTCATCCCTTACATTCCCCCGGATAATGGGCCTGGCTTCTGTAAGTAGCTTGCAGGGTAGGGGATGACAGCTTCACAATGCAGTTGTGAAAATTTATCCAGTGACTTCAAGACCTTTTAACCTTTGCTGTGCTGTCTTGTCTTTATTTTTCTTTCTCTCTTGAAAACCTTTCATGAGAAAGCTTCTCATATAGCTTCTCTGCTCCATGCTGTTACAGCTTAGTTAACATGAGTGCACAAAACAGAAAGCAAGCACGGGACCTAATCCCACATCCTGGGCACCCTTAACCCTGATGGTGGCAGAAGGGGAAGGTGCGTGCCTGGATACATATTCCCTGCCGATGTCTTGTGAGGACCAGCCACCAGTGTCCTGCATTCAGCACAGCATCAAAGAGTGTAGTAAAGAGTGGGCTGGTCTGCGCTTGCACAGCAGATCCCTGCACCACCAGCTATCAGCAGTCTCATGCTAGTATGCAAAACAGGTAGTTCAGCTTTCATGCACTCATTATTCTCAAGACGTTGTGTCAAACTTCCCTGCTTTGTAGATCTCTGCTGATGTTTAATATGAGTGTGTTATGCAGGAAATACTTAGTCTGAACCACCCTTGTGATTTTTTTTATTTTTTATTTTTAGTTTTGTACTACAGTATTACTGGGATGAAATAACTGGTAGTGCTTTGCATTGTTGCCGAAGCTATACGCCACATGTTATTTAAGTTTCTCTTTTTTCTTACTTTCCAATTAGATTAAAGAATCAAATGTAACAAAAAGTTATTTAAAAATCCCTTGCCTACATTATTATTTTCATGTTGTTTACTGTTTTTTATGCTGCATTCCTTGAAAGCTTAGGCTTACATCCCATTCCGATTGAAACTGAATAGTAACAGTATGAAACAAGTGCTTGCAGCTATGTGTTTTTTCCTAAATTATAGTTTATTATAAAATCCAATTTTTTGCTACAGGAACTTATTGATTTAAATAATACAGATTTCAATATATTAAAAGTATCAGTTTGAACAGATCTTATAACTAATTGTGTGATGTTTGGATTTAGTAATTAAAAGAGAACAGAAAAGGTAACTGAAACAGATTAATAGTTGTAAGAGTATCTTTAATATCTTAGCATGTTACAAACTACTGATTGTTCCTTTCCCTTTTTATTTGGCCATCCGTCCATTCATTCATCCATTCATCCATCCATTCCATCCATCCCCGTCCTTTAGAGATTTGTGGTTGTTACTTTCTGTTTCTTCAGAATTTTTGTAAAAACACAAGAAGCTCTTCCCTAATATACTCTTTCACATGCCTTTGTGAATGCTCTCATTCTTAAATTTAAAGACTTAAATGTAAAGCTTCCAGTGCTAACAATTCCGTAGTATTCAGTAGCTTTCTAAGTGCATTTTCTAAGGGGAAAAAAAAGTCCAAGCTGCTGCTTTCATACTACCATTGACCCTTTGCAATACAGCAATGTCAATGCTGTGCAAGACAAAGTTGAACTTTAATCAGCAGTTTCCATGAAATGCATTCAGAATCCATGCTGAAAATTTTGATAAAGCAGCATGCTTTCTAGAGAAGTCAGCAGAAAGAAGAGATGGCAAGCATGAGATGACAAACATTCAGCAAAAAAAGATCAAACAAAAGAACTCAGACCTCTGTATGCATCAAAATTTGCTACAAATGTATTAAAACAGATACTAAGTCCCACACTTCTAAGTCAGTTTCAGTGCATTCTTTTTAGCAGCAGCAGCTATGTAGAAATCTTCGACTGTGAGATAATTGGAAATATCTTCCCTGACCGGGCCAATCTTAGCTGTTGAGCAGTCTGTCATGGAGTTTTTTTTACAGAACGTGTTCAACATAAAGTTCAGTACCACAGGAAATTTGAAGCCTAGACTTCAAAACCGGTTCTATATTGGGAATACCAGGAATCTTAGAAGGATTCTTAAATCTTGCTTTTGAGTTCTGAAAGTAATTTTTAATAGAGATTGTGAAGTCTGTTTTGGAAGCTATGTTATTGTGTATCTGCTGTGGAGTTCTTGCTCTGTTTTTCTGGTTCTGGCTATAAAGCATAGGAATGGTGTGATCAAGTTTAACACACTGGGTTTTTGTGTCAGTCTCCAGCATGCTTGGCAGTATGTCTTAAGCTTTTCTGTCAGTCATGAGGAATTCACATTTCCTGGTGTCTATAGTTTACCTCAGATCCAGGATCTTCAGCATTATAGAGACTAGCTGCCTCTTGATCGTAGTGCATGGGAGAGATGAGGTGCTCCATGGCAGCTAGAGCCTGTGGGCTTGCGTGGAACCCTGCATGTGAGCCTCAGAGCACCTGCTGTAAAAGATGGAAGCTGAGCCCAGCGGATGTCCCAGTGAAGTATGACATTCCACAGTGGAAGGAGAAAGACGAACTGAATAGAAAGTGAGAGTTGATAGTGAGAATGTGGTATTAATGAAGTATTTTTATCATCTTCGCTTCTATTGGTGTATTATATTTCTTGGAAAGTAAGCAACAGGTATGTTAAATTTCACTGCAGTTACAAGGCATGATTAAATGATTAAAACTTATTTAGCAATGGGTCTCTGGCATATATTGGATATAGATCAAAATTGAGATGCCAGCACGAAACATTCCCCTTCAAAGTCTGTCAACTGAAAACACTAATAAGAGTGCTCATTTCATGTGAGGTTTTCTGCTAGCGCTGCATTACAGCTTGCAGAAGTAAGATAACTGCACCACTAACATTTGTTGTTTTCACATTCGGGAGAACTGAATCTTAGAAATAAATTGTTAACGTTTTCTAGCATTCATTTTTTACCTTAACACTGAAGATGCATGTGAAGAATATATAACTGACCAGCTGACTTAAATTTCTTAATTTCCTAACTCCCAGTAGATTGACTTCACATTTGGATCATCAATGCCAAGTAGCTTTTAAAATTATTTTGGAATATTTTTTTCCTCTATTTCCGTAGGTAAAATAATTTCTATTTTTTACTCAACTTGTGTATATCACTGTTTTTGGCTAGTGTTTCAAGTTTCTTGTATACTTGAGTTTGTTGGAACCTTTCACAGAAGGTAGAACTACAGGGATAGATAACTTACACCTTTGGTTTGACTTAAAAAAAAAAAAAAAAAAAAACCTAATAAATGTGAATCACAGCTTTCCATATTAAATTATGAGAGATCTGCTTATAATAAATCTTCTGTAAAAGATCCTAGGAAACATCTCTTTTTACAAGCCTAATGGACTAGGAGTCAGCAACCAAACTGCCACTAGAATCCAGGTTTTTTATTTCATTATAAAGGGGCAAGTAATAGACCTCCAAGTTCTCAGATTTCTCTAACAGCATCATTTCCCATATTCCAAGTGTCCCGTGATGGCTTTGTCATATTTTCAATGTAAATTAGGCATTAAAAAACAGTAAAACTGATTTTTCAAGGTTGACAACTACTCTGACATTTTAATCTTCACTGGCTGTTTCTGTGCAGATGCCAAGGCAAACAAAAAGTTTAACTGTAAATGAAACTTCACAAGAGGTAGAATTAAAGCATAAGCATAAATGGTCGTAGGGTTATGTTTAAACAGGGAAGCTGTTAATTGCAAATCAAAAGAATTTACAGAAGTAGAGATTATTGCATACAATTATTACTCTATACTGTACCTTTATTAATTCTTTTAAACTATGTGTAAGGTCTTTTAAAAAGTTTTTTCTTTTTTTCAGTAAGGTTGCTATATCAGCTTTTGAAAGAATTTATCAGTTCAATATTAAAATTCTAAATAAAATGGGAATGTTTATTTTCCATGAATTTGAACAGAAATTATATCCCGTTCACTTCAGCGGGTTTTGGAGATTGAACTCCAAGATGAGCCAGCTATTTTAAATGTTGCATCATAAATGAAATACTATAGTGCTGAAGACATTTGAGATGGGCTCAAAATAAACCATATATTTAGGCTTCAAAAATGTTCAGTATTTAAAAAAAAAAAAAAAAAAGGTACAAAATATTTAACCATGCTTTCCTTCCAAGACTGTCAGTTCCCAGGTCTACTACCAGAACTGCCTTATCTTTACAATTTACAGATAATGTAGATTTTTAGGAAAGACTTAGTTGCTGCCACTAATGTTAATATAAAAGGCAAGTTGATGACTTCAGTATCGGTTTACAGACCTGTCAGGCATTGTAACCTATCCACATATACAGTTAATCAAGTCTGCAATGCTCGAAGAAAGCTAGAGCTTATGAAAACTCATGAATAGGAAATGACAAAAGATATTTACACATTTCACACTTAATCATAGACCTCTGTATATAACCCTTGAAGTAGTATAGTCCACAACACTGACCAGCTCATCTGCAGGCAAGTCTTTCTCTTTAACAATTAAAAGTTGGAAGAGCCATAATCAAACTATTTCAAATAGTGCAGGCATTTTCCTTATTTGTTTTGAGTATTTTTCCTTTAATGAGTTTTGTCTCATTACATTTCATACCAGAAGTAACTTTTTATCCCTTCAGGCCAATGAAATGTTGTTCAGTGGAAGGAAGTTGACTGCGCAGGAAGCTTGTGCCAAAGGACTCGTCTCTCAAGTGTTTTGGCCAGGAACGTTCACGCAAGAAGTAATGGTTCGAATTAAGGAACTTGTCACATGTAATTCAGTTGTAAGTATCCTTTATTTTCTAACAATAAGGGTTTTTTTATAATTAGATTAATAAAAATTTATATATTATTAGACTACGTCATTATGTCCTCCTTCTAAAAAAAGGAAAATTTTCATGAAACAAGGACCACATTTTAATATAGCAATGCCTTTTAACATGTGCCTTGTTTTGTATTTTTTTGTTGTTCTGTTTTTTTTGTTGTTTGTTTGTTTTTTAAGAAGTTTTTATCTGACTCCTCTTTATCATATGCCATAATACGTTGTGGTTAAGAACATTAAATAACATTGGACTCTTTAAAAATATACTTTGTTTTTAACCGAAGTATAAATGATATGCCACATAAGTCCCACTTACTCTAATTAACAGTGTAAACAGTTGCCCTAAGAGCTGCACAGAAATGATACCTTGAGTTGCAATTTAAATTATCAAGGAAATTGGTAACTTAAAAATATTTATAAACTTAGCAAAAATGTAGTCTTTGACGTTAGGTTGAATTTTCGGTTTTACTAATGATGCATATGGCATTCATGTTTGTGCGCACTAAGTTGCACAACAGCTAAAACTACCAAAATTNACAAGGACCACATTTTAATATAGCAATGCCTTTTAACATGTGCCTTGTTTTGTATTTTTTTGTTGTTCTGTTTTTTTTGTTGTTTGTTTGTTTTTTAAGAAGTTTTTATCTGACTCCTCTTTATCATATGCCATAATACGTTGTGGTTAAGAACATTAAATAACATTGGACTCTTTAAAAATATACTTTGTTTTTAACCGAAGTATAAATGATATGCCACATAAGTCCCACTTACTCTAATTAACAGTGTAAACAGTTGCCCTAAGAGCTGCACAGAAATGATACCTTGAGTTGCAATTTAAATTATCAAGGAAATTGGTAACTTAAAAATATTTATAAACTTAGCAAAAATGTAGTCTTTGACGTTAGGTTGAATTTTCAGTTTTACTAATGATGCATATGGCATTCATGTTTGTGCGCACTAAGTTGCACAACAGCTAAAACTACCAAAATTTGATGCTTTCTTGTGGGAAGAGAGACAGTAGAAATCAACTGTTCTGTGCATTAGAAATTTTGGATTTTGAAAGACAAAAATAGTCTTCTGAGTGAAAAAGCAAATTTGAGATTTTTTTTTGTTCTATTTTAAGCACTGTTCTTTAAGCTTCAATGTCTGCCAGTTATTAGAGCAGTTCTGGCCAACAGTATTATAGTTAGCCTTTGCCAAAGTGGAATTGGAGTTTTCTCTAGTTATCAGTATAAAATCGTGTGTGTGCGCGCATGTTTCATTTTCATTATGGCCATATTTTTGTGCATTTTTAAGTTGTGTTGATATAGGGTAAAGGAAATCGTGTATGACTGAGAGACCCTAAGAAAGGTTTCATAGGGTCATAGTATGTAAATAAATTGATTGATAAGCTTAAATTTATAACCAACATCTAGATTTGACCATATAAAAACTGTAAATGCATAAGTTCCTCAGTTCTCATGTAATACTGAACAAACTCGCTTTTTTTTTGGCCTAGGTACTTGAAGAATCCAAAGCTTTAGTACGTAATATCATGAAGGTGGACTTGGAACAAGCAAATGAAAAGGAGTGTGAAGTTTTGAAGAAAATCTGGGGCTCAGCACAAGGGATGGACTCAATGTTAAAATATCTGCAGAGGAAAATCGATGAGTTCTGATGAGATGCCCATTGACACTGGAATTGTATTTCTTGGACATCAGGGCAAAAAAAATATGCCCATTTAAAAACCTATGTAAACTCACCCCTTGCTCAGCTTGGGAACAGCAGTGGAACTCCCCCTACCTTTTATTGTCAAGGGGTTTAAAAGTACTGTATCATTTAAATTTGAACAAAACTCCTTTCTCCCTGATTGTTACATGTATATGTATACATATGCACATACATAATGTATGTCTGTGTGCATATATATATATATCTTTTTTTATATATATATATATAATGTAATATGTGTGAGAGTGTGTATGTAGACACACACACACACAAGCTAAAAAAATGATAGAGTGCACTACCAAACATCTCTTTAAAGGCTCTAGTTTTTGTTATCTTTGGCTAGTACTGTATCAAATAGAGAATGGATTAAAAAGTGAACGGTGTTGCATTATTTTCTGTGTGGCAGGGAAGTCTGGAATAATGCTTTTCTGTTTTCATTAGAATACAGAATTGAAACGGGTATTAGCCAGCCCTTACTTTCACTGCCCAACAAGTCAGCTAAGATATAAGGCATTGTCTCAGAAGAAGGTTAGCATACCTCAAATAATGGAACACTCTAAAATTTTTCAGAATTAAACTCCATAAAGATTAAATCACACAAATCCCCCAAAAAAGAGTGTGCTCAGGATTAATGCTAAGAAAACACTCTGTCCTGTTTTGGGGAGAGGTATAGAGGGGTGGGAGTAAGGGGGCAGGAATATGTTTAATTCTTACCCAGATAGCATGAAGAAACCACTGTCTCTTCGGGAAGGGGAAGTGGGGGGGAAATGGAGGGGGAAGGAAAAAAAAAGACAAAAAAAGCTTGTTTTGCAGTATTAGTGAATCACTGAATATCTATGTATGAATATCCTAAGTTATAAGTTAGTTTTAGTGGGTTTTTAAATAGTCTCTGTTTTTTTGTTTTGTTTTGTTTTTTAAATAACTACATAAGTGCTTCTGTTGCTGGGTGAGAATACTACTTTATATACAGATTTTTTTTTTCCTCCTATTTGCTGGTTTAATTGATATATTACACCAAAAATGCATTTTATGTTCATAAATTTTAGGTTCACTTAGAATATATTATTTAATAAGTTAAAATTCTTTTGGCACACTATTAAGTAAAAAAAAGAAAAAAACACTTAAAAAAAAACTACCTTATATTAGATGTTTAATGTTCTTTGTCTATGCTTTTTTTATTATTTTATAATATACACTATATACAGTATGGTGTAAAAGAGTGCCCTGTGTAAATAGACCTATTTTGCATTCCTTTCAGGAGTGGTTATTGATTCCTGACTGCAGATATCTATTATTACTTGGGTATCTGTGCTTGCAATCTTATTGAATGTATTATGAAGAATGAAAAAAAATCAAACCTTATTTTTGTACAGTTTTGAAGTTTTTACTTGGAACTGACCCACCTCCCCTTCCCAATGGAGAGCTGTACAGTGTGTAAATCTGCCTTTACCTTGGATTGGTACAGTATTTTTGCATCTGTGGGACCTACTTTTTTGTTCTAGTAGTTTGAACTATATATAAACTGTACAATCTGTAAAGTTTTTATAGAATAAATATTCAGCTGTGAAAACTGGTTAAATAAAACTAATATTTCTTAACACATTTTAAATGTGACTCTCATATAGTTGTCTTTTTCAAAGACAGTTCTGATTTTAAAGGAAGAGAGGCTTAAACAAATCTTGCAAATTCAATATTAATGTTTTACTCTGTCAAATTGTATATAAGCTGTTAACAGTTTCCTTCGATGAAAAGCTGAAAATTAATTTATTGTTGTAAACATATAAATGTTTTCTCTTAGATGAGATGGATAGGGGAAGATGACATACAGGAAGTCATTCTACTCTTAATTGTTTTGTTGCAGTTATAAAAGAACACTCAGTAAATGTTTTTTGCAGTCTCTTAAGAATGGATCATTTTCCCAATGTGGTAAAGAGAGTAAGAATTCCTTATTTGAATTTGATTATATTGAAAGGGAAAAAGAAAGATACCTTACTCAAAGTTCTGTAATGTTAAACCTTTTAGAGTTTGACTCAAGTTTATATTAATAACCCTCTTCTGGCATCTTCAAGAGTCATTTGGGCATAAATTGTATCTATTTCAGTTTGAGGATTATTTATGCTGTCCTTAAACATGAACAAATTTCACTTAAACAGGAGACAGGATCTAGAGATATTTAAAAGAATTGTATCAGATGAAGATCCAGGTAATTCAAATGGAAAAAANTTTAGTGGGTTTTTAAATAGTCTCTGTTTTTTTGTTTTGTTTTGTTTTTTAAATAACTACATAAGTGCTTCTGTTGCTGGGTGAGAATACTACTTTATATACAGATTTTTTTTTTCCTCCTATTTGCTGGTTTAATTGATATATTACACCAAAAATGCATTTTATGTTCATAAATTTTAGGTTCACTTAGAATATATTATTTAATAAGTTAAAATTCTTTTGGCACACTATTAAGTAAAAAAAAGAAAAAAACACTTAAAAAAAAACTACCTTATATTAGATGTTTAATGTTCTTTGTCTATGCTTTTTTTATTATTTTATAATATACACTATATACAGTATGGTGTAAAAGAGTGCCCTGTGTAAATAGACCTATTTTGCATTCCTTTCAGGAGTGGTTATTGATTCCTGACTGCAGATATCTATTATTACTTGGGTATCTGTGCTTGCAATCTTATTGAATGTATTATGAAGAATGAAAAAAAATCAAACCTTATTTTTGTACAGTTTTGAAGTTTTTACTTGGAACTGACCCACCTCCCCTTCCCAATGGAGAGCTGTACAGTGTGTAAATCTGCCTTTACCTTGGATTGGTACAGTATTTTTGCATCTGTGGGACCTACTTTTTTGTTCTAGTAGTTTGAACTATATATAAACTGTACAATCTGTAAAGTTTTTATAGAATAAATATTCAGCTGTGAAAACTGGTTAAATAAAACTAATATTTCTTAACACATTTTAAATGTGACTCTCATATAGTTGTCTTTTTCAAAGACAGTTCTGATTTTAAAGGAAGAGAGGCTTAAACAAATCTTGCAAATTCAATATTAATGTTTTACTCTGTCAAATTGTATATNTGGTAAAGAGAGTAAGAATTCCTTATTTGAATTTGATTATATTGAAAGGGAAAAAGAAAGATACCTTACTCAAAGTTCTGTAATGTTAAACCTTTTAGAGTTTGACTCAAGTTTATATTAATAACCCTCTTCTGGCATCTTCAAGAGTCATTTGGGCATAAATTGTATCTATTTCAGTTTGAGGATTATTTATGCTGTCCTTAAACATGAACAAATTTCACTGAAACAGGAGACAGGATCTAGAGATATTTAAAAGAATTGTATCAGATGAAGATCCAGGTAATTCAAATGGAAAAAAATAATTCCACTTGCTTAATTTTGTGTTGTTACTATTAGTCAGGCTGTTACTATTTTCATATTAAGCTGTGAATAAATTGGGAAAAGTCCTTAGTTCAGACCAATTCATATACAGTCGTATATGGCATTGCCCCTGCTACACAGCTGTGTCACTGTGCAATTGCCCTACCTTGATTTTTGAACCAGTAACTAACTTAAAAATTATGCTCTCATTCATAAATAATGTACATATCTATATATTGGACTACAGGGATATTGTTTCCTTAGGAAAATACTGTCCAGTTCTCTTCAGTATAGGCCAGGAAATATCCTCAGTGTGCAATAGTTACTGTTATGCAAAACTTAACCTGTGGAAGTTCTGAGGATTTTTTTCATTTAAGATCAGAAGCATTCAGCAGAAATGGTAAAACTTAGCAATGCGTACAGGCATTTATACTGAAGAAGGTCATATAGGGAGCAAATAAGGCAGGGTTTTTAATTTTTCTGGCTCTAGAATGAATATGTGGAAACAATGTAAACTGAAAATCTTACCCAACAGGAGAGGCCCATCCAGCAAGGTAGGCATCAGGTACTGAAGTAAAATACAGTGTGCCTATTTTTCAGATTCCCCTCAAGTCTGAGTTGCTGCGCTATCAGTCCACAAGAGCTACCTCCAGTAGCTGCAGGTATGTGAGTCTTCTGTGGCTTTCTCTTCTTACAGGGCATGAATTCTCTTAACAATGATTTCTGAAGAATTTACAATTACAAGTTTCCTAACACTGCNACAACTGAGGAGCATATACTTGAATGGAACAGCATAAGGCTAGTTTAGTCTTTACAAAACCATAACAGAACAAAGACAGAAAAATGATGGCCTTCTAATAGCAAGCAATCAGGCATGAGAGAGCTTAAAAAGTGACTTAAGACCTCTTAAAAGGAGTGTTTTCAATGCTTTTCTTTACAGAAGTCAGGTCTTTGGCTAGCCTCTTTCACTGCTGATGCTTGTATTGTTCTACATAAACTTGCAGTACTGCACAGATAACTCAGCATCAGATTTAGCTTCTGATGCTTAAACGCAGCTGCAGTGAACGGGGTTCACACGGCCCAAGGAGAAGGGTAGAGAGGCTGCTGAAGCCAGCATTACTTCTAAGGCACCTCATTTGGAGTTGCAACCTCACAGAAGCAGTTGTACTTTAAGATGGTCTTTCTACGCTGATTCTAGTCCTGATGTGTGAACCTGTTCTTGGAGAATTTTGGGGCATCACAAGATGTTAGACCCAGGTGCAAAGTAAGAACACCAACAGTATCTTTCCGAATGCCTGAGAGAACTTCCAAATGGTGCTTCCATGGTTTTTGTTTTGTTTTTAAACAAGGAAGAAAGTTTCCTCACTTTTTCATCCTTCAGGCATGAAGACAAATCACAAAACCTATTTGGGTATCAAACATCTAGTCAATGGTTAGTAGAATTGGGAATGATGGTATTGCAATATAAATTTGAGACGATAGCTTTAGCATGGCTCAGTGTTGACCCCTGAGGCTCCTGTCAAGACTGTCTGCTTCTTTGATTGCATCAGTGTACTAAACAATCTATGCTCTGTAAGGAATTCACTAGACACACACAATAAGGCAATTGCCAACATTGGTGCTGAAACTTAAAAGTAGGACAGGAACCTTGATAATAGTGTAGGAATCCCTGTGACATTCTTCTCAAGTAGGTATGGTCACAGGCACTAGCAAACAGCAATCGGACTGGACTGAGGCCATAGAGTACGCTTTCCTCACAAAAAGTTCCATTACGTTCCAGTTTGCTTTCTGAATTAAATAAAACTACTTTTATCCTGGTCAGGAAACAGTACCAGAAAGCCATGTATGTACTTGGAACAGTTTGAAAGCCACCTGCATACCCTTACCCACACCTTCTCTTGATTTGTTACTTTGAGAGAAATAGAAAGCATATCGAGGTTTTAGCTCTAGGTAAGTTAACGTACAACAAAAGGTATTTTGGGATAAGCTGAAGAGCTGAACTCACCTAGGTCTTTTCCTTGTTCCAAGTTCCTAATTTGCCTAAAGCCAGGATTTCAAGCACTTTCCTTCACCGAGTCCTTCACTGGATTGCTGATATTGCTAAAAGGTACTTCTCTGTGCTTCAGAAGCTGCACCATTATTGTTCTGAAAACAAGGCTCAGGGGAATTAAGTCACCTTTTTAGGTAAGATCCTTTTGTTAAAGCTAGGCTTACTTGAAAAAGAATAGAAAAACACATAACACTAGAGCTATAACTGCTTACCTTTAAACTGATATATTTCGTAGTTTACCCAAACAGTGGGGAAAATAGGACTGCAAACATCCAGGGAATGCAGCAGAAAACAAAACATTTCTGGCTGAGTCCCAATAACCTACCTAGGTTTCTTGGTGGAAATTGAGGTACTTCGTGTTCATCTGGGACGTGACAAGTATGCTTCTGATGAGAGTAGGAGGGAAGAGATACCTCTTAACTCAATTACAGTTAGCCTTATGATTTTCCATGCTAAGGAACTGCCAGCAGCTGTCAACACTCAGTCACTCTTACAGTGTTATATCAGAGGCTGAGTTGGCAACGCTAAATCATGCAGCATGAGGGTTGTTATGCTGAAGACTGCACACAGGTAAATTTTCCTCTCCAAGGGAAAAGGTAAGCATCAGGATGAAAGTCCCTGTATGGCACAAAACCACCATGTCATATACCTGTTCTGTACAGCCCCTCACATTTCTCTAGAGGACACTTCAGTTACTGGTCTCTGCATTTTTTTTTTTCTTACTCTTGAGGAACATGACCTGGCAGATTGTCATGCACCAGACTTTCAAACAAGCGGAAGGGGGGGAA
>VXAL01012019.1:58234-105763 GCA_013399475.1 Chauna torquata
CATGCACCAGTCTTTGAAACACAAGGGAAGGGGGGGAAAAAAAAAAAAAAACACCTTGTGAGGCACTTCCAGGATGAAGAGCAGTTTGACATGCAAAGATTTTGAAGTGCAATACAAAATGAGGAGATGGTGATGCAGTTCTTTCAGTCCTCCTCAGCCCTCCTGCACAGGGAAAAAATAAATAAGGGGAACTGGAAACCACCAAGACAGCAAGTACCTAAAACAGCTGCATGAAGAAATAAAGGAATAGCAGTTACTCTCCTTTAAGTCCTCATTCATATCACCCTCAATGTTAGAGGAGATAAACACCAGGTGAACGTATACCTGTTCAATATATCAGTGTGGAGTACATTATCAGTACCTATGCCTAAACTCATGCAAATTACAAGCCTCACATTTGCAGACCCTGGTCCTCATGGGAGACTTCAACCACTCTGATACCTGCTTGATGGATAACACAGAAAAGAAAAGGTTCAAGGGGGTGAACTCATCAATGTACATAAATATTTTAAGGGAGGGTATAAAGAAGATGAAGCCAGGTTCTTTTCAGCGGTGTCCAGTGACAGAGCAAGAGGCCATGAGCACAAACTGAAACATAGGAGGATCCATCTGAACATCAGGGAACATCACTTTTTACAGTGTGAGGGTGACTGAGCACTCATACAGGTTGCCTGGAGAGGTTTTGGAGATCTCCAAAAGCCTCCTGGACAACCAGTTCTAGGTGACCCTGATTGAGCAGGGCAGTTGGACCAGATGACCTCAAGAAGTCTCATGTCACCTCGACCATTCGGGGGCGGGGGGGGGAGAATAAAAACTTGCATTCATTTTCCAGTGATCCAAACATCATCCACAAACGATCTCTACGGCTAGAGCTGCATGATCATTGGGCTCTGCAACACTACATGCTTTAGTTTTTTGAGAACCCAACATCTTGTACTAGACGTTACCATATCACCCAGAACAGAGATAAGCAAAGAGCAACTCGTGTTTTGGGTAAGACAGGGATCATCCTTTACTCTGATAAAAAGCATAAAGAAAAGGTTGTGTTTGTTTCTTCAAGGATAAACAGGATTGAAATACTTAAACAAAACAAATATACATGCCTTTTTATAGTGCCTGAAAAATTGCTTAGCTTCAGCAGCTTCTTAAAATTTTGCTTTTTTTCCCAAGATCTGCCTTAATCAATCAAGCTGCAGAGCAATCCAGCCTCTGGCAGTCATACTGAAATGCAGCCACATGGGCTACTGAAGAAGACAGCATACAGTGTGAGACATTAGGTCCAATTTAACACACTTTACTATGTCCTCTGGATATAATGTACTAAGCACACACTATAGAAAAACTATGTAACTCTGCAAGATGAGAAGTCAATTCACAACACTGTAATAAAACAGTGCTTCCTAGAAGCTGCTTTCTGAGACTCATTCATTATAACCCTATACTTCCACCTCCAGCAAAATGTCCTGATTGCTAGAAAAAAAACAGAATATAAACACTCTTCAGAGTCTTGCTTGGCATCCCTGCCTCTCCCTTATCAATTAATTTTCATTAAATTCACAATACCATCTGTATCAGTGGAAGCAAGCACTCACACAGAGCCCACCCTCAACATCACCCTAGTCATGTGCTAGGCCAACCGGCTACTGCCAGTAGCAGTTTTTGTGAAACGCAGGTGCTGCTCCTCACACATATAATGTCTTTGAAATTCACTGAGCTTGTCGGGTTGGACTGGGATCTTCAGTCAAACACTATCATTTAAAAACCAAAACCTAAAAAAACTGCTAAGCCAGGAATAACTAAAACATGTACATCTACAGAAACCATGGTTGCACTCCATGATCTAAAAATGACAAAATAAGTAACAGAGTTTTCTTTCCACGTTGGTTTCAGTAAGGTCTGCTGTATGAAAGACTTCTGCGTCATAGGAGCACACTATGTTCAAATGTCAAAAGGCAGATGTCAATATTTCTTCCCTCTACCCCTCCCACTGGGCTTTATGCTCAGAAAGAGCAGCAGGGATTGAAGCTGGAAACCTGTTATGTCCTGAACTTAAGTTCTGGAAGAATTTTTTTATTCTAAGTAACAGTTAACAACATTAACAACAATGAAAAGCTGGGAGCTTCTAAACTAGATGACCACTTGAATTAAGGGGATCAAAATAAGACAGCGAAGGGAAGCAACCTTGCCCACCAGAGGTGTTTTTGCTTGCTTTGTAGGCCTCATGACCAGTCATGTCAAAACAGGAGTCCGCAGACTGAACCTTGTGATCTCGAGAGCTGAGCTGTAACATCTTCAGAAGAAGGTGTAAAGTCAGCATTACACTGTGCCTAAGAATAACTGAAGTCACAATTTCATTTTTGAATGTTTATGAAGGAATTACATGTTCATTGATGCTGACACAGAAAATCGCTTTCTAGATACAAATGAAATATGTCCATACACCCAGGGGAAGGAGAAGAAAAAGTCAGATTTTGACACCAATTTCTACAAAGCAAAACAAATTTGATTGCTAAACTTCCAAAAATAAACAAGTAATACAGCAGTCCATAATACTATATATATAATAAACCAAATAAGCCATATAAAAACTGTCCAGAAGTTCCACAAGAGAGGTTGGTTAGCTGAGAAAAAAATGTAATTTTGCCATATCTAGAAAAAGACATTCAGAGTCCATGTCTTTAGTTTCAGAGGCTTCAGAAATCCTCAGCAGACTTTTGGATGCCAAGAAGTTGGTCTGAACCCAGGAAATGCCCTGACGGAAAATTTCTGGCCAGCAATCCCCAATAACTTGACGCACCACCATTATTTTTGTGTCTCTGACATTTCTGGTGCTCCTCAAAGTTCATACTAATGAAAAGTAACTGTACCCTGAGAAGAGCTTCAGCACAAATGGCAAGGACCTGTGGCACACTCCCCAGAAATGTGTTATCACTGAAGAGACAGAGCCCAGTAATACAAGGCACGAGCAAGATAAGTGCTGGATTTTCTCAGACCATGGCCTCATCACAAACAGAAACTGTTTACACGGGCAAAGGAGAATAAGAACATTACATCCAGAATGCACAAAAAAAATGTGATGCACAAAAAAAAGAGAGAGGCAGTTCTCTTGCAAGAACGACAGCTGCGAATAAGGGTCTTTTACACCTGTTTCTCCTATCATGCACAACAGGAGCTCTACTCGAAGAACTATGCAAAGGTGTCAGTGCAGAGTACCTGGACTGCTGCCATACTCGACCCTGCAAATCACTGATGGTAAAACAGCAGAGTACGACTTTGCTACACGCTTGCCCAGCTTCCCCGCTAAATCAACAGACTATCACCAACTCGCAGGCTTTCTCATTAAGGAAGCCACGAGCCCAGCTCACACCAGTAACATGGAACTGCCCCTTCCAACATGTTCTCCCTGATAACTAACGCCCAGCTGCTTCACATCTTTGTCTAGCCAAAACAGCAAACTGAGGCATGCATGTGGGAAGAGATGGGAGTTTTCTAGGAGTCTGACAGAAGCACTGGCTTATTCCTGCTGGAGCCTGGGAGGCCAGAGGGAACAGCACAGTGAACACTGCGTTATCCCGAGGGCCTTCAAACCTCACAGTACTTGCAGTCCAAAAGCTGCTGGGTGGCCGGTACCTGGTGTTAGTTCTTTCCTTGTGATTTGTGTTTTGTTAAAGGACAGACAAAACTATTCCAACATGTTCGCCGAACCTCCGCTGGAATTGCCACAGAAACGGTGTGGCCATAAATGGGGAATAAGGCAAATGCCAAAGCACCTCAGCCTGCGAGAAAGATGCGTATTTGGGCAGTCTGTTAAAGCATAAAAAAACTGAATGTTGTGGGTCTCCTGCAGGAAGACTTGGCTTTCTTGCTTGGGGCCAGCAGGGATTCAGCCCCAAGGAGCAAGGCTCTTACTCGCTGCTCTCTCTGTGGAAGGACTGCGTTCGTCAGAGCTGCAGAGCCTGTGACTCTGTGTCTCCATGGGAAACCCTAAGGGGGAAATCAGGGTCTCCTCAGGACTGGCAGGAAAATTTAAGACTTCCTTAAGAAGAAAAGAAGCAAGGCACAAGAAATCCAAGGCAAGAAGTGGAACTATTCCTAGCAATCATGATAATTGAAGTTTTGCAAGTTAGGCTGGCTGGGTGCCCAGAATGGGTAAACAGCCCTGAACCAGTTTAACTGACAAGCATATTATGGCTTGCATGGCTCTGGAGCAATGCAAAATGACCTCCAACTTTTCAAAAATCTTAGCTACAGACTTTCTTCCCTCCCTCCCCCCTTTTTTTTTATTTGTGTAAATTAGTAAACCTAGAACTGCTCCAGGATAGTGAAGTTTGATATTTCCAACAGTAAGTATGAGGTTTAGACACATAGCTGTCAGTAAAAGCAAATGGAAAATAAATTTTACTTAGATCTAAATTTTTAAAATCCCTTATTTTAAATATATTTATGATACTTGAACAGCTGATCTTACATACACAATGCATAACTTGCAGTCTTCACATGTATATTCTGCATGGACAATTTACCCAAAAAGTTTACATGGTTTTGCCCACTTAAAGAGTTTTAACCACATTTTTTTCCCCCTAACTTTTTTGTTTGTTTTACTAACAAGTCACCCAAATACCTTTGTATCAGGACAACTTTAAACTCAATTTTATTCCCATGTCACGCTGACCCAATATTGTTCCACCAGAATTGCTGAATTCAATGCTCGTGAAGATCACAAGCATTCACAAAATTGCAAAGCAGCGCCTGCTGGCACAGCTTCAGGAGCTTTACTTTAGAGATTCTTGGTCCAAGATTATATGTGAGAGAGACACTTTCACAAGCAGTTCTAGGAACTCTGAAGGTAGATATCAGGCATCCTTTACTTGAAGTCCTGTGTTGTAAACACAGTTGTTTTTGCTTTTTTTAAAAACAGAGGATGGAAGAGTGCAATTGTTTCACACTGTTATTTGGTCTGCACGGGCTTTTCATGCCTAGGAAGAGTTAATCTGAATAGCAGTGTTCTTACTGTAGCTGTAACTATGCATTCCCTGATCAAGTCATACCAAGATGGAAATACAAAATTATGAAGGTAAAAAAAAAAGAAAAAGAAAGGTGATGTCCCTCAGGTTTACTGAGGGAAGGGACAGAAACCGTATGAAACAGGAGACCTGAAAGGCCGTGCACTACATTCTTCCCTGGCTTTCTGATCAGCACTGTATCCAGCTACATCTTTAACATCCTTCACCCCTCTTTGCTTGTTACCACTATCCCCCGGTAACTCCGAAGCAGAACTTTACAGAAGCTCAGAATAGCTCTTAGCAACGATGTGTAAATCCATTCGCTATCTGAAGGGGTCAGTAACACCTGTAGAAGGAACACAGGCACTAGAAGCCTGGTACCCTTCCAGCATGACCTGCCTGGAGCTGGTACCATACCACGTTTCTTCAAAACCCCAAATCCTATGGTATTTACGCTCCTGAACTCGCATTCACACATACATAAAGTAGACCATGAGTGTTGTTGGCTGCTGCTGGAAGCTATACTTACTACCTAATTTTAATAGGTTCATCTCTCTTAATGATCATTTTTTATCATGAGAGAATAAGCAGTCCCTTGGGATCCAGTTTTATTTCTCTCTGGGCCTTTTTAATTTGCTAGTTTCTCAGGCCTTGATGCCAGCTTCCCACATACTCAGAATCACATAAATCACAATTGTACCTAATTTGCATCTTTTCTAATAAAAAGAAGGCCTAGTTCTCTCCTAGCGTTATGTCTCTGAGCATTTCTCTTTAATGTCCCATGGAGCTGCAACCAATTCACAGCAGAGTACAAAAATTACTGGAGCATAGCAAATCTTTTGGTCGCCTTCATTCAAACCCCGTAGTTTCTTTTGCTGTTATCTATCTTTCCCACAAATTCCACTTGATGCCTACTAACACAATGCACAGCACGCTGGCTCTAGACTTACTGTTTAAGCTACTCCTGACATTTCTGTTTTCCCCAACCCCCTACCATCACAGTACTTTATTTATTCTTCTAACTTGTGCCAAACACTGAAGTCATAGTTTGAGTCTTCCGTTCACTCACATCTCCAGCTCTTTTCCTTATTCTATAGCTGCCTCCTCCCTTTCCTTAGAAACATTATCAGGTCTGAATAACTATTTTTTTCATACCTGCATTACATAATGGACAACTGTAGGTTTTTTTTTCCTTTTCCTCTTCTCACTAAAACCTGTCAGCCTAGTCCATGTGTGTTTGCAGATCTTCTGGGAAAATCTGGAGTTCACGGTGACACGGGGGTTAAGAAATATGAAGCTTATTTTGGCTCTGCTGTGATTCCGACTCCTAGCAGCCAACTTGCGTCTTTCAAAATGTCATTTTTCAACAAAACCCATGGGCTTTAAGACTTTAATTCATCCCAAAACTACATGCAGATGAGCGGGCTCCAGCCAGCTCTCACTTGCCATGAAGCCAACATGCTAATACAGCTCTATCTTTGCTTTCAAAAACCTCATGACAGGCTAATTAATTTAATAGTCCAGACTTCTCTTTGGCTGGCTTCAGTTCTCTTCCCAGAAAGCTTCCCCTAGCTCTTCATAATACCTTGAAACTGTTTTTCACTATCTCAGACAATTACTATTCTTGACAGTCTGTCTCAGAATTTTCCGTGTACCAACCTTTTCCATCACCAAGTCAAGCCAGATGCTTCTGGGAGAAAAGAAGGAAAAATAAGGCATGACAGATCCTTGTTGTACTTTGCCCAATATCTCCAAAAAATGTTAAGTATGACATTATTCTGCTGGCAATAACACCCTCAGAACAGTTACAGGGACACAAGACAACAGGCTACGTGTCTAACCGTGGTGCAAGGACAAACTTTCTGAACCTTAAGAACAACCAAACAAGTTTGAAAGCACTGGCTTGGGTGAAACACTCTGAAGTGCATTTCTTTCTATCCTCCCTTTTCTAACAACAGCAAAATCTTTTATGCAACTTTACCACTTTTGTCCAAGGTTGTTTTCTGTTGTTGTTGTTGTTTGTTTGTTTTGGTTTTTAAGATTGGAAGCGCTGGAAGGTGGAGGGCAGAAATGGACTCTTTTTACGCATCACTACAGTGCCTGACACAATGCTGCTAATAGACTACGGGCTTTTCATGTTCAGTATCAGAACTGGTTAGAATTTCAGTGAAGTTCTCAGAATTTGCACTGCTTCCCTCTTTCTTATTCACAAATAGTGAATCCTTCACTGAGAACATCAAGGAAGTTTATGCAGTAAGGGTTTAGACTGCAGGAATCAAGTCTATCCCCTTGCTGTAGAACTGACTGTAGTAATTTCCAAACTACAGACTTGGCAAAACATCTAAGGGAGTTAAATGAGAGGGAAGAAGAAAAAAAAAAGAAAAAGAAAACTCAAACATGATAAAGATCTGTGAAATCAAAAGGAACTTAAGTCCACAAGAAGGCAGCTACTTATTTCTACTTCTAAACAGAAACAGAGTTCTTCAAAAAATTTGACTCAATAACCACCTCTCAGGGTCACACAGAACAGCTCAGAGTTGACAAAAGGACACAGCTCCAATGGCCACCATCACCAGATGATTCGGCCAAAGACATGCCACCCTCAACTGTGCTTGCAAAAAAGAAAAAAAAAATTAAACAAAAATATTTAAATCCCTTTCATAGGCATTTTCTTGCCACAGCAATGCAAGGGCAAGAAACCAAGAGGGTTTATTACAGTGGTGATAAGCTTCTTGATTTTTGCACAGATTCTGGTATTTGTAGATCTTCTCTTAGAACAGGGCAGTATCTCCTGTTCTCAGTTGACAGGAAATTGAATGTATCTAAACATACGTAGAAGTATTTGGCACAGTAAGCTACTGTTTCATTAGGAAAAGTAAAATAACCACTTGATTTTACCAAATTCAGCACACTGTGGAAGAATGTGGGATTTCTCAATTTGCATTGAAATCAACCATCTTACCACATGCTGACCTCTTCTGTCCACATGACTCTTACCGAGTTTGGAGAAAGAAATACAGCAGATCCTCAACTTGAGTCTTAAAATACTGTATCTTTTTCTCAATTACTATCTAAAAGATATCCTGCAAAGGCAAAATTTATCATGTTTAATCTCAGTCCAAGACCAATTTCTAAATTATTCTGTTTTTTTTTCCTTTATCCACTTTTGCTTTTTGTTGCTGTCATTGAAATTGAATTTAGAGGGTAGAAGAAGGGCACGACAGCCCTTTTTGAGCAGTAAATGTAAGAGCTTGCACCCTTCAGCCTTTTTAAGAACCCAAGGTGCTTTTACCTTGCCCTTACAATTTACACAGACAAGCACTTTTGGACATAATCTGCTTCATAAAGCAATTTCTATGCTATTGAAAAGCCTCAATCAAACATCTGCTCTATGTTACCAGTGCAGTTTTCCCATCTCTTAACTTTGTTTCTGAATCATATTTTTTGGGTCTTCAGAAAATGACAGGTATTCTTGAAATTACTGCTCTCTGAGAAAACAGAACAAAACAAAACAAAAACACCACTTTCTTGGAAGTATACCATTTGTGAGTTAATCTGTGAGTTGTCAATGCTGAGAGCTTTTTGTCTGAATGGTGGTTGTCAGATTGCTCTTTCAGAAGAGAGGCCAAAAACTCCACAGTTTATATTCTCTGGAAGCAAATCCTGCTTGCTTATCTTCACAGGCTGTGGCAACTGCTGGCCAAGGGCAAGGTAAGCAGGCCACTGAGCAGGCCCTCCGCCTGCAGCAAAGCCCATCTCCCCAGCTGATTTCTCAGTTTCAGTGCTGTAAACAACTTTAGAAATGACACCAGTAAATACAGGAGCACTTGAACTTTCTGAATCAACCCACCAACACACGCTGGTGTAAGGAAAAGAAAGAAATAGCTGCTCCAGACCACAAAGTACCAAAGCAGTCCTGAATGGGGCAGACCTACCTTCTAACAGGCATGTAGAAAGATATATTCTTCACAGCTCCTCTTCCTAGAGGTCCTCAGGATATAGTTCATTCGATCGGGCCATGCACTGAAGAAGCGGGGAGAACAGCATTCAGATCTAAAGAAGTCTCATATTTGGTTGAAACTTAACAGCAACTCCACTTTCAGCCCCCAGGTAAGAAAAGTCAGTGTAGGTTGTCATTCACAAAAGCAGTGAATCTATAGAATAAAAATCGGCTTTTCCACCCAGTCTAGCAACATCAGTGAAAAGTTTTGCATTGTGCATGTGTGTTTTCTTACATGGAAGTGTCATGGCTATGCTCCAGGCTCCTAGTTCCATAGGAGTTATATAGAGAGGTTCCCACGGCCAACAATACCTCGGGGACTTGAAAGGAAGCTACAGGAATGCTTCGCTATTTAAAAATGCATTCACTTCTGTTCAAGAGAAGGGAAGGCAAAGGAGAAAGGTTCATATACAAAGTAAAGTAAGTGAGGTTGGGCTGAAGGCCCTTGTGAAGCCATGTCTTACATAGCTTCTTGAAAGTATGCTCAATCCCCGCTAAATCTTGCCCCTCTAAATCTTTACACAAGGCACTGAGCTTTGAGTTCACTCTCATTTAATTTAGCTTAATGTGTAGATATTTTGAGCATTGCTTGGGGAATAGGCAAAGGGAACCTGGCAGGAAGAAGTTGAGAAAAAGAAAATCAAAAGTAAAGTCCCTTTGAAAAAACAGGGAACCAAATAAGCATCCTACCGACTTCACAAACTTCAAGGACCTCTATCAACAGGGATCAAAACCTGGCTCCTAAAAGTCATGTATTATTCCCAGAATAAAGCATTGGCTGCTTCCCACCAAATGCACCAGTTTCTGTCTAGATCACATAGGACGGATATGCTTGTGATGGAAGCCATAATTAGTAGTGTTTCCACAAAACAATACATGGGAATTTAGCCATGTCTCTCTGCTCGTTTCACAGGGAAGTCCTACAGCTAAAAATCTCAGCCTTCCTCTCGAGGAGGACAGAACAATAAATCTTGCTGCAGAGTGACATATTCCAGGCAATTAATTACAAGAGCTTCAGCCCTCAAAGCCACACTCTGAGCATGACTGGAACATAAATAGATTAGCAACTGCTAGGGATTGCTTTTCTCCTGATTTGGAAAGAATGTTCCCACTTTGCTTTTGTAGCCTTCAGTGATACACAACCATTCTTTAAGTAAGAAAAGTCATTCCACGTTTTTATAAATATCCCAAATGTTTGATGTTACCCTTAGTTACCCTTCATCTCTCTGTTGTCTACAATGTTGCCACCTAAAGGGAGCCACTTTTTCCAGCACAGTACAGTCTTGCCTTAAGCAAAATAAAACCTATGCCGCTTCCTTCACTTACATCATCCCCCAGATAGGTAGAGGAAAAGATAGGACTTGTTTTGCCCTGGAGCCCTGGTCAAAACCACTGCTCTCTGATCAGCAGTCTTCAGAGGAAGACGGATGTGGCCAGAGCTGATTATAGGTTTTGAAGTAAATTCTGTGAACACTGCATGCACCTACAGCTCTCTCAAAATGCTTTACAAAGCAAGTAGCATCACTAAGTCTGTTGCATTGAATGGGAAACTGTCAGAGCAGCACAGAACTGCAAAATTTTTTGTAGAAGGTCACCTAATAACTTGTTATCAAAAGAAAAACACAGATCTCTACCACAGTTCTTCAGGTAACTCAGCCTATCTCAAGCCTCTCCCCCTTTCCCCTGCTCTCCCCCAGCACCCCCAGCCCCCCCCCCCCAAAAAAAACCACCACAACAACAACAAAAAAAACCACCACCACCAAAACCCCTGTTTCCATCAGAGCAGGCTGAGCTAAAGTGCAGAATGAGGTGAATCTGAAGGCGCATCACAGTCCTTCACACTTTACACCAACTAGTGTAGGCAGCTCACTACTCAGGATGCTGAATTTTCTGGATCTCTGTTCCAAGCACCAGAATAAATGTGCTTTGTGGGGCTAGATATCCAGCTTGAGAGCTGTTAATGCCTTTGGGGAACTAACTGCCTACAAGTAGGCACCACAACGCTCAGCACTGCTTTTGAAGATCTAACCTAAGGATGCCCACGTCATTGTCATGTTTTTGGCTGGGACAGAGTTAACTTTCTTCGTAGAGGCTCACACAATGCTGTGTTTTGGATTTTTGATGAAAATAGTGGTGATGTTTTGGGTTGCTGCAGAGCAGTGCTTACATAGAGCCAAGGACTTTTTTGGTTCTTGTGCTGCCCTGTCAGCGAGGAGGCTGGGGGTGCACAAGGAGCTGGGAGGGGACACAGCGAGGGCAGGTGACCCAGACTGACCAAAGAGATATTCCACACCATACGACGTCATGCTCAGCAATAGAAGCTGGGAGAAAGGAGGAAGGGGGGGACATTGGGAGTGATGGCGTTTGTCTTCCCAAGAAACCGTGATGCATGATGAGCCCTGCTGTCCTGGAAGTGGCTGAACATCTGCCTGCCCATGGAAGTAGCGAATGAATTCTTTGTTGTGCTTTGCTTGCACGTGCAGCCTTTTCTTTACCTGGTAAGCTGTCTTTATCTCAACCCATGAGTTCTCGCACTTTTACCTTTCTGATTCTCTCCCCATCCCACCTGGGGAGAGTGAGGAACTGGCTGTGTGGTGCTGAGCTGCCTGCTGGGCTAAACCACAACAATCATTTTGAAAACTTAATTCATGGACCTTGCAAACCTGTGCTGGTCACACAAGTACATCTAGACATCTGGCCAAGGCATCCACTACTCGGAACTGCTAAATTCCCACTACTGCTACGGATCTTATGATCAGTGCAGGTTCAGAGGTTCTACACATCTCAGACTGTGACTCCACAGTACATAACAAGAGCTATGAGTCACTGCCTCCCATACAGTAGTACAAATTCCAGTGATATCTGGAACATGAGACTATTTCTGTCAAACCAGTCCCAATTACATGATATAGCATTTATACCAACTGTGGGAAAACAAACAATACCAAAGCTGTCACAAAGCTTTATAAAAATATTTGAACACATTTAAATAAGTTTATTGGGCTATAACTTCTTGTTCTGACACCAGGAGCTCAATAGTTGGATTTACTATCTAACAGAACGACAGGCTCAAGAACCAATGCTTACCTGCTTGATTTTGTGCCTGCTTTGCAAAAGATGACCACTTACACTCTTCATTTGCTTCAGTAACGAAGCAGAAACCTCACTCCAAAAAGCGCAATCTGTGTTGGTCCAACAACAGCATGGTGCCTAGTCCGGTAAGGCTATCATCCCAACACCAGATTTCAGTGTCAAACTACAAGAACTTCTGGAAGTTGCAGTGTAACACAGCTCTAGCTTCCTGTAGTGCCTTAAGTTACACCCTTTTAAAAACACATACTCAATTTGGTAGTACCGAAGAAAGGTACAACTTTGACTGTGACAAAGATTAGAAATACTTGTCTTTACAATACATCAATAAACACGACATTTTTCAGCTACAACCACCTAATAAAACTCAGTCCCTTTGCATTCTTTACAACTCTACTGGTGTACAATGCAGAAAACTTAAGATTGTTTTATCTAGTGAACCTAGACATCTGGCTTAGATATTAACAACAATAATATTAATTTTGATGCTCTCCTATATTTGATAGTGGGTGGGGAGAAAGGAAGTGTTTAGCACTCTGACAGACAAAATAGCATACGCTGCTGCTTAGGATATTCTTTAGTTGCAAAAAATGTATCCATGTTCTAATAACTAAAGCCTACTAAATTGTTACAATATAGCCAGCTAAAAGAAACTTGGCACAGCCATCACACTCTGCCCTCTGGAAAGCCAAAAACTGGTCAAGTCACTTCAGCTCCCCTTTTTTGCTCCTGTATATGGCTGCATTAAAATAGTTTTAAGTAGTGCTGGAAGCATACTTCAAGGATGAATCAGAAGCCATATTTTGCCCTGCCAGCAGATGTGATCTGCAAAGAATTGCTTTGGTTTATAGCAGATACTTCTGAAACTGTTGTTAATATTCAGAAGGTGGTTATTTAATAGCCCACGAACGGGATTAGTCTCTGTTTCTGCTCTTTAAGCTCCATTTTGTGAATAGAGATGATTGAAACGGTTCAAACCTGTACCAGTATGACCACCACATAAAGACATACTAAAGACAGAAACAACGCACGTATTAATATTTAATTAACAGCATCAGAGGAACTACAATCTAGTAGCTAGAGTACTGGACCTGCTATAATGAGCCTTCATTCTAACCCCAGATCAGCCTCTGACTTGCTATGTACCTTCCATGAGAGGGAAGAGAAATACTTCTCTAAGCCTTCCTTCTCCTTTTTACTTTTTGTCTTACCTATTTATTTTGCAGGTTTTTTTTTTTTGTGGCAGGGGCTCTCTCTACACGTGCAAAACTCCACACTGGCTCTGCAGTACTGGGTGAGCATTCCAACTGCTGATTGCAAAGAAGAGTAATAGCAACATCTTCCAAGCTCTCTCAATACTGTTTTAAATCTTTGGTGTTTGTGAAACATTCTTAGAAACCTTACAGATAAACCAAGAGGCAGCCTGTGGCAATAAAAAATAACAGCATAAAAATTATTTCCAACAAAAACATTATAACCCATCTTTGAGCAATCTCACTCCCATGATTCCTATGCAATCCCCAGGCTGATGACGTATGAACCTGTTTCTCGTTGACTTTATTTTCCAAGCATCCAACTTTACGTCTTGGCTAGCCTCTCCAATACAGGTAATTTCTCATTAAACCACAGCCTGATGCAGCCAAGACAAAGCTCATGCTCCTCCTTCCGTTAAGCCCTCTTACCTCCCCTTCAAGCAGCCTTAGATTAGCACTCATTCTTGTCTCCTGCATTACCCAGAACTAAGCTGTGCCAAATCTTGCTGCTTTCTTTCTACAGCCACAGCATCTTTAGAATCTCTTTGGATAGTCAAAGTCCTTTTTCCTCATCTTCATCTCTTTCTTAGATTCCCCCATGCTAATATTAACATTATTATTATTTCCTCAACCACAACAGCACTGCCAAATTTAACTCCCATTCCTGCCACTGTCAGTCACATACCTTTGTTTCTCCAGACGGGTTCCTGACTCAGTCAGCATTAGCAAAATAAAAAGGCAAATATATTCTATTTAGAGTGATTTTGCGTAACACATTATCCAGCTGCCTCAGCTTCATTCTCCTCTTTGTCACCATTAAAGTTTGTTCTCTATTCGTTCCCCACTCACCGATTTCTGAATACACATAAGCACTTGCTCAAACATGGGGCTGGAAAGAAGCAACTGATCTTTGTGGTCCTTTCCCAGCTTGCTGCACTATCGCCCATTAACCTCTCAATAAAATTCCCTTTCCTTCCACCAGCCAAGAGGAAGACCGGCACAGCTCAGTTGAAGTGTTGAGGTTAAAGTGGAGAAGTTGTTCCCTAGCTCTCAAGGAGCATCTTATCACCGTCCGCATACCAGGAAAACAAAAACCTCTACTCCTCACGCAACCAGCCTGCCCCAGGCTTGTCTCTGCATTCAAATATTTGGCTCTCCTTCCCCATGCTAGATAAAACCCTCCCCAGAGGCCAAACTTCTCCTTACGCACTCAGCCCTTTGATCTCAGAAGCAGCTGGTGGCACAGCTGCTCCTCATTACTTTGCAGCTCTCAGGAACCCTTTGGATTTTCCCGTCCTCCCTCACAGCCAGGCACAAAGGGTGAGAACACCACCAGCAGCCATCTTTCATTCTCATGCAAAACTTGATCAGCCACCTCGCCTCAGGTACCCTGCCCAATTCTTCCTTGAATTACTGCCCACCTGGCCCAGCCCCAACTCTTCCCTTCTAAGCAGTCCCCCGAGCACGCGAGCAATGCCTTCCTCTTCCTCTCTTCAGCAGTCTCACCCATGCTTGGGAGTTTCCTGGGCAGGCATGCTGCGCTCCCCACAGCACTCCATCTGTCCTGCGCTGTGGGGAACAGGGTGCTGCCCCCTGCCCCCCATCTCAGGAAAATCTTCCCTCAGTTCACATCGGGCTGCAGATGCGAAGATGCCCACTCCCCCCAGTGGAGTCTCTCTTCTGTGGAACTACAGAGTCCAGCAAGTGCAGGAACGAGTACCTCCCGAGCGGCGGACACACCACTGAACCTTCTTAGGAAAGCAAGGATCGGGTTAATGAAGTACAATCTCACAGAGGCTTAGAGTAGACAACTGCAGTGACTATTTACAGCACAGTGTTTTCATTGGTACTCTGCACCAGCTTAAAGGAAACAGAAAAGATAGAAACCAACTCAGCATCTCAAGTAAGTTGTAGGATTCAGAAATAGTATTTTGATCCCTTCCTGAGCTGGAAAAGCCATTTGAAACAACCTCTGGAAGATGACTAGGTACTGCATGAAGCAGCGTAACCAAATGACTCTGCCCATGGCCCCGAGCTTTGAGGAGTGCTTACTGTCTGTTGCCTATGCAGACAGGGGGCAAGGAGAACTGCTGGCCAATCTGATGAGATTTCCCCAGGTATCTGTTAGAGATTAACCTCAGTACTCACGTGCTGCGGAAAACCAATACAGCTGAAATACCTGCTGCTGAGCTTGCTTTCCAGGATTATCTCAGTGAGGCTCACAGTTTACCCACCAGTGCTTCTGCTGCCTCATCATCTATCCCAAGGTGCTCTGTAACCAGGTGACTCTTAGAAAAATCACTTCTCCTGGTCCTACTGCCGTCATTTTGGAGCCAAGGCCAAAAGCTGCTGCACTCCTGCTGGCAGTATTGGAAAGCACATGAATAACAATACTTCATGCCTTTCTTTTAGTTAATAAGGGAAACTAACCACTGATGCAAGACTCTCAGTTCTAGAAGGCAGTCTTTTGTGAGAGGGAGAGTGCGTGTGGTGTCTGTACAAAATGTTAGTTTTATTAGAATCTGCCAGAAAAATGAGAACATTCACTGGAGCAACTACAAGTTGTTTCCATCACCCAACTTTTCACAAAGATTTAGATTTTTACAGAACTTTTGCTGCAGGTATAACTTCCAGAAAAGCCCAAACACTTAAAAGACCTTCTTAGAGGAAGGAAAACGGAAGACATTTCTGCTTACTAGTCTCTTTTGTGAGAGTTGAAATGTGGCACAATCCCTTAACAGAAGCTTTCAAAAGCAAAATTTAGCCAAAAACTGAAGACATCTGCACTGATGCATAGTAATGAAACAGTCATGTTTGAGCCAGTCATGTCAAATTTTAACTAGTCAAGTGTAAAGCAAGAACTTTCCCAGACACTTGTCCTCCATTCAGTTTGTGATCATGCGTGTGTCTATGTCTGCACATGTGACAAGGTGACACTTCTGCTCCTGGTCACCCACTAGAAACATCTCATGGAAGGATAATTTTGAAAAACAATGTAATGAGTTAGAAAACTGCTGATTTGTTACAGTTGTGTGTTTGCAAAATGTGTAACCAAAATTGAGCAAAAGTGCTTATGTTTGGTGGAGGTGTATGACAAATACCACCCAGCAAATCATCCGGATGATTCCCCTCACTGAGGAGAAGCAATAAATAAATAAAAAAGCCCAGCTGCTTCCCATGGGCCACTCATGGAAGTGACAGGAGACCTTGATTTTTTCCTCTACAGCTATGCCCTAACTTCCACTTTCAATCTCTCTCCATCGAGTGCACAACTTCCATTTTAGCACCGTATGGGTACTTTAATGATATTCGCTCCCTAAAACAAAAAACACAACCAGAACTACCAAAAAACCCCACCCAACCTTTCATGGATTTCAACAGGAGTTGAACTGGATTCTTCAGAGCTGCCTATGCTCTTAGCATTACTCCTCATTATTAACAAAAGCAGTTTCACTTCAGCTGCATTGTTTGAGGGTGTCCATAGCGTTCTTCCCAGAAATGTGTTTCTGCAACAATGTGACAGTGAAGGCGGAGCTCCATAGGCTGCCCTGTAAGCAAGAATTACAAGCTACTTTTAGAAGTAGAGATTTGGTGGAGTTAAGGTTGTGAGTGTGTGTGGGGAGCTCAATAAAAAAAGCAGTGAGAAGCCTTTTGCATCACCGCTGATACTCAACTTTTTTTGTGACAAACACTTGTGATTTGCAACATCCAAACAGCAAGTCTGTAGCCTTCACTTTTTCCACATTCAATGGGGGCTTCTCCCATTCCAACATCTGCTTCTCACCTCTCTTCTTCCCTCTTCCAACCTGTGGAGAGTACTTCTCCCTCCTCTTTTTCTTTGCCTGCATGTAGGCTGAAATATCTTAAACATGAATTTGAAGTTTTTACAGATCTTTAATGTAAAGAAAGAAAACATGAAATCCCAAAATGAGCTTTTCTCCCAAATATTTTAACTAACAATCTTTAAAAATAACTTTCAAATTCCAAAATGACACCTGGATAAAAGGAAACCACCTACAGTCAATGCCTGAGAACTTTAACTCACACAAAAAGAATCTTTTTCTTAAAGCTAGAATTCTGAAGTCTTTCAGAAGACACTGTATGACAGTGAAAAAACAAAAATCCATTCCTTCCATTGTAGGTCATTCTTTAAGGGCTATAAGTAATGGAAAAAACACATAAAGCCTCTTAAAACTTAACTTGCTATCTAATTATTTTTATAAAAAACTATCTTACTAGGTTTCTATACAGTACCAAGGGATTATCAGAACGCTTTTTTTTGTAGACAGAGCTTTACGGAGGACAATCATCATTAGTTCCTACAGCCATTTGAAGCCAGTAGTCCAGATTCCTAAAAACGACAAAGTTATATAAGTTCTCTCCTCCTTTGTGAAAACCATGTTCGTTTTCTCTCCAGGAAACAGGGCTGTCTGCAAAGCCGTGCACAGTTAAGGTCAGCCAGTGTGCCAGTTTTGGTTCACCAAAATAGCAACTGCAAGGAAGAAAACAAGGTTATCAATAATTATAATGGAATGGACAGTATGTTCAAGTATACAATATAAAGTAAAAAATCACAGGCACCTTAGTGAACTTATGTAATTAATGGAGTATAAAAAAAACTGCTTTACTACATAATAAATTCAAAAGAAAATATTCTACCACAATGACCTTAGGAAATGAAATAAGACTGACTTGATTATTCCTACCATACTTTTAGACATGGCAAAACAACAAGTTATAGCAATCAGAAATAGTTCTAAATCATGAAGTAGCTGTTCTGAATTTACTACAGCATGCATGATCTTTAAGAATACAGAACATTTACTAAGCAGTCACTACTGGGGCAAAAGAGACGTAGGAGGAAGAAACAGGCTATGCTTGACACAAATACTTCTACCACTACAAAGGAAATGGATTACAAATAATCAAAGCCAGACATTATCTACTGCTCTTACGCAGAGAATAAAAGCTAAGGATATTTGTATTCTAATCCTAGCCTAGAGAGGTTTTCTGCATGAGATCTGAAAGTGCTCAGAGTAATGATGACATTCCAGATATTGCAACAGCAACACTCTCTTGAGCCAGTGCTACCATCATTAGTCACCAGCCACTCCAAAAATTATCTTACACATGGAGCAAGGAGCTTCCAGAATTCACTATCAGTAGCACTAATATATAAAACAGGCAGAAATCACACTGATCCATGATACACTAATATCATGTACTTTGGTACTGAATTAGGACCACAGCTACCCTGTTCATCACTATTCAGTGCCCTATGTTACAACATTTGATTTAAAAAAAAAAAAACCACCCTCATAAGTTAATTTACTGTAATGCCGTAATAGCCTTGAAGTATCCCAAGATACTCTTTTTAGTGTCATAAAGAGATTTCAATCATATTTTCCATCAGTAGTTAAAAATGGTAAATGAGACATATTTGAGGGTACCCGACATTCATAGACAGGGGGAATCTGAAAAATGTAGGAGCTCAGTGGCGCCAACGTTTCTTAGAAACTAAGATAAAAAGCACAGTCATTACTAGGACACAGGGCAGGCATTCTCAAATTTGTATATAATCAAAAAGTATCCAAAGTTATTTATTGCTTTTTTATACCGACATTAAGCTTCCTGCTCATTTCCTAATTAGTACATCTTGTTACTTCCTTCCAATAGCACTACTGAAAATAAGTATTTCAAGCTGATTCCAACAATTAAAAAAGTTTTAGAGTACAAATTTTTTAGTAATGTACTACTGTCAGCCCTTACCATAGCTGCTCCAATAACTGAATTATCTTATCAGGAATTATAAAGCCCGTAATTGTGCACAAAAAAGCTTGGTCCACTAGAGTGTTGGGCTGAGGACAGCAATAGGTTGATAAGAAGCTAGAAGATTTGTTGTCTCTGAAAAAAACAAAACAAAACTGAAATAAGTATACTTTAAAACTTCTACAGAAAGCCTCAGTAATCAAAACTTGCACCAAACAAGTAGTATCTGTATACATCATCTGAATTAATACCCAGGCAACATCCATGATGTCATGGGTACTTCCAAAATCACGTAAGTTATTCAAGAATTACAACAAGCACTCAAGTGTATAACAGCCATCCCACTTACGGAAATGTGTCTTTCTTAAATCTTGCTTAAGTCTTCCTGAAAATAAATTGTGGCTTTCCTCATTTAACATGTATTTAAAGTTCAAACAAATTCAAATACTTACAAGTTAACTTGATTCAAGACAGCACCTAGCCATTCAAACAGTTCCTCTGTACTGCAGGACTCTTCTGGCTTGCCTTGTAATTCGTTACTTTGTAACACTGGACACTGCAAGTCTCTTAAGGTGCTGAATGTTATTTTTGGCTTCAGGGCCTGTATTTGGTTTTTGGTAAAGTATGACATCAATGTTGATCCCTCTGCACCTTAACAACACAACACCACAAAAAGCCATTACAAATGTCTCATGAATTCAGTGCTCCTTTTGTTTAGTAGTTTTGTATGTGCGTATATGAAAATGCGGTGTACAGTGTTAAACTGCAACTAAAACTGCTTACATGATGTTATCTTTTGCAAAAGCCATAGAATCTTCAGCTTCCATATCTTCTTGGAAATGAGAATTAGTGCAAGATCCAGCAACTCAGTACAGCTCAGTAAAATTACTATTTAACTAGTAAGTGTAGAAATAGATCTGTCAATAGAAAATTCAAGCAAAATTAACTGGGCAAGTAACGAAATTAACTCAGTAGAAAGAGGAATTCAGAGTGTTCCTGAAAAGGAGCACATGAAAGGAAAGTTACTTGCCTGTTAAATGCTCCCCAAGACAAGGTGGTCTACAAATACATTCACACTGTAAGTATACCCACACTTATATACCTGAGGCCAGGGAACATTTTGCCTTGCAAGTGTCCATACGTACATTCCCTCCCTGCTCACGTGCAGCTACCTGCTGCTGTATAAAAAGGATGCACGCATTATACCATTAAGTCATATCCAGCTCAGCATCTCTAGCAATTCCTCAGGCATTTCAGCATGAGAGGGAGAATACATATGGTAGATGTACACAGAGATAATGCATCTTGAGACCGTTTAACTTGGACTAAGCTCAAATGAGTTCTGGCAGTATTTCCTCCAAAAGCACAGCGTATCTCTAGGGATCCCAGGATGACTAGTTCAATAAGAACTGCCTCCCAGAGACAGCATGGCATCTAGAAGCAAGAGGAACTCTAATGGAATGAATTCCTGCAGTTCTCAGGAATACATTGCAAAAAGCTACAGCGTCGTATAAACTCTCCTGGAACATGCCTTTACAACTGCATAAAGTTTCCCTTTTCATTGATCTAAAAGGCACCCAGTTTTCTACCCAGCGTGTCAACAGTGGATCTTTCAGTTTTCTCAGCTAAGGACAAGAACACAAGAATCATTCCAAGAGGCTTTATCCCATCACTAAAGACCACGTATCTGATGTGCCAGACACAATGGGAAAAAATCTAGGAGCCATGAGGTTTGGGGGAAAAATTCTTGATTTACAGCAAATTGAGAATTCATCTTCAGATATGTTGTATTTGGAAGTAATATCATCCCAGAAAAGTATCAGAATTAGCCACTTAGACAGGAAGCTCTCTCACCTACCTGGCTGAGGTGTCTGCCATCCCAGAACACCGTCTTCCCTGAATACTGAGAAAGTGAGCAGCTGACTAGAGGTTTAAGAACAGATTTATAAACAATGACGAGAAATTCTAAAATTGTCTGAGGGACAAGGACTTTGAAGAGAGAAGGAAGGGGAGAGGGTAAAGAAATCAAAGTGTATGACAAATCTCACTCTACTAGGATCAGAAAATTAAAAAAAAAAAGTGTGAGAAGTCTTCAAATGCAGTAAGGCTGTAACAGTTAAATGTACCTTGATGAACTTTATGGGAAAGGCCATGTTTCTTCAGCTGTAGTAATTGATCCAAAATAGCAGGTGAAGATTAAAAACCTAACATAAACTTGGAAATAAGCATCTTGCAAATTAAGAGATATTAACCAATCTCTCATTTTTGAAGCAGTAAGATAACTGTTGTGAAATCAGTTCTCCTGAATTTGAAATTTGAGATTATATTCCGTTTTCATAATGTAACACTGGGTCTCTAGTGACCAAGAAATAGTGCCTTACTCATGAGAAGTCTGAAGTTCAGAACAGCATTTAAGTACCACTGAAAAGGCACATATGAAGAAAGGAAATTCAAGAACAGGATATAGTTAACTGTAGAATGAAATATTCAAGGCTCACTATCAAAAATTCTGGACTGCTGAAACTCTGTCAGCCATACCTAACCCACTAAGGGCGATCACTTGGAGGAAAAAGAGGGCTAAACTGACCCTTTTAAATCATCCTGCAAAAAAGGCTGCCAAAGTGCAGAAGGGCACATTAACAAATACAGGCAGCTACTGAACTCTTGTTTATTTATATACATTTTTAGAACAAACAATCCTCCTTCAGTCTGTACTTCCTAGAAGCGTTTGTTAGACTAACAAGCTCAAAGAATATATAATACTGTCTGAGAACTCTCACTCTAGCAAAAATTTATACATTTTGAATGTCCCCACCAAATGGAAACTTCAGCTACACTCCTAACTTCAGGAAATCTCAAAGGCTACAGCTGCCTCCAACTAAACAACTCCTCTAGCTACAGCATAGCTTTTTATGTCAACAGCCAGGCACATTATCAAAGTTTTCTTGGAGTACAGTGAATTTCAGCCAATAAACATTTAAAATTGTCATAGAAATCACAGCAACAGAACAGATAAGAAAAGATTGTTTTGACTCTGTCATTAAAGACATGAGACACTCCATATTCCCTATTTCTGTTCCTTAAGAAAATCTATGAAGGTTTTATTTTCGTCAGTACTAAGGAAGAGTCTTTCATATGTTACAAGCTCAATTCCTGCACAGAAAGACATTCTCATTTAACTCCATATTCCGGAAGTGATTGACCTGACTAGCTTTTTGGCCCTAACAAAATGAAGAAAAGGAATGCTATTCTTCCTGAATGCTGCTACACTGCCAACAATAAACGTAAAAAACATACTGGCCCTAAAGTCATTTTGCTCTCCACCCAGGGTCAATAAATCCAAGCAAGCTGAGCCTGAGGATCTGCCACCTTAGTTGGATTTAGGTCACCATTTATGGTAGCAGGAGTCTTAACTGTGACTGTTTTCTGAAGCTGACAAGGGCAGAAATTGCAAGCTTTAAACAACTTCTGTATGACAAACAAGGAAGAATCTCTCTCATACAATTAGTACTTAAAAAGGAGAGGAAACATGAAGGACTATCAAGCAAAACATGGGACAGTCCTGAAGGAGCTTGAAAGCAGCTTTAGTTTCTCACATCAGTAACTTTCAGACTTGGTCTTGAATAGCCCAGAAAGACTAAGAATGTAAAGAGCAGACGGTAAAGCATACTTGAGGACTACTCTAACATCTCTTCCCACTACTGTGGAGACTTCTTAGTTACTGAAAGCAGAACCACACTAAGAGCTACAAGGCTCTGATAAAAACTTTTTTTTGTAGTATGGGCTCCTATGGTTTTTGTCATTGCTATGCAAATGCTACGTACCCCTAGACACAGCCTGTTCTGAGATAATACAAGCAACAGAGGACTTTGGAAAACGACTCTCAGAGGAAGTGCAATACTTAAATCTTTGAAGTAAAATAAATGTAATCAGAAAAAAGTAGATGAATGAATACTGGAAGTAAGATGATTTGAGATTATACAATTTCTTACAACAACAAACTCTCACTCTGCTCCAGTCTCAACCAAGTGTTTGAGAATAAAATGATGAAATAGCAGACTGTGTGTGTGTATCAGTGTATGCAGGACATGATGGAGACAGGGATTTTGTACCTGTTCTGTAACCACTGCTGAAACTAAAAGTTCCCCATCTCCAGTATTACACCAACTATGTAACCTATGTATATTAATAATGGTCATATGGGTCACAGATCTATAAAGAGACAGTGCTATCAAAGAGGCAAAATTAGGCCAGAAATCCTGGGCAACAGATGGACAAAGAAATGAAGTAACCAGTGTATAACTCCTATGAATCACCGCTGTACTCCTGAACAGAGATGATCTTCTGTGTAATAAGTTATACACACACCCCAAACAAATAATAAATAATAATAATAAATCACACCCAAGCACATTTCAATCTAACTTTTCCCTCCACTAAAAACACATTTGGACAGTACTAGAAAAGAACAGACAACTACAACAATTCATGTCAGTTACATTTTAGTTCTACATTTAGTTCTTATCACCTGTATTACACCAAGCCAGTAGGAAGTCAAATTCTAAAGGTTTCTTTTCTTTCAAGGCCCACAGCACCCTCTTATGTTTCTTGCTATCAGGGTGAAAGCTGGAATCAGTCAAGTCAATAGTTATAACTGCAAAAACATACAAAAGCAATTTGTACTCAATTGACTGAATTTAATGATAAAATTGAGTTAACAATTAAACGAACACAAAGAAACCAAAGAGCATTAAACTACCTTTTCACATGTACAGCATCTTTACAAAGTATTTGACTACACAAATATGATTCCCCATTATATACGTAAATATTCTCCTCCTGACATTCTTATCTGATATAATCTGGAACTGCTTTCTAGTGACTGCAGGGACAGATTCATTTGTAATGTCAGTGTCAAAGTCCCAAAACAGTGCCTTCAAAAATATCCTGGTAACTAGACAAGCTATGCACACTAAAAAAAAAAAAAAATTTCTAACATCAAAAGCCATGTGTATGGCAATGACACTATTACAACTGTTATTTCTAGGTGAACTGTTTCCAGGCTAGAAGTTTATTTTTCAGATAGAATTTTCATCATACGTTTTACTTGACGAACTGAATGGTAAAACGATGCTCAATTTTCCAAAATTCTTATTGTAGATACTAAGGTTTCCTCTTCAAAAATTTATTTATAACCATCTCTTGACTAGTGCAGGTTTGAATATGTTTGACATAGCACAGTATATTTTTTTAAATTATTTAAAAATCATACTCTGTATGTCTCCTCTGAATCTGTTGTAAAATTAAAACTTTTTTCGAGTACCTGGTACCCAGAGATTACTGTTTTAAATGTGTCAAACATAGCATAATTCTCCCTTTCAAGCAAGCAGTCTTGAATGAGGCTCTTCACCAATTTTTTTGTGGAGCATGCAAGTTGTCAGATCTACCTTAATTAGGTTAGTATTTTCTGATTTAAATCAGAAGGCATAGATACCGCACAAAGTATACAAAAATCCTCGAGTCCTACATCACTCCAGTATAAACTCTTAATCAAAACTTCAGAAATTAAAAATTTTATAGAATACCCCCAAGATCACACATTTGTTTCCTTACAGCTGCTTTACTATTTCAAGCAATTTTTCTCTTCATGCAATCCTTTCATCTACATCTGGAAAAACACCATCTAGACAACAACCAATTTTAAGGAAAGGTAAGTTTCAGAATTGCTGATTTAACACCCTAACAAGGTACTTCACAGAGAGATCTGAAATAAGCACTGTTAACAACAACTTATACTTACTATATCTCATTGCTTTTTTGCCAGAATACCGAGAAGGACGACCTTGCAGTCCAAGTTCCTCATAAGTATCTTTATCCACTGACAGAATTAGTTTTCCTATAACCAAAATGAACTTTAATATAAATAAGCTTCCATTTAGTTCCCTCGGAAGTCTTCTGAGAACCATATCCTTTATACAACATTAACTTTGGATCACTAGGTATTACTAATGTAATCCAGACTCCTTAGTTTCAGTTTAATTGATTGCTAGATTAACCCTTAGAAAAGACATTTAAATTCAATTGTTCTTTGTTATCATATAGGTGTTAAGAACTAGAATGAGAAAAAGCGCAGTATTATTCCTGACATAGGCACAGGGGTTTTTTTGATTTTTTATTGTACTACCTGAATATTTCCCTCAATCTTTTCTCCACTTGACCCCTAGCATTTGCTATGTCATTGGTTGAACACCACATTACACTACGACCTGATTTTGTAAACATTCATGCATGCACTGCTCAGTTAAACATACAAAAGCAGTACCTCCTGCTCCTGTGGAACTACTCACATTGAGTAAAATACGCTTATTAGTGATGAGCAGATATGCTCTGGAACAACTCCACTTCCTGGTTCATAAGCCAAATCTGGCAGCTGCCACTTTGTACAGAATTTCACACAACAGATCGCTACCACAGTATTTTGATTCTACTGTAACAGAAGTATCAGTATAATATAGAATACAAACAAATAAGATTGTTGCTGAAGATTTCAGATGGTGATATCACTGGCAACTGTAATGCTGTCTCTGCATTAATTGTTCATAGCTTTTAATAACTGTGCCATACAAACTCAATCACTATTAAGTATCTATTTTGCTAGGACTATGCTAATGGAGTACATAAAATAATTCCTCCTCTGCAGAATCTGAATTTACTTATGCCCTGATGGGCACCTGTTCTAACATCTTTGGCTAGAGGGCAGATAATTCAATTTGTGTTTCTATTATGTTTGATATGTTAAACTGAAACGTGAAGGCATATTTGAATCCCAGAATAGTTCCATTATTTTCTTTGTATGTAAAATCCCACCTGAGAAATAATGTTTTGTCATAAAACTGTGATGGAAATGCAACAGAGGTTTGTAACATGTTAAATATTTCTCGAATGATAAACGCTGAATATTTTAAAAAGCGTTCCTAAACAGTGCTGATAATTTTACTTCTGGTTGTTTTTTTTTTTGGGTAGAAATTATGTCTTTCAGACCAGTAGAAAACAGGAAGTTGGAATGCAGCATGTTCACAAAAATAATCCTTTATAGCAATTGCTATGACAGGTGAAGCACTGACAATCTAATACTATCAATAAGTGATGCTGATTTTTTTTTTTAAACTTTCTTTTAGGTGAAATAATTTAACAGCATGAATCAGAAAAGTTAAAATTAAATATTTTACTAATTCAAGATAGTTCTAATAAAGCAAGCATGTACAGCAGGCACATTTTCTAGTTTACGTAATACTAAAGTAAAAAAAAAAACAACACTGAAGACCATAATCAATACGTATATCTTACGAAAAAAAGAAAAGCCGTACCAGTTGGTAGCAGAGCTGCAGTATTATCTTGATCAATTTTTGTGTTATAGGTAAGCGCGTAGCATGAACCTTTAATAGTAAAGCAGAAAACCGTGAGATTATACAGTCTCTAAAGACAGACATGACAACAAGAAAGATTCACCTGAAGATAATCAAGCATGCCAAATACCTTTTGAATCATTCTCAACTCTTGTGCTTTTATCAGCTAACTTTCTTCCACCTTCTCAAACAAATGGTGTTTTGTTATTATTTTTATAAACCTTAGACTAGCACTATTTTAAAGGACCTGTAATACAGATAACATTACCAATATGCCCCATGGACACACTTTATTTCCATGTGCCATCTTCCCCATTCAGCAAATGGAAGAAACTTTTTTCCTGAAATATTTAAGGTATTAGTTCACGTAAAAACAAGGTGGAAGATGCCCATATTATTTAACATATTTTGTGGCAAATACCATACCATAAAATTTGGTTTAAACTTTACAGATTAAATGTCTGTTTTAAACGTGCTTCTAAAAATACAAGAGTCAGATCCTGTAAACCTGATATACAATTGTCATATCACTTCCATAAAACTACTGGCATAAAAACCATTAATGAGACTAAAGGAAACAAGAAAGACAGCCCTACATTTAGCAAGTAATGGATTTCTTTCTTTCCTGTTTCTCTGACATTTTATCTTTTCTCCTCTCTTTTCCGTTTAAAGCTTTTTTTCCTCCCTGACAATTGTCTCAAGGGTACAATATTTATCAGGAGTCAAATGAGCATGGCCTGCTAGATTAAAATAGCATGCTTCGAGTACGTAAAAACAAGTTGGCTGGGCAGAGGCTGCATCTTCCCGATGTTTCTTCGCATCCTCTTTGCTCTCATTGAGTAAGAATGAGCCACCACAACTTCATCAGCCAAAAAAAAAAAAAAAAAAGGGAAAAAAATTGCAGCAAGCCTGGTTTTCATCTTGGAAAACAGGCCCAGGCTTTGCCAGCTGAGGAACGTTACTCTGTGCTGAAATATGAAGGAATCAGAAAAGGAGAAGGGAGCTGATTTCTGCAGGAATCTGTATAAAAGTGAGGTGCAGAAGACAAGAGGTGAGACTACACAGAAGTCTTCTTGGTAGCTGGCTTGCAGAATTAACATGGAATAGGGAAAAACAAAGAGGGAGCAATCGTAACAATTTTGGACCCATTGGTTGTAAACAAATGTAGACACCACAAAGCAGAAAAAAGCAGATAAGGAAACACATACAGAATTTTCTTAGTACTTTTTCTTCCCTTCCTTTAAAATACATGCCAAAATAAATAGTATTAAATAAATTCTAATGTTTTATGAAAAAAATAAACATTACCGTATCCATTATATTCCGATTACCTCCTTACCTTTCTTCACAAAAGAATCAATGAATTCGTGAGCAACCAATTCATGAACCGATAAATTCCTCACCAGATAGTACTCTCCAATGTCTGCAATAGTACTTTTCAGCACTTCAGGTAGTATGCCACATTCAGGGATCAAAATAGACACCTGTTAGAAACATGTTTGCAATGTAAATCATCCCTTAAAACATGTTATTTCTTGGTTTTCCACCATTAAAAAAAAAAAAAACCTATTCCTTTCAAAGAGACCAGTACATTACACCAAAATGAGACGAGAAAATAATTTCAGGCTATTGTCTTCAAAAGGTATGACTTTGCACAAAGCATCCACATACAGCAAATACATTCTTTGGTTTTGGCATTTTACATGCTATACAACAGCACTTGATGTGCTATGCAAAAGCATGACATCACACAGCCTGATTTAACCAGAGATCTTGTTTCAAGTCATCATAAATTTAGCTTGAAGTCACACTGGAACAACTCCTTCAGCCTTTGCTGCAGGAAGCAGTTATAACTAGAAATGTAGGCTAAGCATTTATGTAATCTCAATGGAAAAGTGAAGCTCAAAGCAGAACTCCAACTAGTTTTTGGAAAATACATTCTTCTTTGTAGAATATTTTGGAGGTCAGCAGAGTGAACAGACCGCTACAACAAAACTTGGAAGATGGGCTTACGATCGCCATAGAAGTCATAAGGCATACATTAGGGCAGGTTTCTCATTTGAAGTAGGAAGCTAACTTCCAAAAGTGAGGAGCACCTTGCTTTTCTTACCCAACTTAGCCTTCAGTCTTTTGGTCCAACTGCCTAATTTCCATTTTGTCTAAAACTCTTCCTGTTTGTGTTTCATGGCTCAAGAGGACTCCTAAGACCGTGTGTCCAGGGCAAATGAGCTCATTACATGGGCTGGTACCAAGCCTCCCAAGAACCATGCACAGGCAGGATGAAGCCCTGCTCCTTCCCACTCCAATCCTCAAGAAACTTACTTCCAAAACAAAACAGCTCACAGACAACAGGTCCGTATCTCCCTTTGCTCATACACACAAGGACAGCAACAACCGACAGGTGGGCTGCCTGCTGCACAAGCAGAAAGCTTCCTGCTTAGATGCTAAAAATTACTAAAGGCATAGTGAGAGAATCTGACCGAAACTTGCAACAGGTGAAGAAAGGAGCCGGCAAACAAAAACCGGGCTTCGCAACGCTGTCGCAACCGAGCGCTATTAGTTGGGAATAACACCGCGTAATACTTCGGGAGAAGCAGGGAGAACGTGAGCGAGAGGGCTCCCGGCGTACACGGCTGGGGCAGCTTCCATAAAACAGCCGCTTTTCCCCTCAGGGACCCTACAGCCGCCAACCGCCCCCCCGTCAGTGACCGCAGCCGGCCCCCTCCTCGCGCCCCAACCGTCACCAACCGCCACCCAGCAGGCGCACGCGGCGCGCAGCGCCCGTTACACCCCGACCCCCGGCGGGCGGGCGCGCGCGCGCACTCACGCGGCAGTTGTAGGCGTGGTCCCGCACGTGCGCCGCGTGGCGCGAGCGCGCGTGCCGCGCGTGGCCTTTCTCGCACACCAGCAGGTGCCGCGGCACCTGGTGGAGGCGCCGCAGCGGCACCGACATTCTCCGCCGGTTCCGCGAACCGCGGCCAGGGCCTCCAACAGGGGAGCGACCAAGGCAGAGAGATGCAACACGCGGGAGAAGCTGTGCGATGAGGTCACTTCCGCCTGGCCGCACAGCGCAACTGCTTCCGCGTAGAGCCGGGCCCCCGCCGCAGCGATGAGGGCGGCGGGCGGCGTGCGCATGCGCTGCAGCGGGGCGCGAGGCGCGGCCGTCGGGGCGGGCGCCATTACGCGACACCGCCCCCCGCCTTGTGTCAGTGCTGCGGGGTTGGGATCTGCCCGCTGCGTGCCCTCTGGCAGGTCGCTCTGTACGTCGTATATTTTGCATAACCAATGTACAAAAACTTCCTCTTTCCCTCATCCTCCCTCATCCTGCAGTTTTTCTCTTCCTTATCCCTGAACGTGGTGACCCCTGGTTTTAGTTTAAAATGGTACCTACTGGCTTCCTTGGTACTCGTTTTGCTGCTTCTGTACACTGTACAAGGCTGCGTTTAAGTCTGCTTAACATCACTGAGATCTGGTCAGTAAGCGTCCACCAAGCCAGCGATGCCGACGCTCAGTTTTTGTACTAGTTTGACAGCAGTAGTTCAGAGATCACACGCTTCCTCCCGGAAGATCGCACCCTGCTATTTCCAGATTTGATGTCTGACGTTAACGCTTAGGGGAACATGAGTTTGGTTATTGTGCTCATTTAGGGGGTTGGATGCCAAGAGGACAGGTTTGTTTCAGTTGTTAAGGTACAGATTATGGTAAGGTCATTTGTTCAACAGCCACACAGTTGCACAGATATGAATCATCAAATTCCTATGATTTTACTAGTTCAGTGCCTGCAGTTCTTGGTGGTTTGATACCATCACTCAAGCACTCTCGTTTTGTGTGTCCAGGCTCCGCTTCTAGTGGAGATGGCACTTTTCTGGTGTTCTGTCTCTGTTTCGTTCTCCGTGATATTGCTGATTTAGTAACTATAAATAGGCAGTACTGTGAGAAAACTGGTCCTTGCAAAGCCTGCATTACAGAACCACGCTTGGCTGATGGCAGGAGGGATGCTTCTGAGAAGTTACCAGTTCAGTGCTTCTGGCTTGCAAGGCTAACTCAGACCCACTTGTTTCTGGGTACGTGCTTTCCGGGTGCTTGCGTACTAAAGCAACCTCAAGATACTGCAGCTTCGAACTCAGTGGCTTGTGTCCTCTGGCTCATGAGACTCAGGTACATGTCATGAGGTCACTGTCTCATTAACATTGGTTGAGGAGGTCTGAATTCTGCACTTACATCGCCTGTATAAATTGCATTATTAGGAACCAAGAATGGCTGTGTAATCACAGTAGTCTTCTAATTTAAAGCATGCAAAAATTAATGGAGAAAGCACTACTTGATGGATGTCAGTTATTACCATACCCGCAGGCAGAAGCCTCTGTGAGCAGAAAAGCATTACACTCTGATGATCAGAAAGCCTGTTCTGCTAAAGGGGTGAAAAGTTCAAGTCTCTGATCAATAAGCCCACAGAGCCAGAGAGGAAATTCAGCTATATTCAAGGCAGCCTGTAGAGCTGTGTTTGTTTTGGTGGTTTCTTTCTCTTTCTTTTTCTTTCTTTCTTTCTTTCTTTCTTTCTTTCTTTCTTTCTTTCTTTCTTTCTTTCTTTCTTTCTTTCTTTCTTTCTTTCTTTCTTTCTTTCTTTCTTTTTCTTTCTTTCTTTCTTTCTTTGTGAGCTTCTCAATGCTAGTGCAATTTATACTTTCTGCCAGGGATACAAATGGATAGGAAAAGAAATGTGGAAAAAATGTGTTGGGGAAAGGGCAAGAGAGTCAAGATTCATGGCTGCATATTCAACAGAGTTAAGTCAGTATTTGGGGGATTTTGGCAGGCAAGTACTTCTCTGCAGCTCAGTGGAGCATTGAAGGGTTTATATCGCTGCTCAAGTAGTTTGGTTCATATGTCAGGCAATTAATTTTAACTCACCCTTACTTTTTTATGTTGGCTGTCCTATTATAGGGTATGTGTGTTTAACAGAGCCCCCTAAGGACACTGAACTATGTTAAAAAAAAGACGTTTAGCAGTCCAGTAATCTGTGCTGTAACATATAGAATCTCCCTATCTTTAAATAATGGGCTATATATATGCATGCTAATTGTTGGTAAATGCTGACATTTTGATAGTGATTATTACAATTTTGTGAGTAAGTAGATGTATAGTTTCTGTATATTGTTAAAAAAAAAAGACATTTTAAACTTTAAATAATTTAAATTACTCAGCCCCAGTAAAGCCATCACAATTTTCCCAGGGATTTCAAACCAGTGACAGGGTGATGCAGTTTTACTGTAATTTAGTTTCTGCATGTTCGAAGAGAGTTACAGGCTGTAGTCTAGAGGAAAGAAATGCCTCGAGGCAATCTGTGGTAATAGCCTGGAGTAGGGAAGGCTCTCTAAGATATTTGCTGGAACTGGTGAAAAATTGATTCCATTTTTGCATAAAACGACCGAGTTTGGAAAGAAAAGCCTGATCTTCACATATGTTCAGTATCTCTAGTTGCGAATTCCAGGTACTTCTTTCATGTATTTTTTCCACTATTGAATAGCAATCTTAACTCATTCTTTCTGCTGGATTTTCTGTGATTAACATGATTAAAATACCTAGAGTTTCATAAAATCAAATCTTAAGAAGTATTTGTCACATTTGTTTGTGTCTTTAAGATGAATCAAATTATTTTTCTTCTGAGTCAGTACTTTTTTCTTTCTTAAATACTGTTGACTACAGAAGAGAAGGAAGGAAGCTGTCTAAACCTTTTAACCTTGGCTATTGTAATTAGTACTTTGCAAAAACAGAAACAAACAGATACCTCTGGTGCCTTGTTTATCTGAAATTATAATAAAGTGTGTAAGACTGAAAAACAGCATTTCACTTGACCAGTGTCAACTGTTTTTTTCATTGAGGAAAGTGGAAAAATGGCGAAGATATTGATAGTTAGCTTTATATCCTGTTTTTACACACTTTGGTCCAAAAGCTCAGAGCAACGATGGATTGTAAAAATGATCGCACTCAGACTTGTTTTTCTAGGAGATTACAAACAAAGCTTCTGCCAAGCTACTCCCCAAAGCCGTTTTTCAGGCCAGGAATAATAGCAAATGCTAGCTGTGGACTGAGCTGCTGGTTTTGGTTTAAATGCAGTTTAAAAAGAACAACAACAACAAAAACTAAAACCACACAACTGATCTGTTTCTTTCATAGTTAAAAAAACCTCTGTAGTCTGGGAAACTCATTCTTGTGATACTAGAGTGGAAGAAGAAATGAGAAGGATAATTCATCTGACAGAGGTTCTGGGGAGCAGGAGTGGTTTTGATCTTCAAGCAGTCTTCACCTCTGCTTGCCTTTAAAGGACTGGATTTTGGCTTAGCCCTGCGTGATGGTGGGGAATTTTCGTGCACTTTCTCTCGTCCTTTAAACAGATCCACTGTTGGTCACATGATGGCTATTACGAGACGCCCTTACAAGATGCCCTTTGGGGCAAGCTACTCCGTGGTGTTCAATGAAGAGTGTGGAGTATGTTTCTCTATTCACATTTCCAGCAGAGGGTAATGAACTGCGGTCACATTCCTCTGGTTGCTCCTTTGTTTTTGAGGAAATGTCCTAGAGAGTGCTTCCACATCCAGCTAAACACTCGACCTTCCATGGGCAATAAATGTGTGTTCGTTTCCATGTCCCATAACAAGAGAAGGAAACACTGCTGCCTTTTCTCTTGCTAAGTTCTCCTTCCCAGCCCTAAAGATAACAGACACATTTTTCCTCAGATTGTCAATTAACACGATCACATGAAACTCATAGCACTTAATTCATTGAAGTTAATTTTTCCAGTTATATCAATTAGTCTATTAAAGGATCTTACCTGTCCCTGCAAAAATTGCCTTTATAATATAAAAATATCATGCCTTTAGAGCATCATATTTCTAGTAATATTAGTAGTGTTCCTGGGATTCCAGCAGCTCTCACTGTTACTGTAACTCACCTTCATGGAGATACAGAATCTAAAGCACAGAGGAAATAAAACCAAGCATTTTCTCCTGTACACACCTTTTTTAAAAAAAGGCTGCATTGAAATTTAATGTTAAAAGTAGGGTATGTTCTCTGTTAAGATCACTACAGAGGAATTCCTTCCTGTCGCAGTTAATGAAGCCTCCAGTCGGCTTCAAGGAGAGGATTTGCCATTCCCACCAATAAATCATTATTTCCTGTATCTGTTATTGTGTACTCCTTGGTGTGTTGATCCATATTGTTAACAATTATTCTGATTGCAAGACCACTGGAATTTTTCCCCACTGAACTGTTTCCCTTACATCCCCAAATCACAGGAGGTCCCGTGCTGCACTTCACACTGGTGCAGATGTTTATAGCTGTCTGTCAGTGTTTTGACCGAGGATGGGCAGCAAAGCTTCACCCTGAAAGTTTAGCACAGTAACTTCAATCACCTTGTTCAATGCAACATCGAAGTCATGTCATTGCCTATTTCAAGCAAAGAGAAGCTGAAGATGGTACCAGCAGAGGAAGAAAGCCATAGAGAGAGGAGACTGTCTGCCCAGCCAGCTGGAAGCCTCGTTCTCCAAGGCTGGAAGGTGAGCTTTCCTGAGCAATCCAGCCTGTACGCAGGTATTCAAAAAGCAGTTGCTGAAGTGTCTGGAGGCCTGATTTCTTTCTTTAATGTTAGCTATGAAATCGAGCAACTGAAACCATGTAGTAATTTAAAATAGCCCAAGATTTAAAAAAGCTACATGTTCCCAGGTAGGAGTCGTACTTTCAGGAGTATCTAAGGATTCAGGGACCAAAGTGGTGTTATCAGAAGTGAAGTTAAAATTTGAAATTGTACATTTCATTTATCTTAGCAAATAAGAATCTTATCAAATTTGAATCTAGAAATAGACTAAAATAGTTACTCTAGATAAACTAGTTAAGAATGATTTATTTATTTATGTATTTATTTTGCATGTAAGCCCATGTTTCAACACCCTTATTTTAGAGTAAATCCTCTTTTTCTCCTTTCAGTTAATTCACATTATTAGGATTAAGGATGTTACATACAGAGTGTTCTGAAATGTGTATTTTATTATATTTGCAATTATAGACGTTAACTCCAATAGCTTGCTGTATTATACATTTCTTTCAAAGATATGACGTAACGTTTCAGATAATTTTCACTTAGAAACTTTTACAAATATTATTCTCTATTAACAGGCTGTCCTTATCATTCCACTTCAGATATATTTTTAGTGCTCAGGCTGTTTTGTAGACTGCTCCTGTAATGCCAGAGCATTATTTGTACATTGGGATTTAGGTGCCAAAGCGTGGTATTTTCACAGGCTGCACTGTAGTCAGCATTTGTATTCCTATGTCATTTGGAAAGTATTTTTAAAAATCTCACACTGAGACCTAAATGTGGATTCAGACTTTCAAGTTTAGCTTACCGTTTTTAAGTTTTGTATGTAAAATCTTTGCAAAATTCTTGACATTAATGTTCAAAGAATCCCATAAACACCTGTTAATCGTGCATATTATATTAATAGGCTTTGAATCATTTCTCTCCAATTACCTGGAAGCTCCATTGTGAGAAATGAGTGTCACGGAGTCTTTGAAGAGAGGATGAGGAAGGAGATAAAGCCTCACTGCATTCATGTAAATATCTGTAAGGTATTTATATCACTAAAAATATTCCTGCCCCCACCCTCCAATTTTGCTTGACAGCAGCTGCTATTAAAGTGGATCATAGGATCAATGGAAGCAAGTTTTACATTTTTTCAGGAACTATTGGCCAAGGGGAACCATCACATGAGTATAAATACACATAGATATATGAATATCAACATACAAAAGTATGTGAGAACATGTAAGCATATATACACATAAAACGTGTGTGTGTGTGTGTGTGTGTGTGCGCGTGTGTGTGTGTGTCTCCATTTTCTCTTGTTCTTCTCTGGGATGTTCACACTCACANTGAATAAAATATTAAAAATACCACTTTGAAAGACAAACAATATGTGAATTTTGGTTTGAATTCAAATGTTGGTGAACTTAAAGCACCTACATTTCCTATAAATGCAATTTTATCCAAACAGCTTGGGCAAATGTGCAATTTCTTCCATTATTTTTTCATGGATAATGTGTTTGAGAACAAAATTGAATAAAAGTTTTGCCTCTACAGATCGGCTCTTTACCTGAGATCTGAGAGCTTCTGCATCATTTGGTACACAAACCATTTACAGCAAACCATTTGCTAATTGCCATGATGGGAGGAAAAATTCTTTACAGCCTGTGTCTTTATATTCTGCCTGCTAGTGGTTTGTGCCTGGATGAACTTCTTGCCAATATTGCTGTTACTGCTTCTGGCCAAATGTGTTAGGGAACAGGCAAGCCTTTGTACGTCTGGAAGTTTTAGACGAAAAATCTAGGCAAGAAACTGCACCATCCATTCAATCAAGCAAACAGCAAATATCACATCACTGTGAAGATTCAGCGTCTCAAATAAGCTTTTGAACTTCAGTGGTTGCTTGGAGGATTATTGCTCTTTGCAGAACATACTGAAAGGTCACCACCTCACTGCCTTTATCCACTGCACTTAAATGTGAAAAATAAAGCGGCTTGCATCTTGTTGCAGTTCAGTGCCAATACTTTATGGGTCTTCCTGTTCTGTAATATGAATCAAGAAATGATGACTACGTGGATTTGGTCATAAACCATAATGATAACACACCCACTGAACATATGGCAGGAAAGACGTAGAATTTTACAGAGAGTCATTAGTCTTCACATTTGAACAGAAGATAGGCTTCGCAGTTAAATAAAAATGCTCTGCATTTGGCCAAGATAAACCTTTTGTTTTTGGAATGAGAAGAAAGGGATTTGTATTGGGAAATAGATGCATCCTTCTTGTGGGAGGAGTAAGAAATGCCATTTTTTTCTTCACTTGAAGGGATAAGTAGAAAATGGCATATAAAATTAAGTGAAAATAAGTGGAATCTTTGGGACAATGGGTAAAAAAGGAAAATTCGGAGGGAGAGAAAATTACTCTTGAAATAGACCTTTGAAAGAGAAAGCCTAGAGGTAATTTAACTTAATCACTGAATCCATTGAATATTCAGAAAGAAAATGAATCCATTGCCCTGAAGGTTTCACTCAGGTCATTTGTTCATTCTTCCCCTTTGGTCATTAAGCTGCTCCTCCCTGTGACTCAAGTCTGATTACTAAATCACTCCACAAGATAATTAAGGGCTCCAAATTTTGGTTTCCTAAGATTAGCCTGGCTACTCTTGATCTTGTTGAGTTATCCTTAGGTCTGCAAGTAAGATGATCAGTTTGCAAGGATTTGGGTGGGACTGCTTATATAATTAGTAAATAGTGGTACATGGGTGAGACATTAGCTACCAGAAATCAATTAGTAATTGAGACTCTACAGTCTATGATTTACTTAAAAGATTCTGAGTTACAGTCTGCACTCTTTTACAGCAGTGGAATTGCTTGGAATTGCTCGCTGAACATCAGCTAAGTTATGCATGGTATGAAGCACCATGTCCAACGTGAGTAGACACTAACCAATTGGTGTTGCGAACAGGATAATGTAGTACAGTAAAAACTTTCTTTTCACTTTAATTGTGCTCATGCATATCCATTGTTTGTATGGGAGACAGAGCAGAGTGTGAACAGCAACTCTTCCTATTCATGAGCTTCTCTGCTTTGAATAAGAGGCATCTGCTTTCAACGGAATTGTTTGTGAACTCTACAGTGTAACTGCTTCTTGAAATATTTTCAGACTGAAGTAAGTTGAGTGCTTCTGCTTCACCAAGTAAAAAGATAAACAACTCAATTTTGGCACCATTAGGTTGCATTTACAATCTATCATACTCACATTATAGACACTAGAAATGAGGTACTGAATCACTGAAGTAGATGCCTTTAAATGCCTCATCAGTTTGGGAGTGAAAAGAAATGAGAGACATGTGGGATTCATCTTTTTGTTTTAGTTGGATATGGAAATGGTGGCAGAAGCAGAGTTACAGCAGATTAGTAGTCCAGATACCAGCAAAGGAAACATATTTAGCTAAACTTATTCTTAAATATTTACTGTATGATAACGTGAACCGTGCATTATCTACAGATGGCTCATAAATGGAAACTGCCCTGAATTATGCCAAGCCTGTAATGGGAACAAGGAGCCTAAAATTTTACTAAGGTTGCAATCTCAATTCATGTAGATATGAATCATGATAATATTTTTGGTATGGTTTAATCCCACATCACATACTACTTACATGGAGTAAGTATGTACTACACACTATGCAGTATGTACTATGCAGTATGCACTACGGAGGACCCCATGAGGAAATCCGATCGTACCTCCGGAGCAGGACTGGAATACCGTTCAATAAGTAAGGCCTACAGCTACACATTGAGCAACGTAGAGAAGAACAATGACAACAGCATTGAATAGCTGTCTGTCTTGTGTGCTTAATGTGACAGTCCTGGGGGAAGAATGGCATAGGAATACATAATTAAAGGCTGTAACCTAAACAATATGCTCAAAACCACTGCATTAGGGTTACAAAAGCAGTGTCACTTTGGGCAATTTCTAGCATATGGGTGCTCAAATCTATTTTCTCAACATTCTTTTAATGAAGATTTGTGTGGGTAGTTAATATTAAGCTCTGCTTTATACTCTTTAGAAAAAAACTAACAGTGCATTGATTTGAGTAAATACAATATATATCCCAATTGAAATGCAAGCGCTAAAAAAGGGTAGACAAAGTGTATTTTACTCACTCGAGTTTGCAGGTCAAGTTTTATGTGCATCTCTGTTTCTGTGTTTGAGATTGCTGTTTTTTAGCAAAAACTTTGGCTAGGGTACTGACTGGGACTGGTCTTAAAATTGCCATTGAAAGTGCTACTGCTTCAATGAGCATAACATTTTGCATGTTTACGTAACATATAACATTTTACAACATCAGCTTGGAGGAACATACCTCCCAATACTGCAAAGCAGTGACTTCACTGAAATTACTCGTGTGTTGCATCTACACAAACATTTGCAATTAAATACTTGCTAAAATAATTTCTAGACTTCAGTCAAGTTATTTTGCTTGACTTTGTGCATTGCTCCAATTTGTTCAGCAATTCTTTGCAAATATCCAGTGCAGGTACTGGTCAGCCTAACCTTTATTTTTTTCTAAACCATTCTGTGCATCAAGGTTCTTCTACTGTGTGTGTCAATACATACAAGAAGTTACCACTTTCACAGCTCAAGGTGATAAAGTATAGCAGAGATAGGGAAGAAGAAAGCAGCTTCCCAAAATGTAGTCATTTTCTAATGTTAAAAAGTGATTAAAGCATCTGCTTTGGTTTTCAGAATAAACTGTTTCAAATTTTTTATAGATAGAACAATTTGAGAATCTTTGAAGATGGGAAATTGTGTCTTTCCCAACAAAATTGCCATTTGTTCATTGAAGAAAGTCAATTTCTTATAAAAACAACAGATGAAAGGTTTGTTGCTCTATTGTGAGAAAGAGCACCAATGTTTTTAAATAGCTGTTAACCTTCCAGAATCTTTTGTATGACAGGTTCAGCTGCAATCCTGACTTCACATTCACACTCCTCCTCCTTCATCCTCCGGCCAATGATTCCTGCTTTCTCTTCCCCCATCCCTAGGCTGCAGCAGGTTACCTCTTGAAGTGTGCTAACGTACCCTTTTATTTGTATTTCACAACCTGTTTCCATTCCAGATTAGTACCCTGACAGGATCATGTGTGCCTTGTATTGAAAGGTTTCAACTCTGGTTTGCTTCGAACAGAAGAAGGTTCTGGTTTTAAAGCGTTTTCTGATTTTAAAATGTTAGACAATGCTGGCTTAGTTTGCAGAACAGGTGATCCTTTACATGCTACTTCAATTTTTCATTTTGTTGCTGGAGAAGAATATATTTGCAATCAAATGAAATTTAAAAGCAATTACAATCAGCCACACTACTAGATGGAGCTTCTTTTCTGCCTTTCCTACTGAAGATGCTGGAACTGGGACTGAATTCAGAGTATGTCCTACTGTATTAATAGTCAATGAAATATAAAGCTCTCTCTTTTTTTTTTTTTCCTTGTGATGCAGGATTGAGCATTCCTGCATTCATATATGGCTATATCATATGGCTATGATTTTTATTTGTATACTGTTAATGATAGCTATTATGCCAATCCTTTGCTTTTGCATGGTTAGACAGTATCATGCAGTCCTGGGTTTCTTGTTCATGCACTTGAGAGTTTTGATGTTTAGGCTTACTTGCTAGAACAGTACAGTAATATTAAAGCAGCACATACCTCTGCTGTTTTTTTCCTACTATAAAAACTATTAATATTCTTTAGAAATGCAAATCTCTTTGTTCAGACCACTACATAAGCTATTTCATTCACTGAAATTCAACTTCGAAGGTTTTTTTTTTTTTTCCCGTCTTTTAGCAAAGCTGTGTGTTACAGATACCTAGTTGCTGGTATGTCTGTACATCAACTGAAACAATCCTTTCATAAGTCATGAGAATCAATATAAATGACTGTGATAAAAATCGTCTCTCTTACAGGATCTTCTATTGGCTACCTGTTTTGCTATCTTCTAACATACCTTAGCAACTCAGAACAAACTCTAATTGAGGCAGTTCTGGAGAACTGCAAAGAATAAGGGTTGAATTTACTCCTTTTGCTGCAGTTTGAAAAACTACACATTCAAGCAAACTATTTTTAACATAGGGTTTATACTTCAAGGTTATGTGGAAAGCCTATTCACGTGTTTTAAGACAAGTGAAAGAAACAACTGACGTACTACTTACCCAGTTGTGACTGCCGGCTGAAAAGGTTGCCATGCATTTGCTAGGAGTTGTTAGAACATGCTATATTGCACAACTGTATTTTCCCGAAAGACAGAGAAGTATCTGAGCTGATGAGGTCAGGTTAACATTCAATTTTTAAAAAGCCACGTCCAACACAACTGTAAAGGCTGGCAGAGGCTTCACCAGCTGACGTGATGAAGGCCCTTCTGACCAGCTGGCCAATTCTGTTGTCCGAGGAGAGTCCAAATGAGTCCATGCCTCTATTGATTTTGAGTGAGATACAGGCCTTCTTGCTTGTGACACAGACAAACACAAAAACACAAAACAGAAACCATCTGGGTGCAAGTTCATGTCATTTTCCATTTTCATGTCTCATTTCCAAGGAGCAAAAATCTAATGCCTTGGAGAGACAAAAAAAGGTGAAAAAATCTAATGCCTTGCACATCTAATGGTTCATGTTCAATGACTCAAAAAGCTGGTTTAGAGATGTTGTTTTGTCAGTTATGTTTTATACACTATCTAGAAACTCATATTGGAGTGTATTTCAAGTATTTGGAATTTTGTCTCCTTAATGTCCTTAGTCAAGAAGTAAACACATCTTCTGTCCGGGTAAGTTTCCTTACAGTTTTAAGGAGATGTTGGTTTTTCGTTTTCCAGAGGCAGACTGCTAGGTGGCAGGGCAGGAGCAAAAACCAGTAACTTAAGACATGGCAAGAAAAAAATTTATTGTTCTAATAGCCCAGCAACAGTTTTGAGGGTAGAATGCCCTTCATATCAGACTGCTCTGCACAAAATGGAGCTCCATTCTCACTGAGGTCCAGTGCCATACAGTGGCATAACGTATGGTGGAATTTGATCCATGTTATATTTTTTACTAGATTGCTAAGTAAAAAACATACATAAACACAGAGGTTTTATTTGCAAGTAATTGGATCCTAGAGTTCATCAGAAACCTTTGAAAGAGATATGGTTCTGCAACTTTCTGAAGATCCACATTAAAACAAACAAAAAGCATAAAATCCTTTTCAATTCCTATGCTGTAAATACATTTTGGAAGCTGAAAACATTTTTCTCACTGATTATCTGAATTTTGCCTTTTCAAAGACTGTCCATTTGGGTTAAATTTTTGAAATGCAACCATAACTCTCCCTATTAGAATGGTAGCTTGTACATGGGAGGGTTTTTGGATCATAACATGATTTACTGATTAAAAGTCTGACAAACATGACTTAAGATTTTCAGTGTACCACGTGAATATAAATAAGTTTACATAAATATCTTGTAAATCACAGGTTAATACCTTTACACCTCTAAGAGCCACAAGGACCAAACTGAAATCTTAGTGAATGGAAAGGTTTTGTGTAACATGGTTTTATCACAGTGTTTGTTAAAGCATTTCAAATATTTTCCGTAGAACTTTTGCAAAACAGAAAGTAAAAAAATATTCATGAATCCTTTTGTGCCATTGCAATATATTTGCTTTTCGGAAAGAAGGAGCTCAATTTTATACTAGATGCAGAAGAAGAAATCTTGGACTTACTGAAATCAATTACAAAACTCCAGCTTCAGAAGGGTTAACATTTCACCCAAATGAATGGTCCTTCCTTGCCTTCTTGCCGAACACTCAGCATTGGTAATGAAAAACGATATTCCACATGTTTATGGGAAATACAGCCACTGCTTTTTTTCAGGAAAATTGAATTTTCATATATTTTAAGTAATCTCTACTTCCCATAAGGAGTGTCAGATGCAAGTCTTTTTAGAGACAAGGCAGAATATATAGAATAGAATAGTTCAGTTGGAAGGGACCTACAAATATCATCAAGTCCAATGGCCTGACCACTTTAGGGCTAACCAAAAGTTAAAGCATGTTATTGAGGGCATTATCCAAATACCTCTTGACCACTGACAGGCTGGGGTCACCAACGTCCTCTCTAGGAAGCCTGTTCCAGTGTTTGACCACTCTCACAGTACAGATTTTTTTTGCTATTATCCAGCCTGAACCTCCCCTGGTGCAGCTTTGTGCCGTTCCCTCGGGTGCTGTCGCTGGGAGCAGAGACCGGCACCTCCCTCTTCGCTTCCCCTCCTCAGGAAGTTGCAGAGAGCAACAAGGTCACCTCTCAGCCTCCCCTTCTCCTGACTGGACAACCCAAGTGTCCTCAGCCTCTCCTCACAGGACATGCCTTCCACCCCTTCTACCAGCTTTGTTGCCATCCTCTGGATGCTTTCGAGGACCATACCGTCCTTTCTGTGTTGCGGAGCCCAGAACTGCACGCAACATTCAAGGTGAGGCCGCACCAACGCTAAATATAGCGGGAGGATCACCTCTTTTGACCGGCTGGCTGTGCTGTGTTTAATGCACACCTCTCGGCTGCCAGGGCACACTGCTGGCTCATGCTGAGCCTCCTGTCGGCCAGCACCCCCAGGTCCCGTTCTGCTGAGCTGCTCTCCAGCCCCTCGTCTCCCAGTCTGTGCCTGTGTCCAGCGTTGCTCCATCCCAGGTGCAGCACCCGGCATTTTCTTTTGTTGAACTTCACACCATTCCTTGCTGATTGCCCAGTGCTCCGATCTATCTAGATCCCTCTGCCAGGCCTCTCCTCCCTCCAGGGAGTCAACGGCACCTCCCAGTTTAGTCCTGTCAGCAGGCTGGCTGCGGGTGCTCTCCACTCCTGCATCCAGATCACCAACAAAAATGTTGAACAGGGCTGGCCCTAGAACTGAGCCCTGGGGAGCACCGCTGGTGACCGGACACCAGCGAGACGTACTACTGGCTCTACTGCTGAGCCAGCTCATCGCCCAGCGCAGCGTGAACCTACTTGTCTCACAGTGGGACAGTTTGTCCAGAAGGATGCCATGAGGGATGGTATCAAAAGCCTTGCTAAAATCCAGACAGATATGGCAGACATCTCTAAAGGAGAGTTTCTGAAAGACTCAAAGCTCTAAAGGCTTTTGTTTGCTGAGTATCCTGGAGAAGTTAGGATCTTGGATTTAAATCGTTGGATTTAAGATTTGGAAAATAAAAAATAACTTCCAAATATTTGGTTCCATTTCAGTACTTCTTCCATTACAGATCGAATCCATGCATTTTTGGAGTACAGCTGCATGGTTTTCCTGCATAAAGAAGAAAATTAGGTCTAATAATCTACTTCTGAATAACTTCTAGTCACCTTCTACAGACCCACTTAATCATTCAGTGTTTGATCACCCTTACAAACATAGTAAACTGAAATCCTATCCTTATTAAAAATACAGAGAAGCTAGAATTTCCCATGGGCTAGGGAACATTTATTTTTTGAAACAATTGAGGAGACTATTAATATCCTCATTGCCTTTTTTGTACAAGCAGCTCAATTGTTACAATTAGGAAGAAGAACATGATTTTTGAAGTGAAGAAGATAGTTCAGAACCAATGTTGACAGAATTTGAGAAAAAAGAATAGTTTTGTGTATGAACTGTGATAATCCCAGACTATTTGTAAATCCCTGTAAATAGTTAAATATTTCTTAGTAGTTACTAGTCATTCAGGTTTCCTGATGAGCTATTGCTACAGGAGATTTTCTTAGTTAAGACTTGAGTGAGGAATTGCAGAGATTTGGCATATTTGAACTAGATATATTCTATGTAGTAGAGTACTTTGCACCTGGACTAATGGGAAAATCTTTTAGTTTTGGATTTGATGGTTGAAGCAAATATTAAAAGGGCATAAAAAGAAAAGATGAAAAGTGTTTGAACGGGCTTCTGGATTAAATTGTGTGGCTGAGTTGAATCAACAGAAACCTCCAGTTACTTGACTTTGGGTGTCTACAAACAAATATTTTTATGTTCATTTTGTGTCCAAATGATGACTATTGATCCGAGGAGCTCCACCGATTTATTAAACTGCACATCAAATAGAGCTCCATCTCAAAGCAGCAAACAAATATCTCTGATCTAAAAACTCATGAGAAATACATAACCATGCCATCACTGTAGGAACTGAGAAGGTGACACCATGAGTCACTTACTGCTGATTTGTGCATTCCTATTTTTCTCATGTCACTCAGTAGCCATCTTAGGATGAAAATGCTCCTGCAGGTTGTGTGTATTGACTGTGGGATGGGGATTAGAGGGACAAGGTAGGGAGATGGGAAACAAGAAGGGGGGAGAAGAAAGAAGGTGCTGTGTTGTTCCTGTATGTCATACAGCCTTAAACATAACTGGTAATACCTCAGGGAATGCAAAAAGCCTCCTGACTGTGAATCTGCTGTCTTTTACTAGGAAATCCCTCCACTTTTATCTCAACGTTTTCTTTAATGACAAATGCGGTAAATGGTACTTGAAAGTCTGAGACTCTGGTTGCCCCATTCTTTTAAGAGAACCCATTCTGAAATATTTCAGAGAAAACACTAAATGCCTCCTTAAGTAATGTCCACTGTCACATCACTTCAATGCCTGTTGAAAAGATTTATCTGATTTCAAATTACACTCACTTTCAGAATGCCAGCAAATGATTAACACTAAAAATCCTGAACTTCTTTGTATGCTGCTGGCTCATGTAAATTCTTTTCATGCAATATGGATTCCTGTTGTCTTAACTGCTTTTTCTAGCAGTGAACAGTAGCCTGTTCTTGTGAACAGTAGTCCTTTTTGCAGGCCTGTCTCCCAGAATTATGGAGTATATAAGAAATGTATATTAATTCCTGAAACACTACTTATTTTTTGTCAATATTTACACTAAGTTTCTCTTTTTGCAGTCCGTTATTTTGCTTAAACTTTTCACATTCCTCTTTAATTTCTATTAGTCCAAATGGTTTTGCATTATCAGCAAATGGCACATTTTTCCCCTTTGCTGCTTAAAACATTTGTTAATGATTTGGCAAGCTGAGAAAGCACGCTCTAGTGAAATAAACAGTGCATAAGGAAGTAAGTGCTGGTTTCTTAATTTCTGTTTTCCTCTAAAATAGATATTACTTTGAGAAAGTAAAGTAGTCGCATTGTATTTTATCAAAAGAATTTTGAAGATAAGTACAAAGTACCATTAACCACACATCATCTATTCATTTGTCTTCATTTCAACTTGGTAATTTTAGTTGCGACAAGCCTAGAATAGGCAGGTCACGAGGTCTCATTTCCAGGCACAGGTAAGAAAGGGCCTGCACTGTAACCTGTTTTGGTCGAAGCAAATGTTAACAGGACAGTGACCCGGCACAGTCATTTATTGTTCTGACTCTGCTACAGCCTTCTTGCAATGCACTGCAGGCCTCAGCTGAGTAACTCCGTGGCTTACTTCCATCAAAATGAGGCTGGTGAGTTTAAAGAGCTTAAAGTGGTGGCACACCAGCTCACTTGGACAGGGCTAGGTAAGGGACTGCTCCTATGAATAGTTCAGCTGACAGCCTGGTGAACATGGCAACTTAAGGCAGAGTGTTGGTGATGAGCAGTTGACGGCCAACTGTTATTAGTAATGTTTTCCGTTAGCACAGCTGGTGCCAAAGAGAATGTTTGTCCTTCGTTCCTGTTCCTACAATGCTCTAAAATGAACTACTAACAACTGTTGAGTGCAATGCCAGAAGCTAGTGGAGTCAGATTATTTGGCACTTCTAAGTAACTATTAGCAGTTCAAATTTTCACACAAGGTGCAGTATGAATGTCATCACAGCACTATCTGTAAGAAAACTGCTCACTAATGATTCTGCTGCTTCGACATTCATTCCTCTGTGAGATCCAGACTGTACACTCAGTTGAGCAGCACTGTATTCACTCACATTGGTAGGCTGCTTTTTGGCAACCAAACTTACACCAAAAATAAAACAAAACAACAACAACAAAAACTCAACCAAACAAAAAACCCCGATAAATCCGTAGTGGGCATGTATTGTTTCAGCACGTACAGTACGTATTTGCATATGCCTTTTAGCATCTCTTTTTGTCTACCCGACAAAAAGAAGGAAGTTTAAGAATGATTTTTGCAATTTGTGCAAAGCATCCACAGACAACAACAATGGCATGCACGAAGAATAATTAAGTTTGGAAAAATTCTCAGATATGGGTCTCACCATGGTAAAAAAAAAGTATTTTGTTACAAGGATGCTGTTTACTATACATTGCCCTCAGAAGAAAAAACTGAGGCGGATTCTACATCTCTTCATTTGTTTAAAAGGTAAAGTTTGTATTTTTTTTTTCTCCTTGATTAGCGTTGTTGTTGTTGTCATCATCAACGTCAACTGTGAACTCTGAAGACGTTCTGACCTTCAAAAAAGGGTGCATGTGCCGGGCACCTCCAGAGCCTCTGGACTTTATTTTCCACAAGTAGAGCACTGCTGGCAGCAAATGTGGGGGAGTAAAGAAGGCTAAAGAGATTCACTTAAAAAAAAAAAAATCGTACTTTAAAAAGGGAATGTATTTGGTGCTCCATTTACCTGCCTTTGGGGTTTTGTCGCAGACTTCAAGTCTCAAAACTTTTCTCAGCAGTTCGGACAGGTGGAAACCAAATTAAAATCTGGTGTGTGTGCGTGTGTGTCTCACAATTCCTCCCCCGCAGATGGACATTTTATTAGGAGCTGGGATCACGGGGACTACCGCGTGCGCTACTCACGCTCGGGCAGGCGGGGAGGGCGGCAGCTCGGCCCCCGTCCTGCGGGGCCCCGCGCCTTGCCCCAGGAGCTGGGCTCTACGTGCGAGGGGACGTCCTGCTCAATCCTGACCCTCTGGGTTTTGTCTTCGGGGCTCCTCCGATGCTCTGCGATGGATGGAAGCCTAAATAATAGCAACAGCAATAACAGTAGCAATATCAACAATAACAGCGGTAATAGCACTAACAAATTCTGACCCCGCGTTCCCACCCAGCCTCGCTTCGCGGGGCGGAGAGGGGCGGGGAAGCGCGGCCGCAGCGGCCGCCGGGCGGAGAGAGCGCCCCGCGGAGCGCTTGCAGAAGCCGCCGGCGCTGTGGGCGTGCGGGTTGGTTTTCCCCTTCTCTCCTCCAAAGCCCATAAAACTCCTGCAGACGTTGCTAGCAGCACTCTCCCCCTCGCTGTGGTAACCGCGGCCCCCGGCGGGACCTGGCGCTGCGAGGCGGCGGGGGACGACGTGCCCTCCCGCCCGTCGCGAATGCCTCGTATTTCCTTATTGTTTGTTCCCGGGGAGGTCCCGCCCCCGCCCGGAGCGCCGCCGCAGCCCGCAGCCCTCCGGGGTGGCTCCGGGCCTGGCGGGGGACGCGCCCCCCACCCGGGGCCTGCCGCGGGGG
>VXAL01012019.1:106898-191916 GCA_013399475.1 Chauna torquata
GAGAAGGAGGAGACTCAGTAGCGTGTGGTTTGTTATTGCTGGTGAGGGTTATTATTATTATTTTTTCCCTCGAAGTCAGTTTCTGAGGCCTTGATTTGGGCTTCACCTCACTTACCGGGTTAGTCAGTGCGATGCGCAGAGCACCCGTGTGACACGAACGCCGCACTCGCTGCAGGTTTAACATAGGACCCCAGTTTTCCTGTTCCCACATCCGTTTCAAAGCCATAGCGCTGCGACAGCGATGTTGTGCGTAGGCTTTTTTAGTTTTGTTTTTTCAGTTCAGCGGTCTGCAACGGTATGATTCACTGCTCCGAGCACCTGTCAGACTCCTGGCAAACTTCAGCGCCAGCCCCACCTCGGCCGTGCCCATGGCGGCCCTGAGCGAGAGGCAGCAGGCCCGGGGTCTGGGCTGCCCTGGTTTTTGTCACTCGGCGTGCACTGATACTGCTGCCCGCCTTCCACAGGCTTGGGTGCGGATCCCTGCATGCGTCTGGCTAATAGCAGCCAGCGGGGACTTCTGCAAAAGTGTTTTTGCTTAAAATAGGCTGCTCGCTGCTTCTCATGCGATTGACGTGCCTAAAACTGGGGCAAAGGAGGAGCTAAAAATGCTTGCTGATACTGAGTTTATCAGGAGAACTTTGATGCAACACCTTTGAGTAATGTAAAGTAAGAGATGGTGTCTGTCTCACACACATTTCTGTATTTTCATATTTGGGGAGCAGTGACTGAATTGGATGACCTTCTCAGTGAGGAGTGACAATGCGATAAAGAGAAGGGTATCCTCATTAATGAATGAAAGCAAATGCTTTAGCTCAGCTCTCCTTATGTTACATTTTGCACCACATTTCTGAAGTATTTTTAATTTATTCAGCTTACTTTGCTGCATCTTTTTCAGTACTTGTATCTTGTTGGGAAGGGGGTTTGTGTGCACTATAGCGCTGGACACTTAACTGATCTCCCCTTCACTCCTGCATTACAAGCCTGGAGGTTGACTACTACTGGTGTCCCAAGTCCTGAAACTAAGTACAAAGTGCCAATGCAAATAGGTTTATAAGAATAAAAAGTTCTAAAAAGCTTTTAAAAAGCTCACCGACACAAATCTTTTTTTCTGCATTTTCCGTACAGAAAAATGTAACCAGATACTTCTTAGCTTCCCTAGGCCGTACGTAACACGCTGTACGTGCCACTCCTGTCATGGGCCCTGCGGAGGGGATCGAGGTGTTAGCGTGTCTCACGATAACCACGAATGCTGGCAGCTGACAAGCAGGATTTGGGACGGTGGTCCTGCCAGAGCCACGTGGCAGGTCAGGCTGGCAGCGCACTGTGGCCCAGCATGCTCTTGTAACAGGCATCTTGTGCAGAGCTGTGTGGTGAGGAAGCTTTACTAGCACAGGTGGAAAATAAGCAGGTTTCAGTAGATTTTTTTTTTTTTTATGGCTCCTCTGTATTATTTTGTACTAATTTTTTGATTAAAAAAAAAAAAGATAAGATGTCAGGATGCAGAAAAAGCTTTGACCTTTGGATGTGTATTCTTTAGCAAGACCTTGAATGATTATCTTCCTTTTTAAAACAAAGCATGCTGTGAGTTTTTTTAAAGCCCATTATGAGCACCTTAGAAAAATTTGTACTTGTATAAAATTCCCCGTACATGTTACAATAAGTCTTCAGATAACCTGCCTTTTCAGTGAGCTGATACAGAACCAGAGGTGGAAGCAGGGGAGAAGCTGTGAAGCAGAGGGAACTTCAGACTGAAGTTCCTGCAGTTTTGCTAACAGATGCGCTGCTTCTGCAACACAGCCTGCCCTTCCTCTCCCCTAAAAAAACATACATAAGCCATGGATTATAGCATGAGAGTACGGCCAAATATAACAGAGGTGTTTAATTCCTTCAGGAGCCATCTTGGTGTTAGAGCAGTACGTATACCTGTGCTCAGCATAACAGCTTTGAAAATGCACAAGCTAGAAGCTCTGTGCATGCAAACAGAAGCTTTTACTGTTGTTTTCCAAATTACACATGAACTCTCTCCAGAAGCATGAAGGTGGTTTAAGGGAGAACAGAGAACTGTTACTGCCACACAGAAGTTTGTTTTACAACTATTATGCACTGCAAGATTACAGGGTATTGCATGGAACAATATGGTATGAATTAGCTTTTTTCAGATAGCTGCATCAATGAAATAATGTGCTCGTAAGCTGATATGGGATGGTAATGGCATTCAGATAGATTCTTCATTTAAGTACAATGTAATGTTTTGAACTTCTGCAGCCCATTCCTTATCCTGTGTTGTGTTTATTAATTGCTTCAGAGAGGAAGGAAATTTCACCAAAAAAGGGCGGGCTGAAGGGATCTCTCCTTAAACAGAATTTAAAAGAGTAACTGTATTCTGATGTCTGTATCTGGGCAGAAGTACGTAGAAGAATTATAGCTAGTTGCAGTTATTTATAGAGGGTAAGAAACATTCTCTGCTATTCTGTAAAATATGGACAACGGACATAAAACATCCATATCCAGAAAATGTAACATTTATGTGTAATCTTCAAGGATGTGATCTGAAATTCAAAATGCAAGAAAGTATTTGCTGAGACAAAACAGCCAAAAATTTTGAGTACTTCAGAAAATTGGTGCCAATCTAAAATCCTGCAAATTATAATTAAAGCACAACATTTTTGTGCTTTGATAACAGGTAAAATGCTTTAATTTATTATAAGAATTGCTTTTTATGAGAGAGGGGACTTCTCTCACACAGGAATCAAACAGCCACATTTTTATACACAGTACATTTTCGTACTTTTAAGATTTTATATGAGCAAAAATTTCCAAAGCAGGTTTCAATGACTGCTTACACACAGTTCTCTGTATTTTCATAGATGAGGTTACTGGGGGCTATGGAAATGCAAGGCTTTACCAAAGATTACATTGGGCATTGTGTAAAAATCAGAACTAGAACATGTACGTACTGAATGCTGGCAACCCAGAATAAACAGCACAGGGCTGCTGCTTGTGGTCATAGGTCAAGATACATTGCATTTAACTTTATTCTCAAAGAAATATATTCAAATTGAGTTAGGTCTCATTCTATAAAATGCAAAAGCCCAACAGAGTAAACTGTTATGTGAAACACTCTTAGGGTTTGGTTCCATTACTGTTAATGTAATATTGGTTCCGTTACTGTTAATGTAATATTTTGTAGAGATTCAGTGCATAACTTTTGGAGAATGTGCTCATAAACACCCTCCCTACCGCAACTTAAGAAATAAAAAATGATAAAGATTTGTTAGCACTCTTGAAAAGACTCCAGCTCTAAAGATTTTCAGTTTATGCAGATTTCTCTCTCTCTCTCCTTTTTTTTTCCTGTGCCCTTAAGGGCATAACAAAGAAATAGACGTCAAAGGATTTTATAGGTATAAATAAAACCAAAAAGTTTAATATAGTTGAACCTCTGTATTGGGTAACTGTGAAGGACATCAAAGCTAAATCTTCCTTAAACATTTCTTCGCAGTTTATAATTACATTTAAATTCAGATTTAAATGATTTCAGAAAAGAACTGTGAAGTTAAATTTACTTTGGTGTCATGAAGAACTACAAACTTGCCCGCAAACTGCTTCTGTTTTACTTAAAGCTGGCTCTTTCAGTCCGAACTTGAAAAGGTTGGCTTCTGCTCCCATTGACTTCCTGGGATCTGGATTCAGCCCAAAGTACTGCATGAAGGTAGGGGAAATACGAGGTTTAATTGTCTGTTCTGTTCAGACACTGGTGTTATAGGGTTAGCATAACATGGCCCCGTGATGAATGTTCATCTGCCAGAGTTCAAAATCTGTTGTCTAGGCTTGGCAGTAATTAAATCACCTTAATTGTTTTTTATGATTCTTTTTAAAAGAGGGAAAATTACTTGCCTTGGATTAGCATTTTTCCAAAGACTGGTATAAATATTTATGTGGTGCACTCTTTCAGCAGAAAGCCTGTGCATTCTTCACAGGTCTCCATAGTTCTCTTACTCTGAACACAGAACAACAGTCATTTGAATGCACTACTTACCGTCACTTCCCCCGGCTCCTTGTAAAGCTTCAGTAGTTAGTGGGCTTAACGGTAAAAGAAGGGAAGTAGTTTAGAAAGAAGCATCTCTTACAACACATCGATGATACTTAATTCTCTGTGTAAACTACAGAATTCTTTTAAGGTACATACATTTGTGAAACAGGTTTGAGAGTTCCTGGTTTGTTTGTTTTCCGTCTTAAAATTGTAGAAAATACACAGCGTTGGAGGAATTACTGGTTTCTCTCTTTTTTTCCTGCTTCCACATTAAGGGCTCATGCACATACTTTACATTCTAAAATACTGAAAAAGTAAGAATATAAACTCTTGGTAAAAGAACTACACAACTTCATTCTTTTTTTATAAAAGTCATCGAGCAAAACATTCCTAAAAGTATGAAATAATTTTGCCCATGTTAAGAACCAGGGAACGGAGCGATCAGTATACTCATGACTGTAGTGATACCAGGATTTCACTGTAGATTATTGTGGAAAACTCAGGAAAACAGCCAATGCATGGCTCCTTCATGACTGTTTACGTATATACATGGTCCTTACTGGATATCTAGAGAGACACATTTATGGTGCATGACCAGAAGTAAGCTGAGGGGCTGGTGTTTCTCCGTAAAATTATTCTTTCTTCTACCTGTTGATGTTAGAAGGTAAAGTAATGCTTTTAATGCTTGGAAACTTGGTGATGTTTCATACAGAAGTACCTTTCTACAAATGTGAGCAGTAAGTCAAAATCCTTCTTGGCCTATTTCAACATTGGATGTAAAGTGTTCACACGCTACTCTCCTGGGTTGCTTTATTTCAGGACAGCTTTCTCTCTATATCTAGGCATTTTGAAACTGAGCTTTCAATTGCAGTAAAATCTAGTGAGAAGTTGTAACACAACAGAAATGCCTATCCTTTAACCAGTTACTAATGTTGAACGAATTGTTCTTTTTTTTTTTTTTTTTTTTTTTTTTTTTTTGCCAGACAGCTGTCCAGGTTTCTGCTGTAAAACTCATCACAAACCAGTATATGTAAATAATCAAATTTTGGTGCATACTACTGAGGTAAATAGTTTGCTAAGATGTTGAGATCAGGGATAGATTAACATTTTTAATATAATAAAAAAGCAAGCTTGTTCTGGTAAAACATTGCAGCTTTAGTATATATTTATTGAGCTGCCTTCTATTATAAAGAAAAAGGATACACCTTTTATAATAGTGGACACTGTACATAAATCATGGGATCATTCCTTTGTGTTTTATCTATTCCTGTTGTTTACACTGCTTTGACAAAATCCAGTAAAACTACTGACAGCGTGCCAAGAAAGAGATTTAATGAGTACTGCAAGGTAAACTCTGCAGGTGGAGCACAGAAGGTGCAGCAGTAACAACACAGGAACTACGAGGTTGGACCCAAGTGCCATCTCTCCAGCATGCTGTCTCCATCAGTGACAGTAAGCATAAGCCTGGCAAAGAGTAAGAACAAGGCAAGTGCATGTGAACGTGAAACTGAAGTTGTCCCAGCCTACGACTATTTCTGCTCTATACTTCCTAAGCCAGGTGTGATTTCTAAGTATTTTCCTTCCATAGTTTGTGGGATTTCAACAATAAAGCATTTGATAAGCTATGTTTTTATACAGAACTAGGTATATTATGATAAAAATTACTTAAAATGGACATTAGGCAAGGACAAAATATTTCTAGGTATCTTCCAATCCCGTACAACTGACAGGTACATAACTAACACTGATGGAGAGTGCACTACGTATGTGTTGGTGAGGAAAAGAAATGGATCTGGCCAAAACAGGGAGAAGACATCTAAAATGTACTGATTGTGTGGGATTTGAGGAGTAGACACTAACACCTTTGCTAGCTTTGCACTTTTGTTTACAAGTTAGATAGTATTACACAGGCTTTTGGTGCTTAGCAGCAAAAATTTCTTAAGTTAACTTCTAATAAGTGATGTATAAATACTGTATGGTAAGCTGATGGTTAATTTAGAATAAGAACTAATTTTTTCTTGACTGAGAAAGTGAGCTGTCGTAGCCTCTGCACTACAGACTGGAGAGAGAGGGAATTACAGATTCTGAATTTCATTGTTATTTTTCTTGATGGGTTTCTGTAGAAGGTATCCTGAAGACTACTAGCGCTCCTTTGCAGGTATTAATAGCTAAGGGAGAATCTGAGTGGTAACCTTGAGACAAAAAAGTAGGAGCAGATGGCACAAATTAGGAGTGCAGCAGTGTTTTATCTACCACCAAAACTTAACAAAAGAATTTTCAGGGATTAACATGGAAGTAATCTCCTTCATACTTTTAAGGCAGTTAGTAAGATATTTCATATTCATGTGACTGTGCACCTGTATGACAGCCTGTAAGATCTACAGCTGTATTCTTGGCAGAAACTGGATGATAAAGACCTTCACTGGATTTTGAAAGAAATGATTTTGTATTTAAAAGGCCTCTACTTGACCCTCCCCCCCTTTTTTTTTAAATATGGTGAGAACTGAGATTTAAATAGTAAAAACATTTCAGATGCAATCATGCCTCTTCTTAAATTAGGGCTACTCTATTTACAAGGATGTTTATTTTGTTTCCTAGCACACATTCTCAGATCCTGATTCTGTAGTTAATGCTTGTTCCAGTAATGAAGTTGTTTTAAAGAAGGATTTTGCATCTACAGTTGATGGACAAGTTTCTTAGAGCATAAAACTGGCAGCACTTCCAAGCCTGTGTTCTCTAAAAGTGTAAGATGTTATTACATTTCTTCGAGTTCACTGGAAGCTTAAATAATAACCAAACCTTTCCTCCCCTGTACTTTCACCATTAACTTAAGTGCACTTAATTATCCAGTTACGAATGTGGAGATATTAAAATAAGAATCAAATGTATTTTACCTATTAAAATAATTAAATTCCATTTTAATAAAATGGTCACTAAGCACAATCTTCATTGCAATACGTATATACCTAATACAAGGAGAATTATTACTGTACTTTATTTTTTTTGAAAGAATGGAAGCTAGATTTGTAGTCTCAGGTAGTCATAGTATCTTATTCTGTACAGTATATTGTTAAAGGGATGCATTACTATACATTTCAATATAACTGTACAAAATTATAAAAGACATTTTCAATGGTAGTGAGGACTGGGAGTTTGTTCTAAATTAGACACTTTGTCTATCCTCTGTTTTAATAACGTCACATGGACAATGCAAAACAGTAGAAGGTCTAAACAAAGATGAATTTTGGGAAGCAAGAAAAATAAAAGGTTTTTAAAGGCCAGTGTCACGGAACTAGTTTTGAGTTTCTGCTTCTCTTTAAAAAAAAAAGAAAAACCTTTTTTTCCATATGCTGTTAAAAAAGCTTTGTACTGATTCAAGTTTCTAATAGAAAACAAATACAAGCACAGCACTGACTTGAACAGGACCCAATCAAAACTTAGCTTTTAAAAAAACCACCATCTTAAAAGTGCTGATTAATCTACAGATTTAAAAACAAAGATGCAATAAAAAGCTACTATGGGTGTTCCACTTCTGCTGGGTAAAGCTCGTTCCAGTTTGTGACCTATAGCACTTGAGTTATTTTCATAGGTAGGTATTTTTTTTTTTCCTACTAAATTCAGGAGCTTAAAAAAAGAGAAATCTTGCATGAAGTGATTTGGTACTTTCTGCTAATAGCTGTACCTCAACAAATTTGGAAAAGGACTCAGTGGTGAAAATATATTTTAAAGCTTCCAAGCCTCAGTGATGCAAGTCTAAAGGCATGCTATTACTGTCTATTCACTGTTAAAAGTAGGGTGAGACTGGTTGTTAACTCTTGCAAACTGAAGACAGAATGAGTGAAATTTTTATGTCAGCTCCTGAAATGTCAAGGAACATTCTTGCTGTTCATCTCATACAATTTTAATATTTAAAATGAACTATGTATTTAATGATTTAATTCAGATGCTGTACATCATTTTTAAATGAAACACGATCAATAAGAAGTTATGCTTAGTAACTGAGTGAAGGGTTTTAAATCTAACACATCTTCCATGCAAAGTGAGAGAAAAGGTCAGCAGCAGCAGAATGCATCTGGTTACAGGTAGCTTAATGAAGTTTTATTGCCGAATTAGGGCAGCAACTACTTTATCACATCAGACATACAAGCAAACAGATTTCAGGATTACCTTACATGCTATTGTAAATCACAGCAATATATTTTAGAATGTGTGAACCATTAGAAAATAGTACTTTGGTTGCCAAAAACTGAGTCTCTCAGACATTTCTTCTGCTGAACAGAAAAGCTCAGATGTGCAGTGACTTTATGCATCTGCATGTAGCACTGTAAAGATGCTGAAGACGGTCCAGTGTTGCTTCAGGATCAGTCTTCTCACAGCTATGTGTTTCCTGGACTCTCAATAACCAATTTCTGCGTGGAATACATTTGGCCAATAGTAACCTGAAATCAAACCAAAGTATTAGAAAGCCAAAACTGGAAAGTAATTATAATTTCAATGTCACAAGGGAAATTAAAAACTAACCAAGAAGTGAGTAGCCCATGTATTATGCTTTTTCATAATGACATTTTTCTTTCTATAAGAATTTTTTTCTAAATAATACTGTTCATCACCCTAGGCCTTAGGAAAAATAGCCAAGATGTAAAATAGCTGCATATATAAAATCTTGAAACAATGACACTGAGGGATACTGTTCAAAGGCACACATTAACAGTTAACATTAGAAGTTACTACAGAGGAAAAGCAAACAGCCTCCATATTTAGAAAAATGAAAAGATGGATATTATCAGCAGGTATTTCTGATTATGCTTTTGGGTGGAAAGCCTAGATATAAATTGCATGGTAGGGTATTGTTCTCCAGTTCATTTGGAACCCTAATTCTAATTTATTTGCCTCACAAACAGTGAAAACAGTTACCTGTACACTTAGTTCAGCAGTAACATTTTATACATACTGACCATGAGATGGTATTCACACCTCATGTATTTGTCCTTTCCAGTGAGATGAAATGAAAAATAACAAAAATGCAACATTGATGTTGTTTCAATTCCTTTTGTTCACTTCTAGTCTGCATCCTAACATTGGTGAACTGTAGCTGGCAATTGTCACACACAGCTCTTTACTTAACAGTTGAGATGTGGAAGGAGGAAGTTTTGTGCAAGTAGGCTAATGTAAGCAGGAGAAGACAACATTTATTTTAAAAGTACGAGTTTTGGAGTCGGATTTTTAATATCTATTATGCCATTTCTCACCCCTAATTCTCTCCCCAAGGCCCGGGTACAGAGCAGTTCTGTGTCCTTTTCACTGAAAAAAAGTTCATATGTTTAATTAAGGAAGTAGGGAAAAAAAAAAAAAAAGGCAGGTGCTTAATTACACAAAGCAGGATATATGTAGCAGAATTTAATACTGTACAAACTAAGCCTGACAGCAAGTCAGGCTCTCAAAGTAGCAAAAAATTAGGGAAAGAAAATTTTCAGCATTTTTCATTTACTATTTTTGAGGGGAAAAAATCCTGGCAGCTCTTAAATTTTCTCATATATGCCCACGCTCACATAAAATGTAAATAATATTGCCTTTTAGGAAATGAACTATTTCATCTTGATAAACAGCCTTGTCTGAAACATGTAACACATTGATTTTAATCTTGAAATATTCATTATGAGGGAGGATTTATGAGCCATTCTTAAAGGAACAGTAGTTCTCCTTGCCAGCAAATATTCTACTCTTTTGGCGCTTGGAGCTAAGTCAGTAACAGCATATGAACAACTCTGATTATTTTTGAAATTACTTGAATATTTAAAAGAAAGGCCATACGCAACTGTGTCATGTGTTACCAACAGAGATTTTAAGCTGTCAACAAGCATCAATAAATGGAAACGCGCTGCTTCTGGGTTATACGGCAGGCTATATACTTTAGTTGCTGCCTTACCACAAACCATACTGTAGTACTTGGTTTTTGTATCGTGTGTTTTGGACCCTAAAGAATCTTTAATCCTTTCCCACACAGTGTGGCAAATTTAATGGGAGGCTCAGAGAGATTACAAAAATGCTGAAACCTGAATTGCAATTTTTTTTTCCACCCACTGGGGAGAGATGAATGAGGCTGAGTACGTGACTTCTCAGTCAATCATACTCAGCCAGGGCACATGTCTTTGTAGGAGAAAGACACAAACAGCTGTTTTCTGTCCCTGTGCCAAGAGGTGATATTATCTACTGCTGTACCTCTAGACTTGAACACAACAGTCATACATGTGCGTGTTGAGCTGCTTCCTTAATAAACCACAGGTATGCACACATTTCAGTGAGTGCACAGTCACTACTGCTGTTCTGTCTTTGGTAGTCTGCTGCAGTTGACACGCTCTGTTGCCTCACTTCCAGAATCTATTCCATGACGTTTTAAGCTGCACTTTGAAACTTACTTTTTTTTTTTTTTTAACTGCTAGCCTTGAATTTCTAACATTATGAACAAGCCTTTCGATGTTTCCCATGCACTTCAGACAAAACAAATACATGTTCCATTTATAGCTGTTGAAAAATTCACGTCTATAAACATCGACCGCATCAGCAGAAAGACTGCAACAGTATTGACACACAGACATTCATTAACCCTCTGAATCGAAATAACATTCCTAGTACACGCTCATGAAAGTTGTCTAAAGAAAGCACTTACATAGCAAGCATCATTGTGGATCATTCTACCAAAACATTTAAAGAGTTAAGTGGCTATCCGTTGTGTTCTTACTTTACTGTGTATGTGCATTTAGTTTATACACAGCATGCCATTTACTCTTCTGGTAGATGGACAGAAGCCAGTATAGAGGTCAGTGTCACAGCATTTTCATTAATCATAGGAAAGTGTTGTGGAAAAAGGCTCTACCATTTGCTCAGCAACCTTGTTGCCCGTAATTTTATTTACCTCTGTAAGGTAATGGTGCAATTTAATTCTGCAGGAAAGAACGTACAATAAAGAACCACTTTGTCATCAGGAGAAGACAATCAACAGAAAAATAAAGCTGCTTTTCAGATCTTACTGAATTACTTGTATGATCTACTTGATGATTCAACTCTGCCTGCGAAAGCCTGTACTTCAAAAATAAGCACAACAAGTCCAGCTCCCAAAACCTGACAATTTATTCTTGTTCAAAGATTTACTACTATCCTATACGGTCACTTTTTTCTTGTGAACTTGAAAAAGTTAATCTTGACTTCCCTCTGAATTCAGGAGAAGCCACAGTTTCAGAATGAGATTTGTCATTGGATGTAAGTGAGGCAACACACAGGGAAAAAATTACTCAACAGTAAACACTGATTCATCCTATAGCACAACCATTCTCTGATTATTATTAGGTGGTTGTGTGTTCACTTGGAAACAGTATTTTCCCCTACTCGTGGCTGGCAGCAGTGATCCCAGGAAGAAGCTACTTCATGGAATCTTTCAGAGCTATTAGGAAAAAAGTAAGTAGAAGAGGTTTTCCCAAGATAACAGAATCTTAAAGGTGTGTATGGGGGCATAGTAAGAATTGAACAGTAGAATTAAATAAGAATTAAATAAGTAGAATTAAATACAGAAAAAGCCAATGTCCTGAAGACATTAGAATAATGTGCTACCATCCTATGGTTATGAGATTGCCAGCCCTGAAATCTGTCCTCTCAGATGGTCTACGGCTGCCAATGTCCCACTCTCAGGGACACCTGTGGCTGGTGAGCAGGTGACATGTAGCTTCCATGGCAAGCCATGCCATACAACTGCCGTGGGACAGCGGCGAACTGGGAGCTGGCCTGAACCCCAGGGGCTGCCTTCCTATCTGACTGCCAATGGATTAGATCTTGCAGATCCATTGCCACTGCTTGCTAAATACTGCTAGATCTTCTTCAGCTTTTGAAGGTATGTTGCATGTCTCATGGCTCTTATCCATATGAAGATTTTATTTTGCTGCTCAGAGCTGAGGGAGAAGCGACTGCTCCTATTTCTGTAGGTCTCGAAACAAGGTGACCAGGTTTTAAAAATTTTTCTAATTTGCCTCAGTCCTTTTAGCGTGCATGGTTCTGCTCTGAAAAGTTTGATGGCATCTTTCCTTGACAGCTCTGCATATATTCAAAATGTCTGTCCACTTCAATAACCACCACATTTTTTCCTCCTTAGGAAATAGATGGCCAGGCACCTATTTTCGCCACGTAACTGACAGAATTGTAATTGAGTGGCAAATAAACCATGAGCACTAGCAAATCCTGCTGAGCCAGCAGAACAAGATATTTCTTCTCACTGTCCCCAAACTATTCATCATTATCTTCCTGCCGAACCTGACAATCTCCCAACCACTAGCTACCTGCTTGCGTGAGGTATCACTGACAAATTTCAGTCAGAATGCCCTAAAATTCTCGTGGAAGTAACTAGGGAGCAGATCTGAGCAAGGGTAATATCTGACAGGAAGTGGCAATGTACAACCAAGGTGTACACCCATGCGGGCAGCTCTGAAGAAGGATGGCCACAGCTTCAGTAAACAAATGCAAAGTCAAAACAACAAGAAATCTGCCTTGTAGTCTCTTAGCAGGACTGACACCTAAGAAGACCAATTTAGGTCTCAACCCTTGACAGCATCTTAGCACCTTGTTCAGACATTGACATATCTTGACTGAGTTTCCTAGCACACGGAAAACATCGTCTTCCTAATTGCAATCATGTATGTTTTTATGTAAATCAATGCAATATGACTACAGACGCTCATAATGGTATGTTTGTACCATCACTTTCTAAGCAAAATCAATACAAGATTTGTATGGGGAGCAAATGGAGTGCTCAATGGAGCAAAAGATAAAGTGTTTTCTCCTAATGATGTTTTGGGAGTTTATTCATCTCTCTGCTTGCAACACAATTAAGTCCAAACCTCCCCCGCAGAAACTTTTTCTATCCTGCATTTGTTTAAATCACTGTTAATCAATTGATGAGACGGTGCCCAGAGAAACTACCCTTGCACGCTTCCAGCGTGGTTTCCCTTCTCTGTCCCTTCTATGGATCAACCTCATTTGTAAAAACAACAAAAAAATATCAGCGCCTGTTTATTTAATAACTCTCTCCTCATTTAAAAATAATTTCTGAATCTCTCGGGAACAACTTTTCACCCACAAAGGCAAATCAGCCCCAGGGATTTTTCACACCACTGTTTACTTTTCTACGACAGACAAAAGCAGGAGCAGCCTAACAGGAGATGGTAATAACACTCTATGTAGAATCATGTTACTGCTAAAAACAAAGTCTAACCATGTAAAAGTGCCACCACAGCACAGGAATATGAAAACATCATAAGCAAGTGATTCCTTTAGCTCTCAATTATTTAGAAATTGATTTCCTGACAGGGTGATCATGGGAGCAGTAAAAAAATTTCTTGTTTTTTTTTCTTAAAGAAATGCAGATGGTAACCGAAGTCGATGCACTACAGATGGCTTTGCATATTAAACACATTTATATATATAAATATATATAGGTTATTTTATATACATACACACACACACAGATATATATATATATAGAAAATAATCTCTACATAAACATAGCAATCTTCTCTCTTTTGTTGCAAATTTGCTTGCAGGGAAGAAATGGTTCCCTTACTACAGCCAGGAATCACACATGCATTTTCACGGTTCCTTGTTATGGAGAAAAAGGAATCAGTGCTGTTTGTTAATATACCTCTACCATGTATACATAGACATATATATTTTAAATCAGATTGGATTGTCTTGTGGCACCTGAGAAGTTGACAGGTTTTTCTTACAGGCACACTGCTGAACCTCAACTAGGAAGAAAAACCACTGATGACACTGCAGTCATATCACATACACTGCTGGTAATCTTGGCCTCTAACACTGTGTGAAGAAGTTGCCCTTTCCTATTTTCTTGTACTATGATTCTAAAATGTGTATTAAGGGAATACCGTCAAGAACAAAAATATACAAGAATAATGATTACTTTTAAGAGCCAGCAACACTGTTGTAAGTTGTTTACCTACCATCTTTCCTGCTGGAGGATGTTGACCAATTTGCAATCCTATTGCAAATGTAAGTGAAGTGGATATTATTGTTATTAAGAAGAATTACCTTTTTTTCCCACACTCAAAGTCAGATATGCTATACACAACACACTTTATCATATCTTCCATATTAACTAAAGCCAGTTTAATGGTTTTATATAAATATAGACAGTAATTTTTGGAATGACTTTGTAATGCAATAATAAATACACCAATGTGGCACATAGTAATTAAACCCCAGCAGTGAACCAAAAACTCATCAATAACCGTTCAGTGCTTTGCCAAATCTTTGTGTTAATACTAAATGCTGCAGCAGCAGCCTTATTTATTTTTGCTTAGGAAAGAGCATTGAAAAACTGCATTTGGCTCCTTAAGCACATTGGTTATTTCAGTTCTTCTGAGCTGGAACCAGTATAGAAGAATTTATATGATTTTGGAGACATTTTTCTTCATTTTCAGTGATTCCCTTTGTTTACACAGGAATGGGAAATGAAGTGAAGGGAAGCACGGAGTTAACAAGTTAGAGTTATGGTACATTCTGCTTTTGCCTGTGTTTTGCAAATGCTGTCTTCTTTGCTCCTTTGAGCCAAAACATGTTCTACATGAAGCTTTTGAAAAGGCAGGAAAAAAATAATTTATGGCTACTATTTTTCCAACTTTCAGTAAAGAGGAAGGTGTGAAGTAAAGTAAACCAGCTAATAGTCAAGAATTTCTCTGAAAGTTATTTCTCTTCATAATGATAAATTATGTAGTTTTGTTAGAACCATATGCAGTGTGTCTTGGTACAATTTTATTCAGCACATCACACATAATATTTATTTAATGCTTTTATTAATCTATTATGGGTGTCCCCCTGAAGAGATACTCCTCAGCAGAGAATCATATCTCCTCCAGTAATGATTAACACACAAAATACTGCAGGCATATATACAAATTCGCAGAAGTGCATGACGAACTACATCAGCAGGGGACTCTTCTTTTTAAATGCTGATTATTTCTTTGTAAAGAGAGGAATTTTTTTTTTTTTAATTACACAGACATGCTACTATCCTTACAGATGATGTGGACATGACAGACATGGCCTTTGCTCCAAATAGCTACACACTTAATATAGCTTGAAATAACAAGGGTCCTAAACAGAAAGTAAAACATTAGACAAGTGGACAAGATCACGTGCTCCTTCAGTAAAGTCACACTGTTTCACTTCTCTTATTTCCTGCAAGCCCCCCGGCCTACAGAAAAAGTGAATGTGACAAGCAAAATGCCATCTTGAAAGCACATAGGGCAAAACAGCAGATGGCACGGGCAGCAGCCTGCTCCAGAGAGGGAAGAAGCATCCCCCTACTGCAGCAAACGTGATCTTCTACAGATGACAGACTGGGTCAACAGGAATGCAAGCAACAACTGATCTGGGGCTGAAACAGCCAGGTGAATGCTTGGGATGACATGCATCCAACAAAGAAACAGATCTCCAGACTGACCTGGAGATAACTCTCTGACCCTGTGAGATCTCTTCATGCTTTCCACACCCTGGCAATCTCCAGGCTTACACCTCTCCTCCTCCTGTTTGTTACCTGCTAACATAACGTATTTCAGCAGCTTGCCTTATCTCTCTCGTTTATATATGAAACCTCTACCTCCACAGAGTAGATCAAACTTTTCGGAAAGCCAAATGCAGAAGAAGCAGCTTTTCTAAAGAGTCAGTCCCATGTGGGTAAGGGGGAGAAACTTAATTTAGCCTGAACTCTTCTGAACATAGCACGCAGAACAGAAAAATCACTTGAGTAAGATGCTAAGCATTGCAAGAAAAGGTATACAAAACACTGGTACTTGAATATACAGAGAGCTATACAAAGACCTGCTGAGCGTGGTGTAACAGGTACTCTGGTAATGCTGACACATTTGGAATGTAAATGCCCAAACCATACACCGAGAATCCTGTATTTTGTAGCAGCTTCATCAGCAAAATTCACCAAAGTCAGTGGGAGTGCCTGCCTTACTTCTGTGAGTAGCATAACACAACAGCCACTTTCTCAAAATACACATTTTGCACTATATCTGGTAAAATACTGTATCTTGTTAATGGCCTTTGAGCCACAAGAACGTTTAAAAAACCACATTTTTATCTGCTATTGACACTATATTTTGTGAGGTGAAAGACAGTGAGCTGCTGAATTTTTATATGAATGTATATTAGCCACAGTTTAATTATTTGCTGCTTATTATTATTATATTTCTGCTTCAAGACTCCAGATTGTCCTCACTGAGATGGCTAGTGCTGGTTACAGGATGGCACCAGGTACACTGCATTTTGTAAAGCTGACAGATGCTTTAGCACCCTTTCAAAGTAACAAGTCTTTCATCATTTTGAAAAAAAGAAAGTCAATCCTACACCACATACTTTTCCAAGACATACGGCACAGAGAAACTCCTTTTCTGTCTTTAAAGAAAACTAAAGTTTTGATAAAAACAAGGATTAAACTTATTTTTACATGAGGAAGAACTTACTTTAAGGTTCCAATGTGTCTCTTTCTCTGCACTGATGCTACCTTACACATACCTCAGACGATTACAGGCTGAGCTTACCTGTGTGCACATTCAAATGATAAAATTAAATTTGAAAGAGCAGAAATAACCAAATTTATCTTTAGAAAATATATTCCTATTTCCAAGATAAATTTTCTATGGATGCTTTTGATTCAATCTGTATCTTCACCCAGAAAGAAGCACCTCGTCTATTTAAATATTTACATGTCAAGTCCCTGTTGCTGAGGCTAATCCAGCATTTAACTGATCTGTAAATGTATTAGGAAAGGAATAAGAGCTTTTATTTTTCTACATTAACAAGACTTCCTTTTTTGGCAAAATTTTAACGTATTACTAAACCACAATCATCTGTTCCTGACAGAATCACAAAGATAATTTCCTTCTTTATCTGACCTTCTCTGATGGAGGATATCCAAGGATTTCTTTTTTTCTTGCTCAGCTGTCATTTGCATTTTAGTATCTCCGAATCCCACACCTGAAAGCTTCGAAGAGCTTTTTTTCTTTTTTTTTTTTGGAAGAGTTACAATGGAAGCAGTATAAAGCATACAACATCCTTGTTTTCATATCCTCAGGGGACCAGAAGTAGTCCCTCTAGCTCTTGGGAATCATACACTTCAGCATTTGGAAATTCAGCTGGAAAAAGCATTGCCTTGACCGTCTAAACTCTTTAAAACCCTGAGTAGGAAGCAGATGAGAAGTAAGTTGATGTTTTAGGAATGAGGATGGATTTGCTGAATTTCAGTCAAGGTTTGTGACTGTAAGTTATCCCTGCATAAAGACTGTAGCATGAACAACCTGAGACAAATTCTCTGGTTCAGCTCAGTTTCCAAACAACACCCGAGACAAAAAACGTCATTAGGCAGTCTCAGGGACAGTCTCAATTGCAAACTCAGGGAACCGCTCTGTCACTCTAGAAGATACTGCAGCTGAAGGTGGGGAGACTGCCGTCCTCCCACAGCCTTTCACCACCGCCCAGCACCAGGGATACCTGGGGCAGGAGTCACTCCCTGCCTCCAGCACTGAGGCAAACAGCTCTCAGCACGACACAGAGGTGAACCCAAGCCCTCAAGCTTGAATCGGCTCAGCTTTTGGCCAGTGTCCTCTTATGAAGCCACTCCTCAGTCGGCAAGCTCACATCTGACTTGCTTGTTAAATGCCTCCCGTGCACAAATGAGTTACTTTCCCAGTGCTCCTCAGCCCAGCCCTTTTCACAAACATTAAGAAGAATTAACAAGGGAGAAAATTTTTTGCAAACCCTCCAGCTCTTGAGCAGAAGATATCTATGTTTGTGTGGATAAAGGGTATATCTTACATTTACTTGTTTAATTGGAATAAACTATAGCAGCACTTTTTTCTTTTTTTTTTGGCAAAGAGAAATTACTGGGTTTAGCACAGCTGGTAAAAGCTAATTCTGTACAAAGAGTTCTTTTCAGCAGTGTGGGTGGCAAAACGTTTTCAGCAACTGGCTTAATTAGTTCTTCCTTCTTTGTAATATCACAGGACAGTTAACAGGAAAAAAAAAGATTTAATAGAGGGCGTGGAATAAAATAATCCTGTTTGCTCTTCCGGTTTTGCCAATTCTCCCTTACTTAATGTCACACTAAGTAGAGGCTTGCCCTGGTATTTCTCAGCAGCGATAGCTAGCAGCGAGAGGCTAGCAGTTATGCCAAATATAGCCGGGGAACAACCTCTCGTCTTCTGCGCAGGACATATTAGAGCATTCCTTGAACAAAACACCCCGGCCAAAACCCAACAGCACAGCGATGGCAGCACCAGGGAGGGCTTTCCCCTCCGCAGAGCTGCCATACGGCCTGTGGGTGGATTGTTTGGGAACGACTGGGAAGCCTGCGCTGCTAACGAGACGAGCTCCCGAGCGCAACCTTCCTGACAGGGATCATTTATACGACAAAAACCAACGTGGGTGCCAAGCACAATTGTTTCAGCTTCGCTGCTCCCAGCGTGCAGCACGCCAGCCGACGGCCACAACCGAGCAGAGGCCTGAACACCCCCGGCACAGGCACGGCCGCCCCCGTCCCTCCTCCGGGACAAAAACCGGGGCTGGCAAGATATGCTCGACCGTCCGAATGTCAGAGGGAGAGAGGGGTAAAGGCCAGAAAGGGCGGAGGCGTCCGTACTTACCTTCATTATACGCCACTCAGGAAACAGCTAAGAATTTTTTTCTGGCTGTTTTGTGTAGAATAATGACTCTGGAGGTACGCTACAGCAAGTAACAAATCTATTTAAAACCCAGTCCAAAGTGTTACAAACCACAACAGATATTTCTCCTTGTCCTAACTAGATTGAATAAAGGTAGGAGTGTGAAACGTTTCTGTTAGGAAAAACTGGGTGTGGAGGGGGAAAAACAAATTAAAACTGAGGGACTGTTTTTTGAAGACAAACAAAATAACCAATTAGTGAGGAAAACTTTCAAGGTATCTTCAAGAAAAAGCAAGCAGTGAAACTGCAAATATCAGTGTTTACCCATATTTACCATTCCTGTTTTTTCAGGAGATTATTTTTATATTTGCCACTCATTTCTTTTGGCAGCTAGTGGAAGATGGAGGGTTACTCCCATAGATAATATCAGGCAGACTGATTAGGAACAAGAACCCTTCAAAACTTCTAACTGCCCACAGCCCATTTAATGAGCAGCCTGATACCAAGAACAGCATTTTCTAATACATACCTCTGTATAAAGGTTGTTAGAATGTCTATGAAGCTTTGGTCCTTGGAAGGTTGCTGTTGAACCTTGAAAAGATTTTTTTTTTCCTGAAGTGTGTTTAAACAAAGTCAATTAAGGGGAGTATACTGAATCTAGGATTTTGTCAGTGGAAAATCCTGCCAGAAATAATTTCTAATATGACACTTCCCATTTTTTGCATCTTGACATGTTTTCATTTATCTGTATGAAAACATTGAAACAAAAAGGGAAACTGATTGACTGTAGAAAGAAAACAGTGAAACTACTTGCACAAAAGCTACTATGAGGGATATAAACAGAAAGCTGAGACCCCTTCATTGCCATTAAGTACTAACCATCTCAGTTACTTTTAAAGTAAGGAGAGTAAGATTAACTGGCAAGAGATCAGAAGTGATTATTTAATATATGTGATGTATTTTGTTCTTTAACATATATTTGTTACAAAAAAATATCTTGACAATTCTGTGCCAGCTAGTTTATTTTGCTATCTAAAAATACCGTATAAGCCTTATGTATAAGCCTGACTGTGTACGAAAGAAATCCCCCCTCAGGAAAAGACACAGGAAAGTGAGCCAGCAGATGGCATTATGGCACTTCAAAAGACATTTCAGAAATCCCACTTAAAAAAAATGCAAGCCTAAGTAGTGTTTAACCATTTTCTGCATAACCAATGTAGTATCTTGCTCCTGCTCAGTGCTATGCATGTACAACCAAATAAACAAAACCACACCATGCAGCTGCACTATCATATTAGCCCTGAAACAAATCTCCTCTGCTCTGGTTCCCAAATCCAATTAGCTCCGTATGCTAGAGTTACAATCCCAGATTTGAAATGATGATTCTTATTTGATGACTAATGTCCTAGGAGCCATAGCCATCAAGGGGATATCAGAAATGATGTGATTAGTTGACAAGTATTTTCTAAAAAATAATTGCATGCAAGATTGTACAAATTAAAGCAGATGATAGCATAAGGAAAAAAAGCAAAACAAAACACTGCAGACTAGCTATTATCCCTTAAAAATAACTTTCTGGAGTATTTTATAAATACTCCCATTTTCTTTCAATTAAACTTGTGATACACCTTCACAGCTATGGAAGAAAAGACTGCGGCATTAAGGACCTCACTTTCTTGTGTAACACACTAGTTTTCTGTATTGCTAAAACCACAACAAAATTGAAATCATCTTGCAGCACTAGATGTACAGAAAAACTCAGGAATTTACTTTAAGAATTATATGCCATACAAAGAAAAAATTATTTCAACCGAAGTTACAGTTGCAGTTAGCAGTTTGTTTGCTCGCTACTTTATAGACAAACCTGAACTACCTGGACCTGCTCTGAGCAGGGGTTAGACCAGAGGCCTCTGCAGGCCAGTTCCAATCTTACATATGGATATATGAGGCTTACATATGCATGTTCCTTGTGATATTCATGTTTAAGAAGAGGTCTGGTTTCACTGGAGTATTTGTCTTTTATCCTTATATCATAACAAGAAAACTTCAAGACAGTGTAACCAAATCTGTCTAGCTTATGGCCTCTAAGTAAATTCAATAGTGCTCTACAAGTGACAAATTGTGTATGTTCAGACTTCCTCCATGTCATTTCTACTAGACCAAATTAAAGCAGTCTAGTTTTCCTGATGGAGAATTTCAGCTTCAGCTCTGCATTTCCTGATTGGCTAATACATGAATTATAAAACAAACAAGCAATGGAAACCTTGCTCATAAATCAAAATAATAGCTCAAATTTTTTGAAAATTTAGTATGTATGTACAAAACCATCACATTCATTTGACCAAAGCAATTTTTGTATGTGGAAATTCCCTTCTTTGAACTTTAAGTAACTTTTAAAGATGCAGAAGAATACAAGAAAAACTTCTTCCATGCCTCTATGAAGCTGCATTACATGAATGTTTAAATATTAGAAAAGAATCTCTCCTTTCCAGAACAGAGGCGGTCAGGTTGGACTGCAGCACCTGGGAGGACAGGGTAATGGTTCTTTCCTCTTACCATCACAGAAAGAAGCGATCCCATCTGTAGAGGTAGATGACAAATGTCACAACCTCCAAAGCACTTCGAAGAGAAAAGAATGGCAGAGCAGAGAAGGGAATGTAAGCACTGCTGTACTGGATTGGTTCAGTCTTTTCCAGTATGTTGTCCCCACCACCGGCCATCAACAGATCCTCTGAGAAAGGCAGCATGAACATGACATATATACACGTATCTTTCGGCTGGAATGCCTCCTCTGCTTCCAGCAACCACAACTTTTTGGCAACTTCCTGTCCATGCAGCTGCATCCATACCATCATTTTAAAAGATTTGATTAATTTGTCCAATCTGTGTTTGAACTCATCCACATGCTGGCCTCCTCAGCATGCTGTGGCAATGAGTTCTATGATATAAACTGCGTACTTTGTACTTCTGTGGAACTCTCAAACTTGATGGCTACTAATTTTGCCTTAGATCTTGTGAAAACGCCGCTCCATTTTTATGTTCTTCATGCTGCTCAGAAAGATTTACCTCTTGGGAGAGCTTTCAAGCTTTCTCATGGAGATACTTTCCTTTATGTACAACTACCCAGAAAACAGGAAGGAGACCAACAGCCTACGCCAGCAGTACTCAACCAGCTAACATCTTTGTGGTCACAAGCAGTGAAAGCAGGACTAATGACTGACATCAGTTCTGGACAGGCTGCGAGAGCACCTTGACATCTGCAACCAATCTGACAGTAAAAACTGGTTCAACTAGGAAAAGGCTACCTGAATGACTGCTCTTACTATTATCAACGCAGATCTTGCAGGATTGTTGAGAAAGCACAAGAAAGTCCTCATGACCACAGAAGGGAAAGTGCAGTGAGGCTCACCTCTTCTCAAAAGCAAACACAACAGCACTTGCTACTTCACTGCCAGGGATCAGTCTGCAGAAGGGACTCCCTAATAACAGAGCACAACAAAGCCTAGGAGTGATGTTCAGAGTGCCCAGCTGTGCCTAGTTACCACAGTCTGGTTCAGGAAGTCTATTGTACCAGGGTGGACCCCTGGAATAAATAAAGCATGACCTTGCATCGTGAACTCCAGTGTTCAGTGGCTAGCAGGAAAAGGAAAGTATCCTTCCCATTTTATTTATGATACATATTTGGTTTTGCATCCTGTGAGGCTCGGTGCTGGGGACTGCCATAGAACCAGCAGGAAGATGATAAAAAAACCTGATAGTTTTGAGTTTCAGGAAATTCACGTGTACCCTAAAATTGCTACAGGCCTGTCTGGCCTGCACCTAAATGTGATTTGCAGAGGACACTACTTTGGTGTCAGTGAGAAAAGAAACTTAGCTCTTTTCTTGTGTTCATCAGTTACCCTCTCCTATGAGAGAGCTTGATGAGGAAGGCAGCCTGACCTGTATAAGAAAGAGGTTTTCTTGCCAGCAAGACCCGTCTGTTTTGCCCTTGCAACTGAATCCATGGAATCTGATTTCCTCCCAAACATATCCAAGTGCTTGAACTTTTTGTTCTTTGGCATACTCTACTTGTAAACATCAATGCTTCTTATATACCCAATGCTTCAACAGAATTAAGAGTTGAAGCATGTACAAAAGCACTCATACTCTGATCATGCCATATGGTTTTCTCAACCCATTCAGTGGCTCATGGTGGAATGGCCAGACTCTACCAAACAATTCTAGCTATGTCCAGGATTGGTTTTAGAGAATGGCAGTTTTAGCTAACCCCAAAGATAAGACTTTTTTTTTCTTTTTCTTTTTTTTTTTTAGATGTCTGTTGTTTCAAAATCCACATTTTAAAATCCATACAGAACAATCTGTATAAATTACTATTGAAAAATTTTTAAATTGGCTTGGTGCTTATTCACCAAACCTGAGGCCATTGTTTAATCCAGCACCAGAGGGGATTTTCTGAGATAATGAAAAAATGGTGACAACTGTGGTTGTGCCACAGGCTTTCATTGCTCTTCCAGGCCAAAATTATAGTCAGAACAAAAATATCTGCCCTTACTTGCACAGATACTGGGAAGATTTGTGGCAGAATTCACACTAAAATAATCTATAGTTTTCCTCTACTGCTCCACTGCTTGCAGGGCTGGTAACTATTTGTGAAACAACAGCTTCCTAAACCATAAACCCACCCACAACCATGCAACATCTGCACCAGGTGGAGAGTTCAGTCTTATGGTTCCCTAAGTCTGCAGACTCCCCACTGATAGCATCTGTCCAGAAGGAAAAGCAGATGGCCAACTCCTCTGGACTTTTCTGCTCACCTGACCTGGTGCTCTTTACACCAGTCACCCGGGTAGATTTAAAGCAGGTTGACAAAATCCCTTGGGTAAATTAAAGAGTTAATTATGTGACAACACTTCTTGGTCCTAAACATTGGATTAATCACTGGGGCTCTGTATATAGTTTCATTAAAAGAGCTGATCATCAGAAAATATATTACCCTCAAGATACATTTGTTAATTTGCTGTATAATTCCATGGTTAATTGACAACTTCTTGCCATTTCTGAAAGCAGTTTGACAGATTTTCCAGGCGCTCCAATACTGCCTACAGCAAATCTATGCCAGGTACAATAATATCTACTGCCCACAAATAAAAAGCTCTCAGCTCAGCAAGAATGATGTTTCTTAAAAAAAAAAATCCTACAAGCTGGTGCATATGATCTTCTGTACAAATTGGCATTTACAGACTAATATTTCTCACCTTGTTGCAAGCTCACAATCCAATCAATAGCTACACCAAAATATATCAGCAAGGCAAAAAATACAAATAACAGCAAGAAGTAGAGTAAGCTTAACCCTAGGGTGCCTTCCAATTAGGAACTTCTTTAAACCACAAGCATTCAAGTCAAATTTAACTAATAAGTTAAAATTTTCCAATCTTGATTTTCGAGCATTTACATTCTCGCCTTCATAAACTCATTCTGCAACTGCATAATCAGTTACAGACAAACTCTTTCAAATGATATTTAATCAATTTTCCCAAGCCTGGTAGGCGTTTATGGTTACACTGTCTGCATTTCTGCTGGCAATAACTTCTGAAGCTGCCAACTCACTTTTACAGCAGAGTAAAGATATTAAGTTCTCACAAGTTCCTAAAGATAATAGCAACTACCTACAGGAGAGACCCACATTAACAGCCTCTGGGGAGGAAAGGGAACAGCACAAGTGCAGCTCTCTCTGGTTAGGCACCAGAAAATCAGTTCGGGAGAGAGAAGCTGTAAATGTTTCAACTACAGGGTAAGCTTACACAAGACCTTTTAAGGTCTCATGAGAGAACCATGATAATCGAGCCATGAGACCCAGCAACATCGACAAGCAGATTTTCTAAACTCACATGTTCACAAAGTTTCTTTTTAGTGACTGGGTACTTCACCCCCTTTCATTACTGGCCCCCACCTTCAGTGTTGGCTAAAACTACCTTCTGTTCGATGCTGAGTAAGAGCCACACACGATTGCCTCAAACCAAGGTCTCTCATCTCCTGCAAAGTCCTTCTGTAGCTTGTCCCACAGCATGGTAAACACCCACCCAGCTCCCTAAGTTTGGACACAAGCTCTTGAACATCTGTAACTAGGAAGCACCCAGCACAGGAGCTGAAGTTGCTGTGTTGATGTTAAGGGAAATAAATTCAATTTCTTTCAGTCACAGAGTAAAATGTTAAATTGTTAAAGGACATTGTAAGAGACAGACTAAAACTTGCCCTAATTACTACAGCCTGCCTGAGTCAATATGTAAACTGAGGAAGTTACTCTTACAAACAAGAATTATAAATACTCTGCTTGCATCAAAAAATGCTTTTCCTTTGAAACTCTGACTAGACAATAACAACGTACATACCATGTGAGGAAGAAGTTCTCTCAGGAAATATACTGGTAACTCATTTACTGTTTTCTGTGGCTCAAATGATATTCGACACAGTTCCTCCTCAGATCCTCCTGTCCTGCTGCCCATCTAAACTCTGACAGCTTGGTTCTGCATGAAGGGTATGAGGAACTGCACAGCAACTCTCTAAGCAGTGGTCTAGTTAAAAAAGCATAGAGAGAAAGAGTCTGAGCAGATACAATGTTTGCCTTGGCCCAAGTCAAATTACTGAGTTTTCTACTTCAAACCTGAAAAGTAAATACATTTATGTTGAGTATTTCTCTTCTTCTACTCTCCTTTAAAGAAACGTGCAGACCCTTTACGTGACGCAGGCTGAAGTAACCCTGCCGAAGAGGTATCACTTGTACATAATGGACCCTGAGCAGTTCACTCATGCAAGAAACTGGTCCAAGAGGAGAGCAAAGTCAGGTCACCCTGGTTCTGACAGTGGGCCCTAGGTCCTTGAGCAGGGGTTTCTAAAGCAAAAGTCAGTCAAAAGTGTAGAATAAAATGGTGCTCAACAGCATCCAGCGTCCCACCTGTAGTCATCGGTTTTGTGGTAAGAGAAACTATTTTCTGAGGTGACTGCACTTTGTTGCTTACAGGTCTGCTCAGGAACACCTGCTGACAAGGCCAGAAGCAAGTACTAGTGTGCCACTGCCAATGCAAACAAATAAAACAAGACACTGCTCCTTGTCAGACAAGAAGAAACCATCTTTTTGGGGGTAAAAAGATACTGGCATAAACTGGCAATAAATTAAAGTGATCCATTATTTTCATAAGCAGCAGGAACTTTCCATCTATTCCAAAACAAAGCAAGACCCTTTGAAGTCAGGCACCACTTGTTGCTAAGTTAAATGCTAGGAAAGAAAATACTACAGATGAGCACCCAGAATATTAACACGCTGCATTTCCTTTTATATCCATGAATGATCATCTCTCTACTGTTAAATGCTGAGAACACCAATTTTTAGAGAATGTGTTTTGCTTCTGCTTTAAAAAAAAAAAAAAAAAAAGTAGTCCCAGGCATAGAGATTTGGACTCTTCACGCCAATAATGCCAGTCAATATTAGCACATAAGTTTTTAATGACTCACTATACTGTTTGAGTATCTGCTCCCCCAAAACACCTTAATTAGCAGAAATATTAATTTTACACTGTTCAAGCCTTACAAGCTTAAGAAATATGAGCTGAAAAACCTAGTACTGAATAATAAAAAATTAAAACTGATATAGAAATAAAATTGTAAGAAAAGGAAAATGTCCTTCTGGATATAAACTAAGTTGCAGTACATAACATTTTAAATAATTTTACTTTGAATCCTGCTGAGGTAATCATTTATACAGTGCTGCCTTGCCAAGCAAGTCACCAAGTGCTCCTTGAGAGGATATGGTCGCATTGCTGTCACAATGTACTGTCTGGTTCAAAATATTCTCCCTGAAGTATAATAGAGTCACAGCACAAAGCAAATGGTGTCAAAGGTCTAGCTGACAATCTTTTCATATCAAGGAGAAAAGCCACCTGGTCCAAATCCAGATTTTAAAAGGAATGACAGAAAGTTAGGGTTTATTCATTTAGCATATGACTTTTTTTTTTCCCCTCACAGATTTTTATCTAATAAAAATAAACTTTCTCCTTCTCTTTATATGTATAAAAAATCCTGAGCACTTTTTCAGTCTTAGAAACCATAGCATAGTAAATGGATACATGTTTTAAAATAGAAAAAAAGAACTCCAGCTCTCGTAACTAACTCAAGTAGATAGACTTTGAAGCCTGAAGGGACAAGTGAATAAGTCAGTCTTACCTTCAGTTTTAAGTATTGCCAGTGATTCTCAAGATAAGCCTGTGACTATTTACGCTACAGAACTTTTTTTTAAATACTGCATTTGCACAAGTGTATTTGAAATAAAATAGTAGTCGTCTTCTGTAATAAAAGATTAAACACTCTCATTAAGTGCCTAGAAAGATCATTTAGTTGAAGAACCTTGTCATTTCCTATGTTTTAGGGAAAAAAAAAAAAAAAGACACCCCTCCACTCCTTATTTCTTTAAAGGGCCAACCTACATCACTAGGACAGTACTCACAGACAAGGAGGGTGCAAACAGTTTTTAAGTAAAAAAAAAAAAAACACATTTTAATCTATTCTTCTCTGACAGTAAATGTATCTTTCAGAAGAGATAAAAAGCATGTCTTAGCTTTAAGTCCTTATGCAAAGAGCCAAAGTAAATAACTAAATCTTGGCTAATATTTGACAGTTGCTGCCTTATGGAAACACAGAGGTCTGCAAGGATAGCAGCAGAATGATTAAACTGTAAAACAGCATGTCAGCTGTTGCAGAGATTAAAAATGAACAGTCCGTATAACAGCAGCAACAACAAAGATGAACAGGAGAAGAGGAAGTGATGGTGGTGGCATCCGCATCACCAGAAACGTGTGTGTAAAACAGGCTTGAGTTCTTACTTCAGCTTGTAGTGAGTATCATGACCCGCAAGTGTCCCGCAGCATGGAAGACAGGGAGACCTACTAAGGTTGAGCCCATTTAACAACTGATGCTTGTCTAAACGTGAACTTGGGATCTGACCAGTTGGAGTCGTACATACAACGCGACACAAGCAGGACTTCAGAACGGTACCTCAGGTCAGAGCATATACCCGCACATTTCCTTCCTGTTTGCAAGGACCAAGGCTGTAGACCTTAACTCCAGAAAAATGCATTACAACCACAGTCAGAGACAACTTGTGGAGCTGGCCCTGGAAGGTATTAAAGCCTCCTCATGGATCTGTACGTGAAAGACATGGTCTAAGGAAATTTTCTTATTGCTGCCAGTGCTCATTCAGTTCCGCTTGTGTTAGAAAAGCTGTTCTAGGTCCTAGCGCAAAATGTAAACTGGGGGGAACTGCTGGTATAAGCACTAGCCCCAGCGAGCCACCCTAAATGACAGTTCATGAAGAGTTGTAGAATGTCAGCATCAGTCAAGAGCCAATATACCTTGAGCCAACACACCTTTTTATCAAGACCAGGCAACTGAGCAAATGGCAGCTGATTTTGGGATTCTAGGCTAGACTGGGTATAACCACAGTCACCCCGTGGGCTTCACAGGAACAGTGGTTAGCGATGTGTTGCAAGCAAGTAATGATGCAGCAGCTCATGCTTTCAACAAGCAATTTCAAAGTTTTTCTTTTCTTCACATAGTTTTGGCTTTATCTATGTTCTTGTTTTTCTTTCATTGACTTTACTGAGAAGATTAATGATGAAAACAAGATCCATTGGAACTTGCTTCTATATATGAATCGTACCTTAAAAGTTCATCTAGGCAATGGAGTCCTTAAGGCTGCTTAAAAAGATCCCGATTGCTGCATTTCAATGGATGCAGCATGTTGCTTGTACTGATCTTAAGCTACTTACCAGTAAACCCTTGACTTATGGTCCTTAATTAGTAGAATTTACCTAGACATTCATACGCAGGACAGCTAGATGCATGGACTTAATGAGGTGGCAAACAATGCAAACAGAAATAAAGTATTACCTACTTAAAAATAACCAGGTAAATAGATTCGTATAGTGAAAGCAGTTTTTAGGTCATAATCAGTACAATTTTAACAACTGAAATGGACTTGGTGCTTATTTCTACCTGTTACTACGGTTCCCAGTTCTCACTTTTTAGTGTTTTGTACCAGCTTCAGCACTGCAAGCTTGTAATTTGAAAAAAATATATTCATTTATGTGACAGAACATTTCATCACATGTATTCAAAATGTTTTGCCAAATGGATTGGTTAAATTTCACAAGTTTTCTGTGATGTAATGCAATATACCAACTTTCTGGTAGAAAACTTGAATATTCACATGTAAAGAAAAAATGATTTTTCAGCAGTCAGGTCACATGACATTGAGAAGAATGTTGTCAGCACTCACAAGCTACTTTCAGTTCCTGCTGATGAAATGCATGTTGCTGTCCCTGAGTCAGGATACACAGGGCAAACTGATACAATTCGAGAAAAGTGAATCAGAGGACCCAAACAGCACACAAACAAAAGTGAAATGTTACCAGTTTGTATAAAATATTAATTACCAATTATAACTTTTGTCCTTACAAATTTTTCTGATGAAATAAGTTCCTGATCAAAAGGGAGCAAGAGAATAAGGTAGAAGTTGATAATTTCTAATGTGGAGGATGATTTACAACCAATCAAGGACAGTGATCTGGTCAGGTCACTCTTCCCTTGTCATTGTCCTGTTATTGAGAGTTGTAAGAAGACAGATATATTTAGGGGATCTTTTAAGGATGCCAGCAAGAAGCTTCCTAAACAGTATTTTCTTGCAACCACAGAGCAACTTAGAAATGTCCTCTTGTAGTTTAACCACAACTGCAATAACAAATACAAAGGTCTTGCAAAAACAAACACCACGTAAAAATGACTAGTGGAGTCTACAGGAAAGACACAGCTTAGATGTGGACCTTCAACGAGCACTGTCCTGTCAGATCTCCTCATTTAACCAAGAAAGAAGTTTAAACCTGCAAAGCAAAACTAACATCTTCAGATGTCTCAGGACTTGAAGCATGGCCCCTGAGTTATATACCTACACTGGGAGCTAAGTCTTTCCAAATTCTGAAAACTTCCAGTTCTTGTAGAAGATGACAGGTTGTGGATGAACAATGCCAGAGCCTGTGCACATAAAAGGGAGATAATGCAACTGACTGAGTTCTCCAAACTGCAGCTATTAAAGGAAAAAATCTGGTGGACACAAAATGGGAAAACAAATGCATTTGGTATGAGAAACCTCTGGCCTCCCCAAGTGTGTATGGTTCCAAATAGCATTATCACAGGTGAGAGCAGGTAGGTGTATAATGACTAGATTTTCTTGCATGCTCAAGTTCTTAGGCATGAGACGTGTTCAAAAACACAACTTAGAGGCCAAGCGGAACTATTGTCACTATTTACCATAAAAAACAAAATCCACTTCTCTCAGTTATAATGGACTGATACAACCTTTCAGCAGTCTCTCAGGTACCAGCTGACTGCCATAAAAGTGAACACAAGCGCATTACTTTCCCTACAACCTCTGGTGTTCACGTGTGGCCAGGAACATAACCAATAGGCAGTGGAAGAAACCCCTGCTGCCTCCATTGGTTCTTGTAGTGCCAACTCACCTCACAGCACAAGCAGCTTCGGGGATCAGGAAAAACACGCTGGAGGACAAGGACATGTGAAGTGTTTCATGCTTCTGGTTTACAGAATCACTTCATAGTTTGTTGTTATCCAGCATCAATACAAATTATAATAAAATTGATATACAGTTATTCGGTCATAAAATTCAAAACCAACAACATGCAAACATGTATTAAAGATGCAGGTGTGGAAATAAAAGGAAAACTACAATTAACTTATCTACACTAACTGGGAATATACCTCCCCACCCACAACCTCCTTGTGATGAATGATATTCAATCTCTCTCTCTTCAGCAACCCATAACTTAATATATCACTTTTAACTGTTATGTTTTGTATGTCAAATGCATGACGAATGTTGGTGGCCTGAAATCTAGCAGCACTTTATTATGTGAAACGAAACAAAATCCACCCTGTAAAACACTTGTATTTCATGCCAAATATATTAAGAATAATTTCATATTGATGAATACAATAATCTTAACCTTTATAAACAATATTTTCCACTAAATGGTCATAAAGCCATTTGTAAGTACCTATCATGTTTTACTTCTTGTCATTGCTACAAGGTAGACATCTTTCTTGTACCACAGACAGGAAAAACATAAAAGTTTCTCAAGCTAGAGCACAAGAAAAGAAAATGCAAGGGTTCTCAGTCCATTAGGTCCCCTTACCTTACTGACCTCTTGTCTATAGCCATGAAACTGTTGCTGCAGAAAGTACAGATATCTGTACATGCTGTTCTCTGCTGACATAAACTAAGATGCAAGACAGAATCACCAATTTGCTTTAAATTACTATATATTAGAATTAACTAACTAGAATTAATTAGGTTCCTAATGTAATTATTTAGGTTACTAAATGTAACTAGGTTACATTTAATAGGTGTTTTTAAAAACACAACCCTGTGCTGTTTTCCTGGTGTATTTTCTGAATAAGCATACAGTGGTGTTGAAATAAAAAAATACAAAAAAAATCAACAAAGCAATAGAACACAGAACCACACAGTATATCTGATAACGGGATTCTAATTCAGCCTGGAAGGACAAGTAAGGAACAAACAAAGAATGTGTTTTTCTTCTTCTTCTTCTTTTTTTTTTTTTTAAATAAATAAATCGAAATAAAGTAAAATTCACAAGTTAGAGCAGAACTTAGGCAGGTCTAAATTGACATTTTCTGCAGCAGAAATATTGCTTAAGCCCTTTCAGAACTTGCTTGCATGCCAGAGCAAATATTTTCATTTCATTGAACTTGCTAGGCAACTCAGCAATGTAAAGTATATGGTAAAAACACTCTCCAGCAATATCTAGCCCGGAATATTTATTAAAAACATTTGCTATCCATGAAAACAGATGCTAATTCTGCACATATTCAAAACCATGAACTCCACTTTGTGTATTAAATAGCACAACAGAACCTCATCTAAAACAGATTTTCATATCGGAGGAGAAGAGGTGGTGGTGAGTGGGTGCTCTTCTACACATTATTGCTTAGATTTGACCTTCTGAGCCACCCCTGACTAAAATTAGCAGGCTTCATTTTCAGCTTGTTTGGATACACGCTGTGCTACGCTCCAGTGCTCTACAGTGGAATTAGCAGCAGGATTTAGAAGCATTCTGAGCTATTTTCTTGTGAGAACATAAAGGGACATAAGTTAAGGCAGAAGCTGCCATAACATCTACAGTTTTCTCTCCGATACACATAACATCATGCAGGCCTAAATGATTACACCTTTCCACCTGCACCACCAAAAATTATGTGTGCCCACCACTGTAGCCTCTAAATAACAGAAATATTAGTGTAGATGAGGGTTTATTATTATGGTTGTATATGTGACAGCTTATATAATAATAAATTACATTCAAGGTCCCACTACTTTGGAATAACTAGTCAATTGAGAAAAAAAACTTGTTCTTGCATAGTATGATTCTTTAAATCCATCGAGATCACATCTTGTTCTTCTCTGGCTCTACAGTTGCCCCGTTCCGTTAAGTGAAGGAAACAGAGCTGAATTTTATATGGCTGAATGAAAAATTATCATCCAGTTTCAAAGCATGGTTGAATGTAACTTTCAACAGTATTTACTTAAGCAAGAAACACCTTTCTGAAATGAACTAAATTCATAATGACTGCTGTTGCTTTAGTTTGTTGACAGGGAACTTCACTCATTCTTGACAGAGACGTAAATTTAATATGAAGACTTCTACGATACACAAAACCAGAAGCAAAATTTTTTAGTGTAACAATGGAAGGCAGCATGAAACATGCCTGTCCTTTGGAGGCAGATTTCTGGGATTTCTGGTGTGGAGCCTTTGTATTATACACAAAGTTGATAGCAAAATGGCTGTTGCTGTCTTCACAGTGAAAGCCTAGCTCTCGCAAAGACAGAACACTTGCTTATGTGGGTTGCTATTCGCTGGGCTCTGATCCACATTTCAGTGGAAACCTAGCTCTGTAAAAGTCCTCTGAGTTTTATTCTTGTTCTTGAAAGGATTAGACAGGAAATATACACAGACAGACTGGTTTTTGAACACTTGACTTTTCTGACCAAGAGTTACAGCAATCACAAAAGAAACAGGACAAGATCCCAGTCACCATCTTAATACCACTCAAGAAGAAAGGTCAGACAGAAAGATCAAGCAAGCACCTTGCACCTCTAAAAATCACCTGCTGGTGTTTGGGGTCATCTTACGGTTTCATAAGTTTTTCAAAAACAAAAACACACAAAAAAAACCCCACAACAACAACAAAAAGAAAACAAAAAAGAACCAACCAAAACAACTAAAACAACTCAAAGAGGAAAAAATCCCAACCAACCAACTCCCACTGACCCCCATTCCCTGCTTCGTTTTTTACCTTCTTTTATAATGGCACCCAACTATCAGGTTGTAAACACTGTGCAACAGAAAAACAGCAATGTTCTTCATATTGTTTTTTACCACCCTTTGGACTGAAACTGTCCTGGACCACAAAAGAAAAAAAAAAAAGTGAAAAAGGTGGGGGGTGGGGTGGGTGGACTTCATTACTGCACTTCCCTACCAGCCATTTTCTGTAAACTCCTGTAAATAAAGCACTGAAATAGTTTGTCCATTTTGGGGTTCCACAGCAGAAAGCAAAAACTGAGTAACAGCTGTAAATCTATCAGATGAGTACCAGCAAGTGAGGACTAGGTAATACAGGTTGGATTAGAACTAGAATAGGCAGGACAGACCTTCACAGAAGGCTATTTTCACAACTATAAACTAGCAGAAGATACTTAGAAAGACAAAACTAGAAAAGTTCTGGAAGTGGAAAAATGTATTGACATAATACCTGGACTTAAAAAGCTTCTGATAGAAGATTAAGAAGTGACACACAGGTCACAAAGACAAGGAAGAAAAAAACACTGTGGGAACTGTGATACTATCTCTGGCCAACTGGATGGCATTCATTGCTTCATCTTTAAGAAGCAGTTTTCTGGGGTGAAGGGGGAAAGAAACAGCTTGGTTGTTTTTTTGTTTACCATTTCTGTGCCACTTGAAATATTTTGTAAGTATCCACTGGAAAATTTCCCCCCTTCGTTATGTGAACAACAACTTGTGAACTGTGATGAGTTAAGAGGATGTAGAGAAAAAAGTCGTAAGCAAAAATGAAAGACACCTTAACGTTATTGGAAGAAGTACAGGGAATCTCAGATTATCTGGAAGTATGACATTATCAACTATCACAGACCGCTCATAGTTTTGTTTACACATCTCTCCAGCTATGATGAAGACACTCGGTTTGCTGGAGTCCACAAAGCTTCTGAAAGCTGGGCATTTGGTACAGGGGTGGCAGCCCTACACTTCGTCCTACAAACCTCCACAGCTAAAGAGCTGACAGACACATGCTTCATACAGGACTGAACAGAGACCGAGACAGCTAGGAGTTCAGCTGCATCCCTGAGCAAACTTGACAAGTTCTGGGGGGTTTACTCGCCTACCCCGCATCCCTAGTTTTGACAAAATGTAGTTGCTGGTGGCATGACATGAGCCATGCCTGAGCTGCTTGCAAGTGCTGTGGAGTTCAAAATGATGGGCTCTCCACCCATGCTCCTCAGAAAGCATATTACTTAGTCTAGGGTGTTTACAAAGTGAATTGGCTGCACAGAGCATTTTTTTTCTTGTTTTGACTACCCAGGAAACGTGGATGCTGCTAATGAAATGAGATGAAATGATGAAGCAAACTATTTATTTCCGGGTGGACTGCTGCATAAAACTTTCACTTGTGAATATAGAAAAGCAGATACTGAGGTGAGGGAGTAGAGGGGAAGGTACCTGGCAAATCCACAAGTGAATCCATATAAAAACTACAGGTACCATTTTAAGCTCTTCACTTGCCATATAAACCCCTTATCCAGAACGCGATTAAAATAAAAAAAAAGTTGCTGAACAATGGTGCACAGAATCTGTTAGAAGCTGACGCTCCCAGAACAGCAGCATTACAGTTACTGATTGCTAGTGCATACCTGTATAACCTCGGCTTCAACACTGCACAAAAGGAAGCAACTGAAACAAAATACTAAAGCACCTCCCATAGATCCACTCTTTAAAGAGACCTAAAACTGATTTTCAACTGCAACGTAGTTGTTTTAACTATAGGGAAAAAAGGTATGGTTTGTTTGTTTGAAGCTGTACTAGTTAACAAACAGGAATCTAATTCCCCAGGATGATTTTTTTTTTCCTCTTGCAAGGGCAACAATAAGAAGTAAAAATAGGAATTACTTCACGCTGGAGGATAAATATACATATTTCTGAAAGATGAGTAACTGTAAAACAGCCTTGTCATAAGAAAGCACATTCCTCAACAGTGGTACCAACACTCTCCAAAGCGTGTGTGTAAGGTGTCCAGGGCGAACTGGTGATGATACTTTCCAAAACCCTCTAAAAATATTAGAAGTTTGCCACTTGCTGAGATAAATGACAGTAACTGAAAGAGATAACAGGGCTTTTCAGGTGCAATTGTTTTGAAATTCTGATGCTCCTCTCTCAACACATTGCTTATTTAAAATTCCTGAGAAAGAATCAACATGCAAGGGCCCTCCTACGTAAATACTCAAAAACTCTCTTCCAGCTTCAGCCTGCCATTACTACCACAAACCCTTCTCTCAAACTCCTAAGACTACTCAAGAAAATTGTCTGCTCACATTTTCATCCATTACAAATAGACTGAAATTCAGACCAAATATGAGTAAGCCTTTGACTGAAACCCAGCACGTATTTTACACAAGGCCTATATAGAGGCACTGACATACAAACCTTTTCCAGGTGCTTTTACTTTTCTTTCTCCTAGTATTTTTTTTTTTTTTCCATGAAACAAGAAACACACAATGCATTCATCCAAACTGAAGAAAACCACTGCCTTTCTGTCCTAGGAGGTATGAGGAGCAGTCTTCGCTCAGTTTATGTCTGGTTACCAAGGTCTCATCACACAGCCGCTAGTTCTCAAACATGCCAGATATAATATATAAATGGAGCTGTGCGCTGCCAAGAATCCAAAGCACTGATCGTGGACAAAAATAACAGCAGTACAGCTTAGTAGAAAAAATGTGTGGGGAGACAGCATTTTGTAGGACAAATAAGAACAGTTAACAGTGGTGTTTTAGCCCTGTTAAACCCTTAACTCATGGACCTGTATCTTTGTTGTTATAAAGAATGTACTTATCAGGAAGTATCTTATTATATAAACTTAATGGGGGAAAAGCTACAAGTTAAATCCTGTTCTCACTGAATCCATTAGCAAAATTCCCATTTGCTTTAAGTAGGATCAAACTTTGTTTATGGGTTAGTGTTACTTTTTATTTAGATGCATGATTTTTGGATTAAATTTGAGATACATAAAGGAATAAAAAAAGAGATCATTCCAACTGTTTTGTCTATCTTAGATTTTCTAGAAACAGAGGCTGCTTCAGCTCATGACAAACTGTCTGCTTCAGCAAGTTCAAAAGTATCCATGCAGCCAGAATATAGATTTGAGAGACTCAACTCACAGATGGTACAAACTTACCGGTTCACATCTGTTTAACTCTCTGCCATTGAGGAATGAGGAAATACACCTATAAAACAAACAGAAACTACCAAACTGTACTAATAAAAAGGGATTTTAAGAGCAAGACAGAGGTTTGTAAATGGCAGATGAATCAATAAGACTGCAGTTCTTCATGGAGACTAAAAATCAATAAATGACCCTATATTATTCCAGTGATGCTTGTAAATGTTTTGTTAGCATTCCAGAGAAGGTGTGATTACAAGGCTGATCACTGCTGTGCAACTCTGTCACGGAACGCAATAAAGCCATGCTTTTTAACTCTGCAGACAAAAGGGCTGAGAGATTTTGCTTCTTGTTTCTTTCAGTAATGTAAGAAGCATTCAGCATCCATAATGAAACAGCAGCTAATTAAAAATTGTTTTGATAGAAGTGTTGTATAACACAGAGTCTTCCTAAGTCCTGCAGAAAGGTTCACTTACTACAGAATGTTGCAGTCAGGTGGTTGTGTATTACAACGTGTCCTGGTAAGCAGATCTTCTGTTTTACAATATAAATGTTCTCATTTTGGTTTACTGTTAGCATCAAACCAACATGCTACTTTTGTGATAATTCCATAAGGCTCATAAAATTGAATTTTGGCAACGGTGGACAGAAAACAACAGCCATGCTACTGCTTCCTTACTGTGCTGAGCTGGCAAAAGTAAAAGAGAAGCCACTGAATCTGCATCTTCTTTACTGCTGATAAATCCATTTCATGACAGCAGAGAAACACGTCTGCACTTGGCAATGGCTTCACTTAAAAACAAAAACAGAACAGAAATCATTGTTTTAGTGCACATTACAGAAACATAACTCCCCAAGTGAGTCTGATGCATTAAAAACACCTCTTTAACCACTGCCTAATGATTTCTGCAGACATGAAATGGAGTATTTTACTATTATTTTCAGCCATCTGCGCTGCTTTTACTTTCAGCTCAGGTTTGCCAAAGCTGTAAAGAAATTCTCTGTGCTTTATACCATTTACATACTTCTTAGTATCAATATAGCAATTAAACATATCACTGGTATCACAGATACTAACTGCTGAAGTCTCACATTGACAGAAGCACAACTTTTTTGCATATATAGCTAGAACCTTCTAATTACATAGCCAACCTCCTAATCTACTTTAAGGTTTCTCTCAGTAATAAAGGGAATGCAGAACGAAACTTGCCTCAAAGTTGTAACACAATGGGATGATTCAGAAGGCCATCATCTAGCTCCTTGTTCTACCACAGGCTTTTGTGACTGTGGACAAGTCATTTTGAGTGCATCTATGCTGACATTTTACTTTTTACCAGGAGCACATTTATTAAGTGCATTTCTTCATCTTCTGTGCTTTGCTCCTCATTGTGAACCAGTGTCTCGGCATGCATGGGCTGGGTTCAGCTCAGACTAAACCATCTGAGAGATCTTCTCCAGAACCACATCAAACGTGCTCCAGCAGTAAGTGAGCTGTTGGGACTACACAGGAGCTAGTCCACAGTAAACACAAACAAACAAAAAAAACCCCACAGAAACAAAACAACAACAACAAACAAACAAAGTCCACAAAGCATAAGTAATGCAGACACCAGGTTCTTGACACAATGCATTTTGCTTTATTAATCTGTTTCTATACATCTGCTCTAGGGGGTTAATGTGGACATCGTCTCAATTTTCTCACCTCCCCAGGCAGATGCATCCTGGGGGATGGCGATGTTTAGGATACAGAAATTGAGACCACACGTACATACATGGTGGCTATGCTGCTTGTACTAACTTCAGTGGGTTCTTCCATCACCACCCATTGCTCCTTATTTATTACGATTAATATTTTCACAGCCATGAGGTGAACACGAGAACTTTCCAACAAAGACTGCACCTCTCCTCCACAACAATAAAATAAGCTACTTTTCAACTGGATCAGCATTGTTGATCCAGGTCACTGGTTTGACTTCACAAACTGAGACACCATTACAGAGAGGGGGAAGAATTGCTTATTTTGACACTGAAAACATGTTAACCAAACTCTGGCCTGAAGCACAGACATAAAAAGGCCACAAAACCACCTAATACAGACAGGAAAATGACACTTACTATATTTACAATATTTAATCTATTTACAAGAGAGACTACTTTAATTACTAGCACAAAGCGAAGGGGCATGATAGACAACCTGCAAATTCAGAGTGAAAAGTAATAGTTCAACCAGCAATGCCTTCGGAAAGATTCCTTAAAACCTTAAAGAGGTTTCTCTTTGGAACAGGTCCATATGATTGAAAGTTATTATTCTCTGTTCATGTGCAACCTGCTGTTAACTCTTGTTCTACTTAGTGATATGCTGCTATTCTCCCTCCCTTTGCTGCATTCCTCAGCAGTTGAGCAAAATGAATACCATGTAACCTAAATAAGGGAAAAGTTAGAAAGCAAACATCTTTATCCAGGTAAGTAGTATTGGATGAGGTAGTCCACCCAAATTTATTTGCATACATAACTAGAGAAAGGCTGCTGTGAATTGACAAGTCAAAAGAAGGCTAACTAACAGGTAGCAGTAATGCGACTGTATTTACCATTTACAAGTTTTTCATTGCAGTAAAAAAGGATTACTTAAGAGAAAGATACGTATGGAAAGATACATATGGAAAATACATATCTTTTTCATGCTGTTCCTTAAAAGAACGGCGAACTTCAAGCAAGCTCTTCAGTCCTCACTGCAGACAGGTTTCACCAACCCCCTGTTATTTTAAAAGCAAAGTAGCTTTTCAAAAATTTCTGGCTTTGACAACTAAGAAATATTTTCTTGTCACCTAGACAGCAAGATTTCTCATGTTTTATCCAAAACATGCAGTGTTTATGTGACTTAAATTAAAATCACCAATAAAGAAGAAAGGAACAACTTATAGTGAGTGAAACGAGGATGCTAGGGAAAGAAGACGAGGGAGGAAGCCAAGTGTAAAAAAGGAGGAAGAAAATTGTGTTCAAAAATTGTCCATTATGGCCGGAAAACATACATCTCTATTAAGTGACATGGTGAAAAATTGCAATTTCGACTAAAATTACTCAATTAAATCAAGACAAAGATCTATGCCTTCTAGAAGTTCTTACTCAATGTGGAGAAGTTAGACAAAAGCAATAATCTCAGGTTCAGTAGACTATGATCTATGGTAACATTCAGCTATCAGCTTGCAGGGGCAGATCAAAATGAAATTTCATGAAGTATTCCTATACCTATGCTAATATCATTGACAAAAAAGACATTTTGGCAGCACCTACCAATAAATAAACTGTCTCTGCTGATACATATTTGACACGCTATGTTATCTCTTCTCATGCTGTGGGCTAGGTGAGAGTGGTCAGCAAGAGAGTAAAATCTGAATGCTGCAAGAAAGGGTTTCAATGATTTAAGATTCTTATTTCAAGTTCACCCTGGCAGAATTATTACTTACAAACACTGGGGACCGCCTGCCTGTTGGTGTCTTTGAACCCTCAGAAGTGACGGCCCTGAAGCTGTCCCCACTCGTGCAGTTTCTGCAGTAGTGCAGTCTAAATGTGGGCTCCCCCTCTGCTGTGTGACTCTCTGCCACGGACCACTGGTACCTGAGTGATGCTCTGGTCTGGGGGCTGCTTAGAAACCTGCACTGGGAAACCAACCTCCTGTTTTTTGAAGGTGGAACTGCTTATACCAGCACTGCTGCTGAAAGACCTCTTCACACCTTTTATTAAGCTCCAGTAGCATCTTCCAGAAGATGAGGGATGCTATTCCCAACCTGTTAAAAATCAGTGGCTGCCATTTGATGCACATTTTATCCTTTGTCAGGCTATCACTGTCACTCAGAAGTAGCACTTGTGCCTGCACTTCCTGCATTTTCTCCCCACTACCCTGCTCTTGCTGACACCGACATCTGTACAGCCATTTGGTGAACTGACTGGGAGAGCAGCCAGGCTAACCACCAACACCCCTCTGGTTCCTGCCAGCAAAGGTTGCTGCCCTAGCCAGCCTGATCCCACTTCCCATGCTACACAAACTACTTGTGCCTGCACGAGGGACCAGGCAGGCCTGCTGTTTTCAGAAGTAGTGCTGACTTAAAGCTTTTTTTGGACTACAGATTGCTGGCTGCGGTCTATCTCCAAGAAATTCTTCTTTGGTTTAAAATACATATCCTGCATTTTCCTCCCTGAGCCATCCAGTGAGGTGGCTTAATCCTCCATCACAGGCACATCTCAGCACGGCATCTAATTGATCTCTCTGAAGTGTTCAAGTTTTTGCTTAAGCGCCAACCAAATTTTTTTGAATATCTCAGTATCAAAGGAGCTACACAAGATCTCATTTTTAACTGGATACAAATTGCAAGAAGAAAATATGCACCAAAAGTAGCAGTTTTAAGCTATCAAAAAGCAATTAAAGCAACAGCTGCACTAAAGAGTAAGTTACTTCTAATATAGAAAAGTGCTTTTTAAGGAAAGTGCAGTAGTTCTATACAAACTATAGCCAGCATGTTTTGCAAATACTGATAAAGAAAACAAAATTTCTGCCCTTGGTGACAGCTGTTCTTTTGACAGTTGCAGGAGTCTTTTCATTTTTCAATATACTGAGTACTAGTTTATACCAAATACGTTCACTGGAACAGCAACAGCTATATTCTCTGTCTGTCTTAACTGAGGAAAGCACTATTGTATAACAACATCAGATCCTTGCTGTGCATTTTTGTAGGGGTTTCTTCAGAACACTACAGGCCATTAACCTTTCACTTCAGGTGAGTAATGAACAATGACTTTTCCAACAAAGGAAATCAGTGGTGTTACCAACAGCAACTCCTCTTTTAAATACATGCACCAACCCCCTGTGCATACACTTATTATTATTATTTTTTTTTAAATCAATTCTGGTATGACATAAGAAAGGTTCCCTTTGGCTTCACCTTGAGCTGATAATGAACAAACCCTCTGTGAAGTCTGCTCCAAGGAAGTCTTCCTTAATAGCACTGATTAAAAATAAAATGAAGTTTGTACTTTGGAAGCAAGATGTATTGCTTCCTGCTCTCTTTCACCAGGATATCCTATAATTGGACCAGTGCTAATTGGACATTTTGGCCAAACAATTTAATCTAAAAGGGAACAAAAAAAAAAAAGAAAAAAAGACTTCAATTTCCCTTGGTTTCCAACTAAGTCAGTGTCATTGGCCAACACCAAAACGCTGAACTGTGAAATCAACACAAGACCTTAATTACACCAGGGGAAAGCACAGGAAAACCCTGGTGGTGCCTGTCTTTTTCTTGTTACTTATGTGCCAGATTAACACACATCTCCAAGCAGAACCACAAAAGTTTTTCTTAAAGTACGGATTTAATGGGTCTTATACAATGGCAGGATGGGCAGAATAGGTGCATAGGTGCATTGCTGACTACCACAGGTTGACACCAGAGCGTATCATTTACAAAGGAGGTGGTAAAAGCTGACAGATTCAGGACAGCAAGCTAAAAGAAACAGAGTCACAATTAAAAAGCAGGTTAGTTCTTAGGCAGACACTAACTGAGAAAGATTTGCATCTCTCCGTTTTTTGCTTACACATAATGGTGGTCAAAACCACATAAATAATACCAAGGAGCTGAAAATCTTAAGCAGCTGGGGGAATGCAGTAACAACAAAAACCATAATGCTTATTTTTCCTTTCCCACCCTGCTTTATTCTGTCTCTTAATTCATTCTTAACCCCTGTGCCCTTAAGTCTTCTCTTCTTTTCATCATTTCTCCTATTAGCAGGGCTTTCTCCTCTCCAAAAGCAGCAGATGTGAATTACTTCCTTTTAACATCTCTTTCCAAAACCAACTTCCTCCATGAAGCAGGCAGCAAGAGCCCATCTCAGCAGAACACAAGAGCCTATGAGAGGTGTTGGAGAACAAAGGAGAGCCAGGGAAGAATCTACCCTGCACCTTCTAATGCTCGCTCTCTTTGTGCTTTTTCTATGGCAAAACCACTAAAAAGGGAGCACTGAAGAACTGCATCCTACTACTTCCTTCCTTGAATTCCATACATTGGCATTTGTAACCAGATATTGTTCATGAATTTTAAGACAGATTTTATTCCACATTGTTTATAGGATAATATACTTCATTTTTTTTCTTTTTATAAAATACTTGTAATATTCTCGAGGCAGCAATACACAGTTGCATAATACCTTGATGTATTTTATTAAGCTTTATTCATACTTCCTGAATATTCTGCATGCAGAAACTAGAATCAGGAGAACTGTTGATGGGCTGTATTTCTAAATTCTGTATTGTCTCAAATACTAGCTCAGTAAAGACAAAAAAAAATCATAATCAAGAGATCAGAGAGACTGCTGTTTCAACTTGTTCTGGAAAGACAGATTCAGGAGAGATTTCTGATTCTAGCAGAATAAAATCAGCAAGTCCAGAAAGCCCCTCTTTTCTTTTTTCCCCACAGAATAAAATACGTAACATGAACCTGTAAAAACAATGTTAATGCATAACCAAAGACACATAAGATGACCTAACATTTATCTGCTGAATTAGACTGGGCTTCCAGCACATTTTGTATTTTTAGACCTTCTGTCATACGAATATAATTAATTCAGCTTCAATCAATCACTTCTGTTTAAACATAAAAGAAACAGTTCCACACTGTACCCCTGGATTGCTCATTAATCATTGCTCTGAAAGATCATTTAATTGCAGCAAGAATTAAATACATCAGAATATTTTCCCCAAATTGTTGTGCACTCTCCCCAGAATTTTCTGCCATGCTTTGTCTTTGTATGAGCCTTCTTTCCCCTCCTAATATTTAGGGAAGCTCTGCCTGCAAAGTAAGATATAAATACAGATTTCTGCTGTTCAGGCTGCCTGGTAAGTACATGCACTGGCTACTTCCCCTCCCTAACTTCCCCTCCCTAACTTCTCCAGCGTGGTTTGCAGAAGTTTATAGAAGCATGATAATGTCCAAATATTTGCATATACAAGATTTTGAAGATTCCTCCAATTTCCTTCTTCTGAAGGAAGTGAACTGAAGGAACTGAACTATGTTCAGTTCATCATCTTCCAACCCAGTATGAAGATGCTGATTGTTACAGCCTCAGCTGTGACAGTAGCTTTCAAAAATCATGATTTCCCCAAAAGCTTAAACATTGAGATGCCACAGACCTGACAGTAAATTTTCAACAATGAAAGACCAAAAGAGACCTATCCACAAATGGCAGGCTTCAGCAACATACTTTCAGGGGATTAAAGAAAAATAAATCTAGTGCAACAGGTAATATTAGTTATTCCTGCTGTTTACCTACGTATTTGGAAAAAAAAGCATCCTGCCCCATTTTTAATGTTGCTTAATTATTAAAAAAAAAAAAAAGAAAGAAAAAAAGAAAAACACACCACAACAAAACTGTATCAAGTAGGGTTTTACATCACACAGTGTTCAGTAACTATTAGACTGAGTCCCTCTCTTAGGCTACTTCTCTGCCTGCTTCCTTGGTCCTCAGAGGGATGTTTCCAGACTGAAACCACAAAGTACTTACACAGCAACGACAGAGTGCTGTTAGACAAGCAGTTTCATTTTCTCAAGGTGTTTTGGTTGGATTGTGCAGATGTAATCATCCTCCTGATGTAACACTTTATCTCTTAAAAGCTACAATTCACTGCTACAGCTACCATTAGTCATCATGTTTGGTGACCAATGCCAGGATGAGGCCATGAGCACACAGTGGAACACAGCAGGTTTCATCTAAACATCAGGAAGCACTTCTTTACTGTGCGGGTGACATAGCCCTGGTACAGGTTGCCCATAGAGTTTGTGGAGTCTCCATGTTTGGAGATTTTCAAAAGCCCTCTGGACATGGTCCTGGGCAACCTACTCTAGCTGTCCCTGCTTGAGCAGAGGGTTGGACCAGATGACCTCCAGTGGGCCCTTCCTACCTCAACCTTTCTGTGATTCTATGATTACTGTGAAGAATTCTCCATTAATTTACATTCAGAAACAATCACAGGCTTCACTATAGTCTTCTTAACATGCCATACCAGATCTGCGAACTTGCTCCCATTCAAATTTGAAGCTTATTTTATTTCAGCCTAGAGAAAACTTTTTGCACCAGTCGCTAAGAGCCCCACTATAGCTCTCCCTTCTACCTCATCCATTAACAACCATTTTTTCAATATCAATAAGTGTTAATACAAGTCTACTGCAGAAGGTAAAGCTGACTTCAGATCAACACATATGGATTCACTGGGCTTTGATACATTCAGATTTTGTTTGCAATAGTGAAGAGAATGGAGCAGACTAAAAGTTTTTATTGAAAACTGCTCCTTGTTTCCAGGCACACCCTCTAAAGTAAAAGGCCACCATTTGGCAATTTACTACACATAGAGGATGCAGGAGGTTCTCTAAGCAAAACTGAGACCTAGATGCAGTAGATGCAAGCCCAGCAATCTGTGAAGGGAAAAAAACACTGCAATACTAAAGTAGTAATAGTAATAATAATAATAATGCACACACACAACAACCAGCTGCAAAAGATAGACATTTGTGTGGAGAAAGCAACCCTACTTCTGTTGGGGTGCCTGGGGATATAAGCGGTGCGGGCAGATACTGTAACATCGATACCTGTGGTTTAGTAACTGTGGAAGGCATACACGCCTATTAAAAACTTGGGTGATCACTAGCTTATAGCTCAGTATTTCCACTGGTTTTCATGGATGTCAGCTAACGGCAATGAACAAGAGGCTGGTGAAGGAACACGTGGCTCTCTGGTATCGAAAGCATCTTCCACCCAAAAGGTGATGCGACAGCCTGGGCTTCATTAGGAATAGCGGCATATGTGGACATGACCTATGTCACAGTTATTCCACTGATAAAAAATACAACAAATTCCTCTTATACAAGCACCGTCACAAGATCAGCAAGCATTTGTCAGGAATCACCAAAAGAACTATAATCTGTGCTATTTTTTGGACTCCTCCTTATTCTACATCAAACAGCTTTCTGAAGAGGTATGCAGAACCTGCTAACTTCCTTGTGTACTGGAACAAACTAGCTACGCTTTCTGCGCATACAAGGAACATTATTGTGCTCCTTGGCAGAAGTGCAAAAATAAAGTCATGTTTCAGGGAATTGCCTAATACAAAGGAGGCACCCTTCAAATCCAGTTTTTAGAAAACAAAGGCATGGCTGTGATTATTTTCCTCGTGTGGTAAAAGTGACAGACTCTTCTTCAAGTTCTCCTCTATGTATTTATTTTGGAATATGACTTCTTTTTCCACTCCAGCTTTTTATGGCTTTCTGCGTGACAAACGGCAAGCCACGGGGAAAGGAGCTTTACACTAGATGAAGAACCTCAGCCAGCTTCCCCCTGCCCTGCCTTGCTGTATTTACAGCCACACCTGACATTATTGAGTCCTGAGAAAGCACAAGTTGCCTGCAGAAATGCTGCTGGTACAGAATTCTTCGCCTGCAGCGAGGCAGCCTGCTACACCCTCTTACACCCACTGCAGGTAACGCCTGATGACCATGCAAGACACACAGCAGGGTAGCAGCAAACTCCTGTTATACTTTTTGTTCTGGGTTTGGGATTTGTTTTTTTTTTTTTAAAAAAAACCAAGATATCAATAAGCCAAAAGGTGTTCCCTTGCCCCTGAGAAAAGAATCATATGTAGTGTGATTACTCACTTGAATCAACCATAATGCTCCGACATGTCCTTCCCTTACTGAAATGTCACCTATACTACGTACTTTATGACTGAGCATAATGATCGAGAGGAATTTTTGTGCAGCATTAAGGAAACTGTGACTGAGATTAAAAAGCAAAGCGATGAAATTCTGAAGCCCTTTTCTGTGCTGAGCACTGGCAAAACGCTGCAGCTTCAAGGGACATCACTCTTCCACCCAAATACCAGATTGTTAAAGTATGAATGATGATTGATGCTTTGTCACTAGGGGATCGGCTTAAAAGATTGTGGAGTGACGATGCAATCACAGGTTTATGTGACTGAGCAACAAAAGTGACATAAAATGCTTGACGTCCCCCTAGCTAGCACTGTCTGAAGACAGACATGGGAGTTTAACTAGTATCATGTGTCCTGGAATTTTTTCTGCCTGGTCTTCCTTCCCACCAAAAGCAGCTATCTTCTGCTCTACTACAGGTACCTAGAGCTACAATTCAGGAAATTAAATATAACTACAGAGATGCAGCACTGACCACTGTTTCTGCTGAAGAGATTATACCCCCTACATAGCATAAGGCGGCATAGATCATAAATGCTTGCTGCAAACTTGGGACAGAGCAACACTGACAGATAAAGGGTTACTTTACCAGCTCTACTGCCTGTTGCCATTAGAATTATCAGTATGGTATTTTATATTTAACTCTTAAACAAGATTAAAAGCTAGAAAATATTTGAGTGGAAAACTGAAGATGTAAATAAGCAAAGAAGAAAGCAAAACCAAACAAGGAATTAGAAGACACAACAAGGCTGAAGATGTTAAATCTGTACTGAGTATGTAAAGTTTTCAGTCTTTCACTTTCTGAGGGTAAAGAAGTATTTTTTAGAATGTAAAAGCACTTGGGAAGTGCATTGATATGGCTATTTTTAAAGGTTAAAAACAAACCAAAACCCATCTCATAACAAATCATACGTGTATAGTTATTAATTCCACTACAGTCATATTGTGAAACAAGTCATCTCTCAAAATGTCTGAAAGATTATACACTCAATACGTGAAACACGTGATACTTGGCTTTTTGCATAAACTTTAAAAGATGCAAAATGATTTCAGTTGCATCTACTTATAAATAATTTGTTTTTAAAACCATGCGTAAATAACACTTCATAGAGCTAACATTTATTGTCTTAGTTGAGATAACTACCTGAAATAAATGGAAATTTTTTGTCCTTTGAAAAGAAGACTAGTTCCACAATATGACTGAAATGCCTGCTACAGGTTCTCTGAGGAACAGAGGAATGAGGGTGGGCTATGAATTTATTTATGGACACCACATCTCTACAAACACCAACCACTGATAAAACAATGTTTTTATTTTCAAGAACTTTTCTGCATGCATTTGCACAGTGACTTGAGGAAGTAGCTTATGTAGAAGAGGGATCTTAGAGTTTTCAGGTAAACAGCATCTGTAGAAAAAGTTTGCTAAATGTGGCATCACCCAGACAGCCCTGTGATGCTGTAGAGGTCTGAATCCTGCGGTCTCTGGACAGGGAACCAACAGGTCCTATGGATGCTTCAGCCATTCCCAGCAAGCAGCCAGGTGATCTTGCCTGTTACAAGAAACAGAGGAACGACTCATGCTGGTACCCAGGGAGGAGGGGAGGAAGTCATTAGGCCACAAGCTGCAACACCAGGGAGGGACTTCCGGAAGAGGATCACGTTATGAGCAGTGACAGAGAAGTGATCTCTGAAATGAAAAACTGGAGCAAACTGCTGCAGCTGTAATAGGGTAGATCAACATTTTGCCTGCTGATGGTGCAACTGGTTACACTAATGCTAAGTCCAGCAGGACTGGCTGACAGAAGTTTGAAGTGCTCCATCTCCTGTGGAGATGACAGAGTTATTCTGCCAGCACCAGCTGGCAAGGACAAAAGGGGAGAACAGTGCTGAGAGACGAAAGAAAGGAACCAGACCCAGTAGCGTTCACAGTCCTGCCCATAAAAGCAGAAGTGAGCTGGAATACTGCCAAGGCCTTTGGTCCTTGAGTTTCCTTATTAGAACCGACTCGGCTTGGGGAAGATCTCAATTTGCCTCAAGGCTTACGAGCCTCAGAAGGCAACTTGCAGGGCCATGAAGTCTCAAAGCAAAGCCTGGAAGGGAAAACATTCTTGGGATCGGTCTCTCCAGACCAAGAGTCGCTCTAGCATAGGAGGATACAAGGTCATTTAAGAAACACCAACCCTATCATCTTTGTAACCAGCATGAACATGTTTGAGAACGAGTCTGCAGGAGGTACCTCTGCAAGGGAGCAGTACTTGGAGCACAGACCTAGTGTCAGATACATAGCAGGAGCAAGGAGGACAGAATTGCTCCTTGACTCCAAGAAATGGCTGAAAAGGAACAGAAACAGAAACAATACAGGAGAAAAATAAAGACAGAATGAAAACAGCCCTTGTGCCCCCAAACTTCAGCTCAAGCCCAGGGCACTAAGGAGAAACTGCAGAGCCATAAAAGCATTGCTTTATATCAACTACATCTGTTTATTATTATAATTATCAACAGGACATTGCTGGGGACTATTTCCCATGGACGATTGTGCTTTTAACAGAATATCTAGAATGCCAGGTTTTGTAGTGACTGTAACAAATGTTTTATGTGAAAACTGAGGAGTAAAAAATAGTTGTCTAAAATGCTTGTAATTCTACTAACACTCTCCTGCAAATAGCCACGCATCGCAGAAAATATATTCAAGCCTGGAATGAAAGAACACTGATAGGAGAAAATAAACGGAAAAAGATGTCCTCTTGCTTTTCTTTTCTTCACTGCTGTGGATGTACATTGTTAGACCTTTGAGCTTTGTTTAGTAATTTCGTGCAGGGGATTTGAATTCTCTGGTTTTGTGTGTGTGTGTGAGACTATGAACACATGGCAAAATTCAGTAGCTACATAAACAAGTTAATAGGACTTTTAAACTACTGTACTATTCCTCAGCTTTCATTGTTTCCACTCCTTGTTCCATAAAATTCAATGCGAAAACATTAAGTAATTCTGTATCTGCTTCAAAAAACATCTGACCGATGAGAAGACATGATGGTATGCCTAAGAAACCCCTTGCAGGGTAATATACTTCATCCTTCCTACTGGGAAAAAAATATTGCTATAGACAACAGCACTTTCTAGCAATGGTAGACCCTCAGAGTGGAAATTCTAGGATGCCATTACTGTATTTGCAACCTGTTTGAGGGTTGCATAGATCTGCTGTTTTTTATCTCCCCCAAGTGGTCAAGAGAGTTTTAAGTTTGCCTAAGAGAAGCAGCTTCCTCTCTACAGCATCTTCTACAGAGTCAGATGAAAAGGCTAGTGGTGGACTGGAAAAACTGCAAAACTAAACAAAACAAAAAATTCTTAAGAGGGTAGAAAGCTCAGGAAACGCTCAGTCTCAGAAGTAACACAGTTAATTCACATATCCTCATATAACACCTAAATTTAATTCCCGACTCCCTTTTCAATGTACAACTGAATAAACTACAACTTGAAAGAGGACCCATGTTTGACAGTTTACAAGTAGGTTTAATCACCTTGGTAGAGATTTACTAATAATTTATAATCCAGTTTGTCTTTGAAATAACTAATATTTCAAGTACCTGACATCAGAGGTATCTGAACCACTATAATCTCATTGCAATTAATAGCCTTAAACCATGCAATCTATCACTACTTCTCAAACAGCACTGATTACAATTACATTCCATTTTTCTTTAATGTCTCCTGTAAATTTTAGTAAGTAAGCAACTATCCTTCACCCTTTCAGATATATGTATTTGTTTAAAAAGGCTATGGAAAAGGGTATGGAAAAAGAGGAGGAAATCCTTACTGTTACTTTAGCTATACTCTAAATCTGTTACAAACATTAATACGACTGTAGGCCAGTTTAGACAGGATATAAATGACTGTCCTCCAGTTTGCTCTTTCCTTCAGTCACTAAAGTTTACTTAATGTTCATGAAAAATACTTTACATTCCTGGAAGCTGAAAGCCTCTCTTTATTCTCAGAACAATTACATCTCTGGCTATATCATAAATTACCTACATTCTTAGGACAACATACTTATTATGAACTTCATCTGGAGGACCAATCCTAGATATGAAAGAAGAAATTTGTTTTTATGCCTGATAATTACAAAAAATGCTTGGCTGTTTATTTAAGTTATAAAGACTGCTCCGTATATATGGTTGTCAAAACTTACTAGGATCACTAAGAGATCTTTCAGTCAGTGAAAAATTTGAAAAAGGGAATTTCCACAGGTGTTTGTGCTTACTACTCACACATTGAATTTCCCAAGAGAGATGTATGCAATTTTGTGATTGATCTTCCCAGAGAAAGGTCTAGCTGGAGGCAGCTGGCTTTGGCTGGGAAAAAGCAGTCACCAAACAGGCATCTTTCTCATTATGACAGGCAAGGGTGGCATTGAAAATGATATTAAAACAATTTTCTTGCCTTGTCAAAGCTGTCCCTGCAACTGGGATGAAACATGCGTAGCTTTCCACAAACTGAAATTCAAAAGTACATCTCAACTTCTATTTCCACTGGAAAAAAAACAAGAACAATTTTGTGGAAACAAGTTATGAATTACAACTTTGGCTTTAGGGGTAACCTGATGGATCCCCTACTGTTTTATGCCCACTTTACTTTTGATTTTTTATGGTAAATGTTGAATTCTGCTAGAGCTAAGACTGAGAAGTTGTTTTAGTCGGACTCCTGTTATAATCCTGCAGAACTTTTCAGAAAAATTCACCATTCCTATTTACATGCTTTACATTTATCTATTCCTAAAGCAGTATTTTCTCCCAGGAAGTATGTGCAAGATCCTTCCTAGGTCCAGTAGGGAATACAGTAAAGAAAGACCCATAAAGAAAAACCTCCTTTTGATTATAATAAATTTTTCAATATTTTGATCTTAAGAAATAAGACCAAAACACATGCTTAAAATCTGAAAGTTGAACTGGATAGATATCTCTGCTACTACTTAAATGTCAATTTCTACACCAAAAAATCTGTAGCACATATACAGAGAGTAGTTGTGCGAACACTTTTAAGAAGGAACAATGGAAATTACAGGCTCGACAAGTATACAGCACGATCAAATTCAACACTGCCTTTCTCCCCTGAGTAATTTACATATAAGGAATTTGCTTTTTAAACAATATTGGCATTTGGAACCTACTTACATGACAATAAAAATATGCAATGTTACTCCTGCTCAAGTTCCCTAGCTCTTTGTGTATCTATTCAATAACATTATCCTTAGTTCATTGCTACAGTTGTTTTAAAGTCTCTCTGTAACCTCCTCCTGTGTAAGAGAACAGAGTCCATAGCTAAAAGAACAAAAAAAATAAAGTACTAACACATTACTGTTGGCAATAGGTTTTAGTTCTTTAAACTAAATGAATGAGTCACTTCTGATGCTTGTTAATATAGTAGTAGAAATAGTATCGGCAATAGCAATTCAGGATAGAATTGCAGAGATTTCAAGCCTATGTCAGCTGTCCTTCAGCCCTAAGAAAAAACAGCAATGCTCAAAATACAACCAAAGAGAACCATCACTGGATCTCACTTTGTTCACACTGTGATTAACAGCTGCCCTTTGCGTATAAGATACTTTTTACAGGAAGGACCTAATTCTTAGCCAGCTACACGCCCCAGTATGCATTATACAGGGGGACTTCATGCCCACCATACAACAAATACTGGGCCATGGAACTGGCTGCACAAACAGTAAGTTGGGTAAGTGGCTTTTTAATATTATTATATTGCGCATTTTTACCACATAAATTTTACAATGCACTTGCATACTGACTGTGTGTAACTTAAAAGCTGGGCAATATAATAAAGAAAAATGCCACTTACCTGACTTTCCATAATTTGGCCTACAAGAATTCAGAGGACTGTGTCTCACTAGCATGCTAAACATTGGGATGTCATAGTACAGCAAAGAGTCAGTCTTTTGACAACGAAGAATGTCATGTAGCCTAAGGAAAAAAAAATTACAAGGGGTTTTTGCTTCTCTAAAGGAAGAAAACCAGACTGACAAGTCTGTGGAACATGCATCACACTGGATGAACTGAGACAGAGTTTCTGTAAAATTGTTCACAGTTCAGCTATATTGTTTTTTCTGTTAAATCAATCCTCTATTTAAGTTTTCCTTTCAATTAAACAGAAACAGGGGTGTTTCTCTCTCTACGTATCACTTCTATATTCCTTCAAAAGAGATCCACTATTTTTTCCCCAAATGTTTTTCCTAAATCTGACTTTTCTGTCACTAAAGATACTTCTAATACATGCACCACTTTCTAAGTCTCTTTGTACCATGTTTCAGTGAAGGAATAAGGTTAGGAAAATTGGAGGAATTTCATAGCCAGACACAGAAAATTTCTGTCAATTACCAAAATAACTGTTTCTAAAGCTACAATTTACTGCAGCTTTATAGCACTGTTTAAGTGTTCAATCAGGTCCATATAGTAAGAATAAAACCAAAAACCACCACCAACAAAAAAAACACATTTCGAAAATGCACCAGGCCTGAAGGTGTCTTGATAGACCACGATAAGTCAAATTAATGAAAATATGACTTACAAAGGACACCACAAAAACTAAACAAATAAGCAAAACTAAAAAGCCCTACCCAATCCCAGAAGACTGAATTACAGTGTGCTATAATAAAATTTACGCATCAAATTTAGTTAAGGGAAAAAAAAAAATCACTCACTCTTTATATACAAACACAATACAAAGAGATTTCCTGAAATATTGATATATAAAATAACTGTGAGCACTCTAGGATCTTCTTAGAGCAATGAAAGCTGAACTGCTGGGAAAAAACAGGCTCAATTTTCTGCAGAGGTATAACATTGTTTACCTGTATCCAGTAATCAGGCTAGACAGATGCCTAATGCCCAAGTCTACGGCATTTGATAAGGTGTAAAGAAATCTGCTGCAGAACATTTTATGGAGGCAAAGTTCAGCCACCTTCTGAGGTGAACTGAAAGCCAGCTTTACACCTGAAATCAGTAAGAAAATGATTAACATTTCTAGCCTGATGCTATCTGTGCATTGGTGATTGTAAGATACTGTGGATTCTTCCAAAATAACAGTATGGTTTACAATGCTCTATTTTTTTTCTTCTCCCCAATAACTCCATTCAGATAAATACACCTCTATCATGTAAAAGTCAGATTAGCTGTTTTTCTCAGGGTAGCCTGTAGCAATACATTTTCCTGTGACATTACATGTTATTCCAGTTAACACTTCTCCACTTCTGTGTGAAGTCCAGTTTTGATTTTACAAAGATACATGCCAGTGAAATAACAAAGGCCAGACTTCAGGTTCATATACAATTCCACACAAATTCACATGTGAATTGAGAATAAAACATTTCTCAGTATTTAGCAATCACAAAAAGCCAACATGGCTCTAATGTCTGGCCAAAATCTTTCTACATCTGGTGCTTTTAAACAAGGACTAGGAAATTCATTACCAATACTCACAAGTTCTTGCAGAATAATTTGTTATGGGTCTATAGCTTATTATATGCTTTCCAGCCCCAGAAGCTAACTTGGAGCAGCAGAAGGACAAAGTAAACTTGAATTTCTTCACAGACTACATAGGAACTAAACCAACCTCTTTCGGACCCCTGAGAACAAACTCAAAACTCATATGAACTTTAAATCCAACCACTGTAAGCTCTCTAAGGAGAAACTGAAAAATCTAAAAGATATTTCCTAAAAGAAAAATATACTCACAGCACCCAACACCAAAAAGTATCTTCATATTATGCAAGCCTTAAAACACCTTTGCCATATATGCAACTGGATGATTACCTATTTTTGAAAAGGGAGAATCCAAGACAACAGGTAAAGACAAAGAGGGTAAACAAATGTTCTGCATCACTGAGGTTTGTCGCAAAACCTTAAGTAGAAGGTATTATTGTAAACTGCTGTTTCTTGAAACTAAATGCTTGGTTATCTCACATCCTTTCCAGGTGTCTTAGGTATCCAGAAAAGAATATCCATAAGTACACATCACATTCCCACTCAGCTATAGGGCAAACATGATATTAATTTTACACTTGAAAAATTTCATTAATACTACTGAAATGTTTTCTTTCATCTCAGGACAGACCTTCTTTCTACGTTCTTCACATTCCTTCTTTAGCCATGGAATTGTTCTCCATGCATCCTGTTTTTGGCGAGTACAATTTAATATAGGCTACTGCAGAAATATCTATAGATCAGTGGAAATTTCTGTCACAAGAGTATGGTCCTTACATGTAGGTTTCAATCTTTCAAATAAAAAGACTATAGTCTTACAGTCAGCAACTATTTTTACCGCAGGGGAAAAATCTGATATTGTTTATTAAGAGGCATGTTACAACAGCACTTTTTTTTGTCTTATAGTAAGTGCTCAAAGACAGCATTGAAAAAAATAGGTTCCCATGAGAAAGGACTACACAAAAACCACATAACTCTTTCTTACAACACCTGTGAAAATTCTGCGGAGAATACAAGAAAAAAAGACACCACAAAAACTAGCAGTAATAATTTGTAAAGATCTTACAGTAAAAACAAACAAACAAACCAACCCACAAAACAACAAAAAAAACAACCACAAAATACTGAAAACAAAAATCGTACCTACCATTTTAGATAGAAAAGATCATTTGAATCCTCCATAATACTACTACCAAAAAGAAATCTGTCACGAAATCTCTAAATATCGCAGGGCTATTCAGTATTTTGGATGCATGGTTGCAGGTCGCAAGGAGGCTGCAAGGTGGAGGTGCCAGGAGTGGGAACTTTCTTCCCTCTGAAGTGCTCACTGTGGGAACCAGAAGTTCATCTCACAGGGAGTCAAGCAAGAGCAGTCCATCTGCAAAATGCAAGGTGGTACTAGCATCCTTCCCACTGGTGCATTGTACAGGACTTCTGTATCCCATGCCCAAGCCCCGGGACATAGAGATCCTCACCAATTCCAAGCTTGGAGTAACTCTGTGCTCCTTCTTCCCTCCAGAGAAGTACTGGAGGTAGCAGGTGCGGGACAAGGACCGGAGCAGAGCCTCCCACAGGGCAGGGAGGCAGAAATACAGAGGTGAGCTGAGGTGGGCTGAGCAGCACTGTGAATTGTGCAGAGCCACTGCCTAGTCACTGCAGTACTGTTCAGCATCACACAAACCTGGAACTGGTTTGCTGCCTATCTTGGTAGTCTTACTTTCTGCTACAGAACTGTAAGCTTTTTGCCTTTTACTTCAGTGAGTAAGAAATGGTAGAAATGAGTCAAAATAGCTGTGTTGTTACCTACGACACATCAAAGCAGTATGCTAACAACTAAATGTTCCCAGAAACCAAAAGTTTAGTACGTTTTTGCAATTACCACATTAGTAATGAAATGCCTAATTCTAAATACATAGTATCACAATCCAGACAAGTGAGTTTTCCATCCCTGCTGTCCCCAAATCTCCCTATGCTTTCACAACCATAGATAAACAATGACAGTGAAATTTCAAACAGACCATTACTCCCAAATCTGAATTTCAGCTCAAAACCCAGTGGAAATGTTTTGCAATAAACATGGTTCTAAAAATGGCCCAATATATCAGCATAGCACAGCACAGATTTTAACAAAGAGCATGAGCTTTTCTTCAGTGGGATTGTGAAAACAGCATTTCAGCATAATTTTAAACACAGCCTCCTAAATGTGATAATAGGGAAACAGGAATATTAATGTAAGAAATGTCATCGACTCCTCCTCCTCTTCCCAAGTTTTCAGGTTGTTAAAGTGCATTGTTGCCTTACTTGCTCCAAAACCAATACAAATGTCACCCAGAGACACAGACTGGCAGAGCAGACAGTTGGATCAGGGCAGATACGGCTTCGTACTTCAGGACCTGCAGCCCTCTGCCTCTTACAGAGGCCTTCTCTTGACCATACACTCCTCTTCTACTGTTTTTTCCCCCTTTGAAGATTTGACTTGAAGGACAATAAGACTTAAATTAAGGTTTAAAATCATTTGGAAGTGGATGAGCACACAGAGATCACAGAGAGGAGAGCACAGCATAGTGCAAAACGAGGACAGACTACACAGACAGGAACAGAACTGCAAAAGCAACTCCAGTGGAGGTAAAACCTCCGTATCCATAGTTGTCTTCATGATGAGTGCTGAGTGCAGAAAACATATGCAAAATGTTTACAGCTTTGTTTGCATTTTACCTTCAGATGGATCCTGGGATGAACACTTATGCTAGAAAACCTGAGGTAAAAGTCCAGTTGATCATATGACAGATACCAGGTCTTGATAGTCCCCCTGCATCTGCCCCAAACCCTAGCATTTCCAAATCAGAAATATCTGCACTTGATTCTTTTAATTATAGGATTATTTCCAGAACAGATATTGCTTAACTGGATCCCAGTGATATGGAATTTAAAATGTACCCCCATCAGTGTGATTTCTACCAATTGCCCTGCTTGTCCAATACTACAAAAAACAAAACAAAACAACCCAACCAAAACCATACAGAAATCTGAAACACTCCCATTATTACTATGAAGAAATGGCACTGAAAGACAGATCATGTGTGTTAAATTAGGATATCAAGCTCTTAGTACTTCCATATTTTATAGATGGTGCTGGGAAGTATTTCATGCTTTTTACTGCAAAAAACCATTCTGATCCCCAGGGTTCACAGTAGTAAGCTGTTCAATACCATTCTCACGAGACAGTGAACAGTGAAGAAAAGAAAATTTCCAAGTATGTGTAACAATACCACGGGTTAAAATGCCAGGTTGAAACACCAAGTCTTCCTAATAACATTCTCAAATCTACTCAACTTTTACTCTCTGTGCAAGGAAAAGAGATGAAACTTTGCAGTGAGGTACATTCTGACTAGAAATCAAAAACAAACTAAATTTCTGTCTCTATATTTCTAAAACAAACAAACAATCAAACAACAACAACAAAACAAAACAAAAAAGACGTTAACTTCAGTGTGTTTCCTTAACTATTACATCCATATCCCACAGTTTGATGTGTGATTGTAAAGTGTATGGTAAAATTGTTATGTGGAATTGAAATTTGTTACAAGAGTGGATGAGGTTTTAAAATGTTGTATCTAGGCTAATAAAATAAGTACTAAATATATGCTATTTGACAGATGTAAAAGCAGACTTTCACAAATGCTATTACAATTTGTACAGCACTTTAGAAACTTCAGGCTAATAGCAACACATACATGTAAATCGCCAAGAACTGGCAAATAGGCTAGGTTTTATTTTTGCTTGTTTACCCAAATCCTTGAAAGAAACTCACCAAACCACTGCTGAGATCCACAGGAGAACCAAGGGAAAGGTGATTCCAACCACACCTTTTCCTTAAATAGCTCAAGCCAGCTTAGTTGGGGAAAAAAAAAAAATCATGCTACACCAAGGCTCATTATTCACTCATGTTTCTACAGTTAATAAAGAGAAAAAGTATTATAAATTAAAGTATTATAAAATAAATCAATGAAGTTCATGAAGTGTGCCGGTGCTGTGGTATATGTCCTAACAGCACCACATGACACATGGCTAAGAGTAGGCATCATAAGCAATTAAAAAAGAAATTAAAAAAAAAAAAAAAAGAAATGATGAGCAATAAGAAAATGGGTGAAATGTTATGACTGAAGATCTACTAATGCAGACATTTCAGAACTGCAATTACTTTTGAAAAAAATCTTTTTTTACTTCTCATTTCCAATCAATTGCATGTGGCCAACTGTACATAAATAGTCAGTTAGCCACCTATGGAAATAAGCAGCTGAACGCCAGTCATTTTCTTTTGTACAGTCAGAGACTGGCTTTTTTGACAGCAATGGATGCCATGAGCCATGTAAATGCCTCCATGTGGTTGGAGACACCAAAAAATACTCTGTGCATGACACTTTAGGTAAGAAATTCTGGGCACCAGGGAAAGACAGAGCAAGCAGAAGATGATGGGCCAGGAGATGAAGATGGGTGTGAAGCCAGTTTGGGTGCAGGAAGCAAGATGTGGATACTGGGCAGGAGCATTCAACTATGACCAGGCTGGTCCTTCAAAACTGCAAAGGCCTGAGCGAGCAGTTACACTGAGGTAGGAGAAAAAAATCACATTGATGTATTATTATATCTGCTGCACTGACCATGTCTCTCAGTTGCACAGAATTATATGGAGAACCATGATTACAGCACTCTGTATTGGCATTTATTTACTGTGCTGATCTACTCACAATACAGACAATCGTCAGATCTACCAGTAGCGCACTAAGCATAAATTTGCATTTTGTGCAAGAAATAACATATTAACAATGCTGTTCTGAAAGTCATGTTGCATATGAAGATCTGGTATTAATTTACAAGGGCAGGACCCCAGGTACACATGCCTTATTGTGATGAACTGCAATTTGTCAGTTATTTATGAAACACAGGGTAATAGGTATTCGGTGTCTCTCCCCACATCCCTAAGAGACACTCCTTTAGCTGTACACCTATTCCATAACCCTAAAAGCACCAAGCCAAAATGAATGGAGGAGTGCATGTTTAGGTATCTCAACTTTAAGAACACAGAGGGGGAATCTAATGCACAAAGGTTGGATCAGAATTAAGGGAGGGATATACAAGCCTCCAATTATTCTGCAATACGTCAGGCTATGCTTTTATTCCCTTTGCTGAAGAGATTGAGGAAAGCATTACTATAAAAACATTTTAAAATGAGAAGCAAATGGCATTTAAAACAGCTTCATTTCCTACTTTGAGTAGACCTGAGAGCAAGCATGCAGGAAGGAGAGTGCTTGAAGAAAGAAAGAAAAGCACAGTAACTGGCACTTCTCTGCAACAGTATTATCAACCTGCTGAGAACAATTACAATAGCACAGACAGCACTTGCTTTACTGTGACCTTATTGAATTAAATCTGAGGAAAAAAACCTCTGGGATTCAGCAGGGAATTTCTTAGAAAATTTTAATGCCAACTTAAATTTGATCCAAAGGCCCTCAATATTAAAGGTCATATCCATTACTGTACAGTGGGAAACCTTGGATCTCTCAGTTCCTATGTTCCACCCTTTCTCAGTTTTGTTTTCTTTTGTAAGAGCAGGTCAGAGATTCTCCTTCTCTCAGCTTCACAGCACTCTGCATGAGAGGTACAAGACTGCTATTTACATTTTTAAAAAGCACTAGCCAGCAAGTCAAATAAAGAACTCCAATCTTACTTTAAATGGAAAGCTGAACACCAAACCCAAGAATCAAACAGCAATGACGACACTAATGTACTATACAGTCTGATTTTACCACCTAACGTGGAAGTATAAACCACGTAACTTGATCTTCATTGAACTATCTGCCACAACGCTTCCAGATCAACTATCATCACAATGGGAGGCAGGTGGCTTCTACAGAATGGTAAAAGCTGTAGTGATTTTAAAAATCAAATTCTTAACTCTTGATCATGGCAAACCTTTGAAATTGGGAGCACCTTCAAGGAAGTCTGATCTGCTGAGCTGTCAAAGGTTCCTTGTTTGCACATTACCAAGCACAATGGTGACAATGGTTACTGGGTGCTTCTTCAAGCCCCATCATTCCCCTACCCACAGCTTTCAGCTCTACAACAGGAGATGCACATGCTAAGCACCTGCGAAAAACAAAGTGCACTGTACAGCGTACACTGAACTGCTCATGAATTACTTTCTGAAGGAGCTATTGCTCCCGGATTTGCAGGATATCGCCATGAAGTTACTCTGCTTTTTATTTAAAGAGTTAGGAAAGAAGGGGAAATGTATATGACCTGAACTTTATCAAAAAGATAAAAAAAAACAGAAATTCTGCTTTTACACTATATATTTTTTTTCAAATATGAAAGTATATGAGAGAAAAAAGCTCACGTTCCTAAATGCTTATGTAATTTCAGAGCTTACACTGCAGTGACTTCCACTGCAGCCTGAGCTCCTAAGTGCCCAAATTACTCAGCATAAATGTGTGAAGACAAGTCCTAATCCTTGCTATCACTCTGCTCAGGTACTGTCTGAACAAAAGAGCCACCCGTTCTTTTCAGCCTATGAATATTCTTTATGAATATTAGTTCTTACTTTCTTAGTAGCCTCAGTATTCACTTGATGTAGGATGCCTGAGGAAAGGAAAAAGATTAAAAGACAAGTCTCCTATACCAGGCTCATCCAGGTTTCAGAATGTATCCCACCTGATGATCTGGCAGCAACAATTTCAGTCTTCCCCAGATGTACTGGAAAATCTGGCAGTTGAACTAGTTTAACCTACCATTCAGTCTATTTTGGCATATTTGGAGGACAGTGCATGAAAACAGTCTTTTCTGAACTGAATTCATATGAGATTTTACATTCTTCATGCTAACAGCCAAACTACATTCAATTTCATGCATGTCTCAGGTACTTCAGCAGGTTTGAAACCAAAAAGGCAAATACAATTTGAATGCCACCACTTCTTAAACTAAAGACATACATTCACACATCAGTACGCTGACCAAAGCTTACCCTTCTACATTTGTATGCAAACTACTCCCAGCTCGGATCCTGTGCAGCAGTGTCTGAGCAAACATGCCATATCAGCCATACACCAGGATGTCTGCTTTTGAAACTAGATATAAATTACTCACTCAAGCACGCTACTGCAAAGCCCTGTATACACAACACAAATGTACTTAATCTGCCATGCTAAAGAAAGCATCAATGGTTTTGTCTTCTGAATTGCTTTACCCTTCACAAAGAGATTGATTACACATCCTTGCTTTAATGTGATTTGACTTGGTAACCACTGTAATTTTGTTCCTTAGACAGCTGTGTCTTATTAAAAAAAAGGGGGGAGGGAGAGGCTTAATTAATTACTTTTAACATTTGCAAACAGTCAACAAAATGACTGCTACACTAGAATCAAAACTTCTTATATTTTACTTTGTCTTTTCACACAACAGCTAGCCTTGATGTTAGAGTACAGACATCTTAGTTTTGTAGTACACTGACAGCAAAATCTCTTGGTCTGATTTTTTTTTTTTTTTAGGACCTAGGCAACACATCATTTCCTCAGTAAGAAGAGGATATGAATAACAAAAACAGAAATTTCAATTGTGACACTGAGTAGGATGGCATTAGGCCAAACAAGTGTTAACTCACTCATTTGGCTGCCAATTTTGTCTCATAAAAGTTCAAACAAGTGAAATAAAAACTACCTATCAACAATAGTTTTCAACTAACAGGATCTTATTTGAAATACTGAGAAATGTAGTATTTTAGGGTACTCTAGCTTAAGTACTCTGTGAGGGACCACAGAGCTGGGGCAGAGAGCAACAAAGGCTGGAGGAAAGGGACATGGCTGATCTTGAATTGCTCTAGTGAAAGGAACTTTGCTCTCTGCATCAAGAGTTGAGTGTTTAAATTGGTCCTTATGTTTCCTAGGACTGAGATCCTGGTGAATTTTTTACTTACCCTTTTCTCACTATGCTTACTAAAAGGGAGTTTGTTATCATCAGATATATAAATATCCTTTTCTTACTGTTTCAACTGATTGAAGATGTTAGTCATATTCCTTCTCCACTTTTCAATTGACCTGTTGTTCTTTCCTAAAAGATGCATTTATCTAATCTCATTTTCAACTTAAGCAAATGGTGTATCTGACTCTACGTAAAATACCGCTTAATTTTACAGCATTTCAAATAACAGTCAACGGTTCCTTCTACAAGTAGAACTGTAAAATTCAGCCCTACACAAGAAGCTATTAAAATAATTTTATATAATATTTGAGTCTAACAGCATTAATGAATTTTATGTTAATTTTTATATGTATATGTACATTTACTTGAAAAATTGCAATTCAACTTTAAGATCTAAATTAAAAAGACAAGCAAAATTACAAGGAACACAAATAGCTGCTTCCCTGCTTCTCTCTTTCCCTATCCTGGTATCCAGTCACACTGGCTCTGCTTAAACTGAAAACAACAGCCTCAACTATTAAATCTTCCTTCACTGTTCATTAGACACGGTTTTAATTCCCAATTTGCCTTCAGTGTGGCCCATAAAACGTGGGCAGACTGACACAAACAATTTTGTCAGCATCCTGCCACCTTTCCTTCTCAGCAGACTTTCCCTTCCAGTTTACCGCTATTTGGATCAAATGGGGACAGAAGAGAGACGAGGTGGATGGTAAAGGGTTATACTGAGACAGGCAGTATTGTAAGACTCGGAATACCATACTTCAATTCCTGCTGTAAGCACACTCTGGGCAAATAATTTAGGTCCCAGTGCACCAAAGTCCTCAAGTATGTGCTTAAATTTAAACAGAAATTGCCTCCTTCATTTTCACCTCAATACCTTAAGGACAGGCATGTGGTGAAATGCATAGCTAAAATCAGGTGTCTTGATCTCCTGTCGTTCTCCCTTCCCTTTGCTTTGCTTGTATAGCTGAGAATAGGGAAACAGTCCCAGCCTTGACAAGTCCCTTGCAAGACAGATGTGCAGATACTGCCACACTCACAAAATTGTTAATAACAACATCAGTAAAACCAGCAGTTTGAAAAGACTTTTTTTTTTTAAAACCCATAAAGCATAACATACATGTGGTAAAGGTACTTTTTCCTGTCATTTCAATGGGTTAGTCCTTCAGTATTACTCTACAGCACATGACTTTGCATATCAATTTTTTCTCCTCTTCCCCCTTGAGCATACATACAAATCATTTAAAAGCAATTTACAACATATCAAACTGCTTAAGGAGACTCTTAAAAAACTAATGTATGAAGTTAACCACTGGCGTGGTTTATTATTGAAGTTCCACTGTTATAACTTGACAATTAAGAAATATTGATAAATGTAAACACATTATTGATGTCAATTAAAAAGCACAAGATTGATTAACCTCCCAGAGGTATACTGGCAGAGGCAGTTAGAGAGTAATCACCCTCAGTAAGTATTCACTACTGACAAATGTGCACAGAAATCAGACTGCTGTGAGACAAAAAGTACTTTCAATTAAAATTAAGATCATTTGAACACAACCAAAGCATCGAGTCAACAACAAAAAAGCAACAACAAATACAAGCAAGATATGTGTTAACATGAAAGGCTAAGTGATTAGGTCACATAATGCTCTCATTAATCATACACTGATGAAAATATGGTTAAAAATTACTGAAGCAACTGCTCAGCAAGTGAATTATACTCACGAAAGAAAGACTATGAACGTACTATTTACCAACTATACTGCAATATTCATAACTGCCCTGGTGAGGGACAAGACCTTGCTTACAGGATAAACAATGGATCCCTGTTTCAAAGTATATATTTATGTATATTCCAGAGGTGACCAAACTGTAAGGGTAAACTCGAAACTCTACTTAGTAATGGTTCACTTTTTGCAGAGCAAACAGTTTAGGAAGGATGTTTAGGTAGTACGTACCTTGGAGGGGGGGGGGGGGCATACACCTGACATACCCCGGAGAGGAAAAATAATGGGAATTGGTCAGTTTGTGATTTAAATGTGACTGGAAGAATTTGGCCTCTTTTTTCTTGTTCTTTTTACCTGTGTACAGAATTAGTGTACTGGCATAATGCCTGTCACCAAGATGAAGGGCACTGCAGCTATAGCTTCTAATGACGAGAGGGGAAAAAAAAAACACCAACACCAAACACGCTCACCTCAGAAAGCAGAGCTAAAGACAGCAGCAATGCACCAGTACCAAGGAGACTGCGTAAACACTAATTAAACTTCTCACTACACTCTTGTCTAGAAAACAGACTTCCTTGCTTAAACTTCCAAGGGCTGGACCAGACATCCTGATACGATGTCTAGCAGCTTTCTTCCCAAAAGCTTGGCCTTCATCACAACTTTATGGATCAAACACATTCCCCTCAAATATAAGCAGCTACAAAGGCATTAGACAGGATCCAAATTAATGCAAAAAAAGGTAAAACTGAAACATAACACATCCATGATAAAGCTTCTTTGTTTGAAAGAGCTTTGTGTGAAGGCCACACATATGTTTATGTTTATGCTTATTGCCAAAATAAAGCTAGATCACTCTGAATCTACCTGATTGTAAAATTCAGTCAAATAGTACTAGTGACAGATACCATGTTGGGTGCTAAACTAAAACACAGGGGTATTCAATGGATCCCCCAGAAGATTACTGGTATATGAAGACACACCAGACACAAAAGACCGCTGCTGCCTTTTAAAAAAAAGTAACTCTGCCCCCCTCACTCCCCCTCCAAGATTTTCATTAAATGACAGTTAACATTGGTGGGGTTTATAAATGGGTTTCACTTTGACAAGCAATTTTAAAATACGAAAACAACTGGCAGCTTATACTGGGACAATGGAAGAGTTGCAGGGACTAAGCCAACAGAAGCATGAGGATAACATGATGGGGAAAAAAAAGGGCTAGTGGAGATAGATTTGTGGAGCAAATAGGACAAAGAGAGCTCTTTAAAGGCTGGCCTTATGAGGAGAATGTAGATGAGAAATTGTTTAGGCTGGACAAATCAGCTGTGCAAGAAGCAAATTAATGTATCTGATTTAGAGTGTCAGGGGAAGATTTTCCATACTGTATTTTCAATGTGCTGGGGAAGGACTTGTGGCCATCTGAGAGGCCAGAAAAGAATTCAGGTAGCTCAAACAGCTAAAATGCTGCCTCTTCCCTTGGTAAGCTGTGAAGAGAAAACCTGTAATTCTAATATGTTGAGAGACTGACGACTGCACTGAACATACGGGAAAAAATGTGATTTAAAAAAACAAAAACAAACCAGAACAACAACAACAAAAAACCAAAAAGCACAAAAACCCAAGATGGTACCCAGGTTTACAAGACTAGGTGACTTGTAGGACAGTGAGGGTGTCACTATCAACATTGCCACCCTAAATTGCGGACTGAAGTTCAAGGGCAGCAGAACATAGTCCTGGGGATCTGAGACACCAAATCTGCCAAACTCCTCCTGGAGGGAACTATACTTGCTCAGTTATGATGCCATTGAACCTTACACTCTCTTTTCGATAAACAGTACAAAACCAAGAAGAGAAGTTTTCTCAGGAAGGAAAGAGAAATAAAACAACAAATTAATAAGCAACAAAAACTGTGGGAGGTCAAAATTGGGATCACCATTGTAATAAAAGCGCTGTTCTCTCNTACCCTATTATACCACCATAGATCTCCAGAGAGAGAAATGAATGTAAGTTACGATACATATGCAAGACTTTTACAAGGTGGTATGTTTCATAAATAACACACAAAATACTGCCACGCTTCTCTCTTTCCTATTCAGTAACAAAAGAGAACCTCCACTAATGTTCTCCTCTGCAGCAGACTGGCACCTCCAGGAAACCACACAGCAAGCAAGAGAAAGTAAGTTGCTCCAAGCTGAGCATACTTTCAGTGCTAGGAAGTCATCTTCAAATCCTCCCTCTGCCGGCACCGCTACAAATCAGAATGGCAGACCAACTCAACATCACAGAGTCAGATTATGAACATGGCAGTCTGAGCTTTGGGTGGCACTTATTTCTACCTTCCCTCTCTTGGCAATGTTTTGTATTTATATTAAGACACATGCGCACTTGCTATTACTCGCCTCCTTTGGAAGAGGCCCACTTGAAGTTTTGTTGCAACAGCCATCCTTATGAACTGTGTTCATTTACCTGCCGGGCAGATGCCCGAAGACTGAACACAGGAAAGCAGAAAGCATGGCGGTAGATGAACACTTCTCCCTGAAAATGAGATTTTTTTTCCTTTTGTCTGGGGGCTTTCTTCAGCACAGACTGGTTCAGTCAGTGCTGCTGCCTCTTTCAAGAAGCTACTGACCAGCCAGGCTGGTGAACCTTACTTCTTCCGTGGGGAAGTTTACACCTAGCATTGATTTGATCAGATGTGGCATACTGCCAAGCCAAACTGCTCACTAGAAAATAAGTCCTCTTCCTGTCCTTCACACAGCCCTCCTCTACGCACAACACCAGATGCTCAGAGCTCTGGATGCATTATATAACTACTTATCATTTATGATAAGGCCCCAACCTCTGGATTAGTCACTAAATATATGCAGCAAAAAGAATATAAGCTCCCTATAACAGATACAGTATTTTAAAACCAGCTGCTAACAGTCTTTTTTTTTTTTTTTTAAGGAAAGGTTGCTGTGTTACGTCAAATGCTGTGTTGTACAGTAAGCATTTCTGTTATAGTTCTTACATCAGAAAGACAAAGCTTCACACTAACTCTGAATTGCTTCAGCTTGCAGCCTAAAGGTTACTTTCAATGCAGGGCCCACTTCAGTATTTAATATTGCAAGCAGAAGCTGCCACTCGAAATTTAGTCAGTGGGGCAAACAACAGCAAATCATTTGTGAAAATACAATCTTGTTCTCCATCAGGAGAGTTAAATGAAAGCCTGAAGAGTAACACTGCTCTGGAGACTCACACAGGTGTAACCTGGAGAGCAACACCACCTCAAGACGGTAGGATGTCTGCTATGCTTCCTGCACATTCAGTTGTTAGAAATTAAGCTGGTACGACAGCTCTGGGCTTTTGGCATCTGTTACAGTATTGCATATCTCCCTCCAAATCTATCTCACATGTCAAGATGAAAAAGCGATTTGGAAAGGCAGGCTGAAGGAGATCTCACTACTAGCATGTTCTGTAAAGGGCCAAGTTCTGATTCACCTGTGCTTCAGTTCAAATTCACCAAACCTTTTTCAAAGTGACTCCTACTTCAGTTTTCTCCTTGTTCTTTCTTCCCCCTTCTTCCCCCAAAACCTTATGGATAATTATTGGACATAAAACGTATTAACTGTCATACTGGAATACAAAAGCAGACTAGCTCTGAATTTTATGCCTCCCCATTTCAATTTTAGTTTCAGGCTCATTAGTATTATTTACTAAAAGTTAGGTATCATCCATCCCTGTATCTCCCTCACTCGTATCTGCATCTCTTTCCAAGTAAAGAGCACTGAAACTTAGCATTTGTTAAGGATTTTTTTTTTCCTCTTTAAATCGCGTTCTTCCTTGTAGGTTACTGTTATAAAAGAAATATACAGATTTATATTTCTTACTTTCTAGCTGATTTGAGAACTTAAGTGCAACTTGAACAAATCAAACAGGATCTAAATGACTATGAGAAAAAAAAAAGTGTTAAAAAAAAATCACCACTAAAAGCTTTGGAATCAAAACCAAAAACAGCCCACAGAACAATCCCCCTAATGCTGCCTCTCCTCCAAGTCAGCTGATTCAAATTCAGTATTTGGCTTTGCCAACAAAATTCCAGCATAATTTTAGACCATGCACACAGGGAACCAATCGAGAACTCATTATTTGCTAAAGCAATTAAAAACTGACTACTTGTATTACAATAAACTAGGAGCAAGAAAAGTGAAAGAGCTTCATGCCAACCATTTTCATTGTAGCTAAATTCCAGACAGCACTGTGTATTGCGTTTATGTGGTAAAGGTTTGGTAGCAGGGGGGCCACAGGGGTGGCTTCTGTGAGAAGATTCCAGAAGCTGCCCCATGTCAGATCAGAGCCAGCTCCAGCCGGCTCCAAAAGGGACCCGCCCCTGGCCAGAGCTGAGCCAGTGAGTGACGATGTTTGTGCCTCTGGGAGAGCAGGTTTAAGAAAGGGGAAAAAACTGCTGGGCAACAGCAGCTGGGAGAGAGGAGTGAGGAACAGCCCTGCAGACACCAAGGTCTGTGAAGAAGGAGGGCAGGAGGTGCTCCAGGTGCCGGAGCAGAAGTTCCCCTGCGGCCCATGGTGAGGCCCATGGTGGAGCAGGCTGTCCCCCTGCAGCCCATGGGGTACCACATGGAGCAGATCTCCACGCTGCAGCCCGTGGAGGAGCCCACGGAGGAGCAGGTGGATGTGGCCTGAAGGAGGCTGCAGCCCATGGAGAGCCCCCGCAGGAGCAGGCTCCGGGCCGGAGCTGCAGCCCGTGGAGAGGAGCCCACGCAGGAGCAGGTGATCCGGTGGGAGCTGCCACCCGTGGGGGACCCATGCTGGAGCAGTTTGCTCCTGAAGGACGGACCCCGTGGTACGGACCCATGTTGGAGCAGCTCTTGAAGAGCTGCAGCCTGTGGGAAGCCCACGCAGGACCCGTTCGGGAAGGACGGCATCCCGTGGGAGGGACCCCACGCTGGAGCAGGGGCAGAGAGTGACCACGAAGGAGCGGCGGAGACGAAGCGATATGGGCTGACCGCAGCCCCCATTCCCCGTTCCCCTGCGCCGCTCGGGGGGAGGAGGTAGAAGAGGGTGGATGGGGGGAAGGTGTTTTTAGTTTGCTTTTAGTTTCTCACTGCTCTAGTTCGCTAGTGATAGTAATAAATTATATTAATCTCCCTATGTTGAGTCTGTTTTGCCCGTGACGGTAATTGGTGACAACCTGCTTGTCCTTATCTCAGCCCTGAGCCCTTGTCCATCGTATTTTCTCCCCCTGTTCCTTTGAGGAGAGGGAGTGAGAGAGTGGATGTGGTGGAGTTCCGCTGTTTAGCTGGGTAAAACCACCACACACTGCCAGTATTTACAAGTGTATGGATGCTTGATTACCTCCAAAAACTAATTCTGTGCAGTGATTTGATAAAACTGTTTTAATAGGATTGTGATCCATTGTCTGATCAGGCCATTCAGCTCCTGTTTTTCTGCAAGTGAAGCATTTGAAAATTCTTTCCTGCTTCTACCCTTGCTTTAACAAACTAAATGCTCAAGAGGTAGGAACAGTTCTCTCTATGTGTAATTTTGGCTCTATCCTGGTTGGAAAGTGTAGGTGTGCAATTGTAATAGCTAGAAATATGACACTTCCAAGGACACGCTTCTTAGGTACGGAAGTCAATAAACTTTAGTAGAAAAATATTTGCCATCAAGAATCTGAAAATTAAAAAGAAAAAAATACATACTTATTTTCAAGGAACTTTAAAAAGAAAAACAGTGAATTAATCTGATTTTAAAACTCCCTTCCAGTGACAAACTTGATACAAGGAAACCATCTTAGAGCTGCAACAGAACAGGCTGCCAGCAGGAAAAAGTAAGGGACTTGCCAACACCATACACATCCGTGAACAGCAGTGTGGGTGCTACTCTGCACTCACAGTGTTCAGAGAGCTTTTCCAGCTATTCTTTTGTCTTTACTTCAAAACTGCTGCTAATGTAATCAAATGTTATACAATATTTTACAACTTTCTTACACATACAGAAAAAATAGATGGAAATAAAACTTGTAGCCTGAAATTAAAACTACTAATAAGAATTTTCATAACCAACCTTCCCCTGCTATGGGCATCCAGCCTACAGTGCTTTGTAGTATAGGACACAGGTAACTTCAAATACACGAAACATTTCTGAAAGGTTGGAACTGACTGTCTCAAAGAACTTCTCAATGTCACAACTGTGTAAATTGGTACCAGTCCCCTGAATGCTTAATGGTGTGCTTTCATTCCAGAAATACACACATTTTGGTAATTAACTAATTTACCTGCTATTCCTGAAAATCAATCACAGGATTACTAGAACTGAACTATGCAAAACAATGGGAGTGTTTGCTGATGAAACCAGAAAGGATGAATAATAAAAACCAAAGCAGGTGCAGTAAAATAAGGTACTTCTACCTTTTGCTTCTTACAGTAACCATAATAGAAAATACTTGTGTTGCTAATACTGATTAAACATCCTTTAATATTTATACTATTTTGATTAACAGAAATACGCTTCCTTATGCTGTGGCTATGCTATTACCAGTTCATATTAAGTGCTGTATTAGTACATGCATTCAGTATCGTTTCCACTTCCATTCAACAGTTATTTTAATCTATGATATTGCTAAGGTGAGATACTGCCAATAAACGGCTCGAGAAGGTGCGGTACTTGGCCATGTCCACCTACACTGGTAACATGGCTTGTTTAAAAAAAAAATTCAGAAGAACTGTTCGACTGTTCTTATTTTACACCAATTTCAAACAAAACCATACCAATCATATTTACCAGAAACAGCAAATATGGAGAAACACAAGAACATGAGACCAAAATCTCATATTAAGTGTGACATGGACTTTTACCAAGGCACAGTCGTGAAGCATTTAATTGAAAGAAACAGAGTTAAAGTTACTATAATAAAAGAATTGCAAGGATTAGAATGTACTTACAACATGCTGCAAACATGAAAAATGCTGCAAGTACTCAATATTTATTATTATCAGTGGAGCCTTTTTAATAGAGTTTTCATACTTCAGAACCACATTCCTTAACTCTTCTACGTATCTGAAGGGAACCATAAGAGAAGTCAAACCTGAGAAAGAACAACGCAAGCTTACGAAGAAGCGTGTCCATCTCTCCCCTTAGAACATGCCTATGACCGGCTAGCTACAGAGGAAGCAGATCCTTGTGTCTTGACTAACATTTCATGACATCTCTCGTCTCCCTGCTAAAGATTTCTGTAAAGCATGATTCGCATCAGTTTGGATTATTTAAAGGGACAAACAAAGGCTATGGAATGACAAAGTTGTTATACTGAAGAGTACTGCAGTTGTGTGATCTCAAAAATGGTACAATTTATGTGAAAGCATTCAGAGCTGCCAGGAAGTCCAGCATAAAGCTCTTCTTAGCTGGACAAAATGACCAGTGGTTTCCAGCTGCAATCTAAAACCGAGGAAAAAATGTTGTGGAGGAAGACAGAAGAATGAAATGTCCCATAAATGAAAACAGACATTTAATCAGAGTACACAGGTCTAATACAGCTTTTGAATTTCACTTTTATGTTTTCAAAACAAACCTTGAGACACAACATGCCACAAAGAAAACTAACAAATACTTTAAAACAAAAACAAAAAAACCAAACCATTATCATATCTTCAGAGTGTCTTGCATAAATCTTGAATCTCAGCAGCAACAGTAACATACCAGGGCAAATTCTCCTACCACTCACTTATTCCAATGGAATGTGTGATGAAAATTCACAAGTGACATCATACTAGCATGGAAAGGAGTGGCTGTTGAGATAATCCTCATTCTTTAGGACCTCAAAGAATTCTCCTGAGAACTGTTTAAAACTTTCTACTTCAAACTTACTTGTGACAACGCATTTCTCATAGTGCCCTTCTTGAAAGGGAAGATGCCACAAATGGTGTTGATCATACAGTAAACACACACAAAAAATCTTCAGAAACTGTGTTGAGAAAAGAATCAGAATTGTTCCTTCCTTTAGCGATCTCATTTTTAAATTAAAACCAGTAACACGCAGAGGAGGACTACGGTGGAGATCAATGTTCCTCCATGCTTTTCAGCTTTATAAAGCTACTTTTGTAACATTTAAGCAAATTGTACAGTGACTGACATGAACAAAATTACAGTAATCTGTCACTGTTTCACATTTCCCATTAGGTTGATTCAAATACTTATTTATGAACCTTACACTTCAATGGTCACTTTGATGACTAAACCATAAATTAGAATGTAAAGTGAATATAAATTTGATTTTAGAGTAACTACAAATTGTCAGTGAAGTGGGATATTATTTAATTTCTATTGACATGCTGTGAAAAAGTCAGCAATACCAAGATGTGCTACATCATAACAAACCCCAAACTTCGCAAAGAATGTACACCAGATCTCACTTTTGCTTGTGTGCTTCTGCCTTTAAAAATAAAAGCACTTTATATTATGCTGGTTAGTTTTAAATATAAACTCTTAATAATGTCAGATGACTTCATTACTTTTATTTTTAATTAAACAAAGAGCAAGAATGATCCCCCCCCCAGCGAATGATTAAATTTGACAGCAAACACATTAACATGAATTCAGATTCCAAGGTTTATTATAGTTCTGATGAAAAGTTTACTTTTAAGATAAAGGGTTGCTGTTTCTCTCATGTTTACCTCTTGCTTTACAACTGAAATGGAGATGACACTGACACATAACAGAAACTCTGCACAGAACAACAGTTCTTCGTTTATTAGAAAAACTTTTTCGGGGGGTGGTGGTGGGTAAGGAAACAACTCAACAATAACAAATCCTTGTTACCAAAGCATCAGGAAGTCTTGCAGGAACTCATGTCTCAAAAATTATCTTGATAAACTCATTTTTTTTATCTGACCATTTTTTGTTAAATGTTCCATTGCCTATTACATTACTATTTTGACTCCCACGAATATATGTATAATAGAAACACATATGTCTTTCCAAAACCGTATGTAGCATGATTATACTTTGAAACTGGAAAACTTCTAGAACTGACATATATGAAATAATTCAATGCAAGTTTCACAGTTTTAGCAGTGTTAGAAAGGGGAAGTTATGTCAGAATCTCTTTAATATTCCTTACTTTTCGAGTACATTTTTCCTAAAATCCTTACACGGAATGATACCAAAATGTGATCCAATTTAAAAAAAAACTTTAGCAGATGGATTTTGCATGTGGGAGAAACCCCTTAAATTGTTGAGACTTAAAACAACACAAAAGCAAAATCTTGTGGCTTTTGCAATAATAGGTCGTTCTGCATTATTCTGGTTATGTCCTAGTGACAAAGACACCCTTCAAAGAACAAACACATACAGAAAGACAGGCATTCAATGCCATTTGCTTGAAAACAGTTTATAATATATTTAATATATTTGTACTCGACACTAGAGTTTTATACATTTGTAAAAAATAAAACATACGTGAGGAGATTTTCATAGTCAGAAAATTCAAGTGGAACTTGAATCAAAGTGAACTAGAACCCCATGTGCCCTTTCTGTTTCTGAATATCTTCCTGGCTGAAAAATTCACACCTACATATAAAACATTTTAAAGCAAGAATTATGTATTACATTGTAGAACAGAATGTGGCTTTCCAGAATTTCTCTCCATCTTGAGTTGAGAGACATTTCTTGTAAAATTTATTTGCTATTACTATAAAGTAGCAAAATGGAAAAAAAAAAAGTAGCAAATTAAAATGGTTCCATTGGTAAAGGAAAAAGCAGAATCCTTGCTAAGAGAAAATAACAAATCTTGTCTATTTTTTTTTATTGCTGTCATGATCTTGATTAAAGTATTAAATGCATGACATACTTACCAGTGCAAAATACAGGCTGCTTTACAATATTACCTGTTGTTCACGTACAGGCTTGTTAAAGATACCTGAGTATGTACAGGCACATGCATGTATTTATGCATGTTCAAAACGTTCAGTACCAACCACTGAATGCAAAGTGTTCTTAAGCACAATTGCTCTTTTACATAGAACAGTGAGTGGGTATACTAGTAAGAGATTAATCAAGCCTGCCTCTTCTTCCTACTCATTCCAACACAGCTGAAAGACCTATCTGATAATGAGGGAACAGTCTTTAGGCTAAAACAAACACTCATAAAAGATTCAAGACAAGATATACACCACTTAGAGGGGAAAGAGTCCCCCTCATCAAGACTCTTGTTTTAGAGAACTGGTATCTTCTTTCAGCATTTACAGTAACAAGGTAATCTCTGTGTTCACAGGATTTGTCCAGAAGAGATGAGTTTTATTTTAAAATCTGTCCCAGACCTATTATGGGTCAGATGAATCAAAAGAACCATGTTTTCTCAAAGGAAAAAGACTGAAAGCTTATATTTTATGATGACTTATCCACCATTTAACTTAGAACTGACTTTTTTATTTAGGCTCACAGAAGCAGAGAGAGTCAAATTCTACCTGTATGAAGTTGGGGTACCCCAAACATTAACATACTAAGAACCAGGGTCCTCATTTCAGCATCCCAGTTAGGTATTTATAAAGCAGGACCAATATTTCCTACCTATTTCTAGTGCTTTAATACCTTGACATTGAACTGTTTTCAGAAAGAGGAAATACTTGCTATTATAAAAAAGTTGTGCTACATAGGTCCTAGTTAAGATATTTTAAACCATAATTAAATTCAGTACCACTTCAGTCATCTATTTCACAGAAAAATAGTTACTGTGGTAGCCTCACTAATGTCTGATTTATCAAAGGTATGTTTACATTTTTACTCACACATCACAGAGCAATTTTCTGACATGCTGACTTTTCCTTAGTTACAATCTAGAACAGATTTTCTGTAGCATTTAATTATGGGAGATCCCATGACCACAAACTGTTCCTTCTTTGATGCAGATTTCTGCAAGATGCAGAATTGGACCCCATGCGTTCCTATCTTTTAGCACCTTTCTTCTTCATTATTTTCTCCAGACTCTAATACTTCTCTGCATAACGGACCTGCATATATTGCCTCTCCAAGAAAACCTTCAATAAGAAGAGCTGAAAAAATGCTACTCATCTCATACAGGTATGAGAAAAAAACAAACTGGCATTTAAATACACTTGCACTGAATCAGTCCAATCAGAATTACTTCTTAAGAAACATTTTTTAAACAAGATTAGCAATTGCTTGAATTAAAAAAGATAGCAAAGCTATGGGAGCACAAAACAACACCTGGTCCTAGGAAAAGAAATTCCAAAGAAATAATTTAATTTACACCAAAATTTTAATATTTTATTGTCAAACAAAAGGGCCCAGCTTCCTACTGAAATATGAATCTAGCTACGTGACCTGCTGGTTGCAAAAAAAAAAAAAAAAAAAGTATCATGTTAAAACAGACTTTGGAGGACCAGGTGCTTAAGGAATATTCATTTGATATTAAATACTACTGAGAATTATATACTACTGAGCTACTGACCAGTAAGTGTGGACTTGGCAAGGAGAGACAGTTTAGGCATTACAAGTGCCCTTAGAGAGTTCAGGACTAAAAGTGTTTGTGTTCAAGCTTCCAATGGTCACTGTAGATAGAGAGTGGGTATATGTGAGAAGTAATATCTAAAGCTGAATGAGGTATATATGGTTTGTATCTAAATATGGTACCCAGTGGAAGGAACAGAGATGCTATAAATGCTACTCAGACCATGTCAGAGAAAAATATTACTGATGACTCAACTTCTTCTGAAGAAAAATTTATCACCCTGCTTGGACACACATTTAGCCAGTATTTACTTAATTCACTTTAGGATTTTCTTGTTCTGCTATTGTTCCAACAATGTATCTGGAGCTGGGGAAAAACAACCACAGAAAACGAGACTATTTGGAGCGGTTGTCACAGCCACTCTTACAAAACTGTCATGGAAGGAAGAAGGAATGACGAAAGGAAATCTAAAATACATAAGCTAGAGGAAAAAAATTCAAGGGAAAATGAGGGTAGAACAGAGGAACAGAGTGAAGAGAGAGAGGTACTAAAACAAACAAACAAAACAAACAAAAATCAGCAGAAAAGGTAACAGAAGAACATATATGCTTTTGCTAGCAAGGCCTTTTCAGGCTGCTGAAACAAGCATCCCTCAATCCCCTGTTGCAATGATGATGGGTAAATGATTGTTTCCCATCCTCTCAAACTCACACATACAAAAACTACTGTTCACTCAGAGATGTTCTGAACAAGGATCTAATTTTTCCATCTGTAATGGCATAAGCCAGTTTACTGAAGAGTACACAACTCTTAGCTAAAATGAGAGAAATAAACGTCCCTGCCGATGAATAATCTCTAGGTTTGCTTTTGCTTTATTCACTAGTTCTTCTATTTTTTCAGAGTCCTTCATATTCTTGTTTTCTCTGAAGGCATCTCTTATCCTTCTGATGGCATATGTTCTAAACATAAACAATAAGAAGACATGTTCATAAATGTGCCATAGTTTATGACATTTCAACATTCTTTAAAACATACTGAAATTTTTTTTAATAAGTGTACATACACACACACGCTCAGGGTTTTTTTTTTTTCCCCTCTTTTTGTTTTTATTCAGGGTCTTGTCTTGCCTGAATTGAAACAGTGACCAGATTTTTTTAATTAAAAAAGTCGTTTTACTGAAAGTTGCTCTAGGAAATCTTCATACTTCATCTATCAGTCAAGCCCTCATAGCTCTGCTTGTTACTGCTGCATTCCCAGCCTGGATACTGCAAAGCTCAAGAACATTATAAAAGAAAAAAAAAGAAAAAATAAAAAATCATCTCCCAAATGATTTTGCATCAGTGTGATTATTTTTATTCCTAGTATTCTAGAGGTCACTGGTCTCAATGCCAACCACTAAATCCACTATACATCAGAACTAGTTCTGACTTTCCAATCTGGCAGTCAAAGGTAAACTAATGGATCAACCATACCAAAAAGGGCTCCTTCTGCCACCCCTTTCTTCTCCTGACAAAGCATATTTCACCTTACAGTCCACCCCCTCCTCATCCATTTCCCCACTCATAAGCAGTAACAGGTATGATGTCTGCAAGCAGAAAGAGCTTTTGATTTCTGATTTCAGAGGAAGATCCAAAGGTGCAGTCATCTATGAAACTCCCCCCCCTTCTTTTAAAGCCAATAAGAACCTTTATGCAGTCTGCAGTGTATTGCTTAATAAAATATAGGGCCCATTTCAATATTCAAATAACATTTTCAGACTGAGCAGTACATGCTTTTATTACACGCTTGTTTGGAGGATGGAAGAAGAAATGGCAGTAAACCGATCCTGCTCAGCTATCTTGATAACGTCCCACTTCTCTATCATCACATTAGTACCGTTTTTACCACAGAACGTAAAACCTTATGGGTGGCTCTGGAAGGAAAAATAAGGTTGCTCCGCAAACACCACAAACAGTATAGTATTTCAACAACTGTCTTCAAATCTTGTATAAAAGTGAAACACGAGACAAAATAGTCTGAAACACGATCATGAAACCCACCCCCCCACTACATTGAAAAATAAAAATCTGGTGGAGGGGACAGAGGAGGGGAGAGGAAGAATACAAAGGACCACCAGCCAGTGTCACTCCATACCATTAGATGGTGCTATCCAGCTCCTAATGCAGGCTCCATCAGCCAAGAGACGTATTTTCTCTTTGAGCTCATAAATAATACATTTCAATCACAGGAAGCAGGATGGTTATGGAGTCCCACCCTGCTGCCACACACTGGCAGATGGTGTGCGCTTTTAATTAGGGCCTGTTCACCTATAATGTGACATTGGGGTGTGCGAGTGAGCGAGCGTGTGTTTGGATGTGTGAAGTTAATAGAATGTATTAAATATGGAAGCTCATTCTCATCTGCAGCTGGTATCCTAGCAAGATTTGAAGGGGAAGCTGCTTTCTTCTAGAAGAGAGAACAAAACAAAACAAAAAACAAAAAAAACACACAAATCATTAAGATGTAGTGTAATTTTGCTGCTTGATAATGGATTTCAAATCATCTCACATATATATGGAGGATAAACTGTGCAGAAACATATAATATTTTCTACCGGAGAGGAAGGGTTGCCAAAAGATACAAAGTCCTAATATAATTTTCTTTTTAGCTTAAAGGAAAAAAACAACAAAAAACATCAACAACAAAAACAACAATAAAATAGTAAGCATCCATTACCGGATACAAGTCTTCCAAAATGCAATACAAATGAGTGTGCTATCTACAAAAAAAAAAAAAAAAGAAAAAAGAAAGAGATGGGGCTAAAGCAAATTCTTGTTCAGTATAACACCTACAGACTGTTTTTTTCTGTTTTGTACATATGGTGTATTAATTGTTCCATTTTTTCCCTCTTCCTGTCATTACACCCAACAGTTGTTGAAGAAGAAAAGACATGTACCTGAAAACTGATTTGATGATGTTTTCTATCGATAGTTGGAAGGTATATTGCACTGTTCTTTCCTCTTACAGTTTCTTTAAATCTTTATGAATGTTAAACCCAAATGAAGCTATTTTACATAGGCTTAAGCATGATCTTAATTCCACAGTTAAATCATTACATCTCAAGCATATTCTAAACACACTTCAAAGACTAGCTCTGTATCACGGCACTACTCTTTACTAAGGTTACACTGAGATTCAAATTATGACTTAAGGAAGAGCTGAACTCAGAGCTCAAACCTGATACTATACTTGACCGTGAAGCATCCTTTCTTCCCCACAGACAGGTGCCAGGGGAACAATTCCAGCCTTCCAACACTCAAAGTCTTTCAAAATTATGTAAGAAATCAAGATATAAACAAATTTGCTTTTTTGTTTGTTTGTTAGAAAAACAAAAACAAAACATAAAACTTTTTATAGGCTCAAGCTGGGAGCAATGTCAGTTCCAAATCTTAGTACTCTCTACACTTCAAGAGCTAAGTATATACCAAAATCTTGTATTAACATATGGCTGCAAGTCCATGAACACCTGAGCTCTTTTGAAAATACAGCAATGTGTGTAGCAATGCGCTATAAGGACAGATATGGTATGAAAAGACCTGTTCATTTAGACATATATCTGTTTTTGATAAAAGCACCACTCCAAAGATCTTCTGGGTGCTGAAAAGGGACTGGTCAGCTGATCGACTCCTGTTACGGTGGGTATTTTCAGGTCAGTAAGCATAAACACCAAAAATCAAATCGTGTACCATTTGAAGGCGCAGTTCCAAATGCCCATGGTAGAGTATACACAGCTGTCTTCATAAAACTTTACAAAATCAACCTAAAAGGAGTACTATCTGAATACAGAGAGAGAGAGATGAAAAGCATACTGGCAAGTTAAACGGTTGCTGTAACTCATAGATGGACATTTACCCAAACCGACACAAAAGAACTGAGGGCATACCACGTTGCAGCCAGTTTAAGCCAATGCGAGTGAAAGGGAGATGCTGCCATTTTGCCACTCTCCCTGCTAGGCAGAAACCCTCCCTTTGCTACCTCGTCCTTCAGACCAGCATGGTCAGGCTGGTGCTTGACCTGGTGCTAATCCAGTCCATCTTGGTATACTGACAGACGTCCTGCTTATGAAGAGAGAGAACTACTTATTTTTCATTTTTCCCTGTATTAGTGAGGCTCAGTTGGCTGTGTATGGGACTGGATGAGCGTTAGCACTGAGGACGAGGGAATGAAGCGGTACTGATTTAGATGGGTGCACTGTGTGACAGATCCCACTCTGAGAGAAGCTGAGCAAGGCGGACAAATTAAGGGGACTCTTTGGGTAGAAGGTAACAAGCAAGCTCTCCAGAGAATCAGATTGGGAAAGCAATTCTGTGTATACTACACTCAGGCAGCTCCTTTATGTCTTTGGGAAAGGTCTGAAAAACGCAAGAGTGCTCATTAAGAAACATTACAAATGAAAACTCAAACTGCATTTCACAGTCCACTATTTTTCTCAAAATTCTTTGGAATGAGATACTGAAAAACTGCCAAAAGATGCAATAAGCTATTTTCTTTTCTTTTTGTCATCCAAGCCAACTGAAATTTTAGTAGGAAACTCCTCTGATTGTACCTTCTGCAAAGATCTTCTAGCTAGCGACAATAGGACCCAAGCAGGAATGTAGAGTTAAATACACCCACTCAGCTCTCTCTTACATAAAACCACCTTTTGCGATCCCTACTTACATGCATCCATCACACAATTAATTCCCAATTAAATCAAAAGTATGTAATCAATGGGTAACAGATTCAGTGCAATGGCTTCAGACCAAAGCTGCTGCAGGTATATGGCTACACAAGGTAACAGATGCTCATAAGTAGAAAATAAAAAGAGTGGTTGGGGCTTAATGTGGGAACAATGCCAAATCATTAAGACAGACTCAAAGGGAACAGGCACTAGCTGCTAACATTAAAAGACAACAATGCCACCAAAATAATAGTAAAACCCACAGAGTTATGGTTAGAAAAGTCTTTTTCCTAATACTCAGTCATTTAGCTCTACCTTCCAAGAGTCTATCTTTTTCTTTCCCCGAAGCACAATCGAAAGCCTAACATGAGTCCACATAAAAATGAAGCCCGCAAGAAGCGAAGTCTGAAACAATGGCTATTAAGGAAAAATGAAATCACAACAAAGGTACTTCAGAAAATAATTGCTGTTTGGGGACTTAGATATTTTTATTTCAAAAATGTTTACTCATCTGATGTCTGACTAGAAAATAAATAAAAAACTCAGCTTCCTTTTCAAGTCTTCACTCCTGTATTTTTGTGCTCTGCTAAAGTGGAGTGTAAGAAAAAAAAAGCTGAAACACTGTGCAGGCATACTTTCTTTGAACTACACAGCACCATGCCTTCAAAATAAACCTGCCCAAATAACGTTTGTTTCAGCACCACTTTGCGTTTACCAGTATCACAATATGCTAAAAGTTTAAGTCATCTTTCAAAGGCAGCTTTACAAACACATTGACATTTCTTCTTTGTGACTGTGAACAAGTTTAGTCTATTAATGGATCACATCACGGTTGCAGGCAACATATAGTTAAACATAATGGCCATTACAACTTGTTAGTCATTGAGCACTTACACAAAGACAGAAGAGGAGGATTGTGATACACAATCTGTGCAAACAAGACAGACATCACAGGGGAAGCGTCTGTCAGGTTAGAACATTCAAGACTTTCAAAAAAGGAATGAATTAAAATGCATTTTTCCTTATTAGCTTAAGTTGTATTTAATAAATTAAGGTGAGTGATCAGTACCTAATCTCTAGGAAGCCCACTGTGGTTAATGATTCTGAAACAAAGTATATGATGCTTTTACTTAGGTGAACAATCTGCAGAAGTGAGATACTGATATACGATATAAAAATACTATATTAAGTGAGGGATCCTTCTTGTAAAAGGTAATTGTTTCCTTTCACTAACTATATTTTCTTACCACCTTTCCCTTCCAATCTATTGGATTGGAACATCTATTAATTTATGGCAACAATAACATGAATTTTCAGAATTTCCCGTTGTTACTAACAAAACGTACACCAGATGAGATTGGCCTAAATGAATTTTCAGAATTACATATAATTTAAAAATTGGAAGTTTTTAGAACGAAAAAAATCTGCAGAAAATTAGTACCTTCAACTTTTATTACTATTAGGTAGGATGTCTCCATGTACAGTTTTACTTCAGAGTGAAAGATTATTTGCATACATACATATTTACATATCTATATATGTATCTGCATTCTGTTTTCCTCTATAAAGGTCTCATAAAAAGTCACCAATAAGGGTCACACAGAAGCTGCATGCAATTACTTTTTAATAATAAACAAGAAACATTTGGTGACAGAAGTATGTTTGAGACTGAGAGGCAAGACAACTCAACTTGGACCAATAAAGACAAATTCTTCTCTAAGCCTTTGTATTTCATTGGGAAGTAGTTGTGACTTGTCTAATTAAATGCAGGAACAAGAGAAGGGTGTGAATGCAATTTTTTTTTTTTTTTTTAAATCAGCAAGGTGTTCCTCAAACTCCATCACTAGGCATGTTTTCAGCACTGCCACCTCAAGTTACTGCACAGTAACAAAGACACCTGCCCATTTTATAAAATAAAAGCAAAGCCTACTTCTGGAACCAGAACTTGCTCAGGGGAAGTAAGTGGGCAGTAGCTGGAAGGTGGGAGTGGAGGTCAGGAAAATAAACAGAAAAATTTTCCTTTGGTTAAAGAGTTGGAAAACTTACTACAAAAAAAAAAATCTTTCTAGCATAGACTGTTGATTAATCTGTTATTATTTCCTTAACTTTCGCATCAATCACAAATAGTGATTTTTTTTTTTCCCTAGACAAAGTCTTCCCAAAAAACCTGTAGAATAAAACCTACAAGCCTCTACTTGGTTTCTCTGCTCATACACAAAATATCAATTCCAATTGAATTGCCAGGAAATATGTCAGGAAAAGGATGGCATTAGCTACACTTCATGAGAGAAGATTACCCAAACAGAACAGAGGAGGGGGGATAAAAGTAAGGAGATCTAAGCCCTTCTGGCATGGGAGAAATGGTATAGTGAGCCATTAGAGAGAATAATAATAGAAAAGCTGTTTGCTCTTTCTTCCTACTAAAAATTAAGTTCAGCATTTCAGAAACCTATTCTTCAAAGGTTGAGCTACTGAATAGCCATAGACGATCAGACATTTGTTGATGAACATTAGAAAACACATTTGAGACCTGGTGACTGTGACCGAGTGCATGTGACATCCTTTATAATCAGATACAAACATATGCTAACAACTTATTTCTAAAGCAAATCTTGCTATTTTGTGTCCCATATCACAAAACTTACTCTAACGAAAATTCCAACCTTTTCAGTGCAAGCTCCCCTTGATGAGAAAGACAAAAAAACTTCCAACATACGTGCCTATCTCAGGTTTCCTTTTCTTTAAGGAATCTAAAAACTGAAAATGCCTCCTCATTTTTACATATAGACTTGTGGCTGTTCCTAGGAAAAAGGATTTTTTCTTTCATCCATCCTTTCAACAGTTTGTGCTTGTAACCATTTCAACAACGACAACACAGATTACTACCCAACTGACAGGATCACACAGTCATTCAGGTCAGAAAGGAGCTTGGGAGGTCTCTAGTCCCACCTCCTGCTGAAAGCAGGGTCAGCGATGGGATCAGGCCAGGTTACTCAGGGCTTTGTCCAGTCAGGTCTTGAAAACCAGACTGGTGACTGGACCACCTCTCTGGGCAACCCGCCTGCTTGCTTCAATGTCCTTGTGTGGAAAAAGCTTCTCCTTAACACAGTCTGAAAACCTCTCTTATTTTACTTCATGCCTCCTGTCTCTTGTCCTCCTGTCCAGCACCTCTGGATCGTCTGTGGTACTTGCAGGCTGCTATAAGGTTCCCTCAAAAAAGTGTTCTCCTCTCAGGTATGAACTAGCCCACTCCCTCTGCCTCTCCTCACTGGGCCTGGTGCTTCAGCTCCCAACCATCTTGGTGGCTCCTGCTGAACTTGCTTCAGGTTATCCACATCTTTCCTGGGGGGTGGGGGCACGACTGGATGCAGTATTCCAGATATGGTCTAACAAGCACTGAGTAGAGAGGGGTGACCACTTCCATTTGCTGGATGTGCAACTGTCCATACAGCCCAGGATGCTCTTGGCCTTCCTTGTTGCCAGAGCATACTGCTGGCTCATGCTCAGTTTGCTCAGATCCCTGGCCTCTTTTCAGGGTAGCTGCTCCCTGGACAGTCTGTCCCCAGCCTGTTCTGTTGCTGTGCTTTTCCTTCCCAGGTGTAGGACATTGCACTTGTCCTTACTGAATTTCGTAAAGTTGCCGTTGCCCTATTCCTTCACCCTTCCTAGGTTCCTCTGGATGGCAGTCCTATCCAACCGTATTGGCTGGTTTCCCAGCTTAGTGTCACCTGCAAACTTTATAAGAACACACTGTTACTTCCTCCGGGTCACTGATAATGATGTGAAACAGTACAAGTCCCAGGGTCGACCCCTGAAGTACCGTATTTATTACCAGCCTCCTGTAGAGCACGATCCATTAACTACCACCCTCTAAGCCCCAGCATCCAACCAGTCTTGAAGCAGTGTGGTTGTCCATCTGTCCAGACCCCAATATCCTAGCTTGTACACAAGAATATTGTGGGAGACAGTGTTGAAAGCCTTCCTAAAGTAGAGGTAAATGACATCCACTGCTCTCCCCTTGTTCACAAATCCAGATATTTTATCATAGGAGACAATCAAGTTGGTCAGGCGTGATTCACCCTCAGTACCCAAACACCTTCTTATGTCCCCAGAATACTACCAGTGCTATTCACAGTCAACTACAACTATTTCTGCAGGTCTTTAAAACATACATTTTTGCAGCTGTACTTCTAAAAATAAAAAGTTATTGGCTTTATTCTAAGCGTAAAGAATCTCTGCAGAAATGAGTGCTTTTCATAAGGTCAGGGTTAAAAGAAAAAAGGAAAGATGTCCAAATGAAAGAGTTCTTTTAATCTTAATTGGAGTTGTAGAACTGCAACATTATATTGCAGAAGAGGTTAAAAAAGGTGGGTTACCAGTGAAGGACCCAATCGAACAAGTTGTTCAGTTAATGAGGCACCAGGCAAGGATGTGCTGCAGGAACTAGAAACAGAATTTGCCACAGATGAGAAGTATCCTGATGGCCTCAAATGACAAAACAGCTCTCTGCTAAGCTTTCACCGCCCAAGACCCTGGCAACTGCTCACCAGGACAGCAAGGTAGCTTAGCAGTCCAATTACCAGGTGGGGAATGCCTTGAAACCACAAGTCCAAATCCAGACAAAACCAATTTCTCTCTTCCTCCTTTTAAGGCAGATATATGCTATCCCATTTGTTGTGCTACTCTTTCTGAGCCGCTCTTAATAAACGTCTACCCTCTTGTGAATCACCATTACAAATTGTTATCTTTTTCCAGAAATATTGGAGTTTTGGTCCAACACTGTGGCCAAAATTTCTCTCTTCACCACTGCCTAGGGACTGCCTTTCATTCTATGAAGAGAAGTTGTGACACCAGTACCCTGAAGACAGCCAGCCATACTGCAGTTCTTGGCAACGCTAACCTTTCATTCAGAAGCCAACTGGGTGCTCAGCAGCCTTGCTGATTGGAAGCATTTCCCACTTGTCAGTGCAAAATGATTTGCCTTTGATGAAGTAGTAGTGCTTAGTGGTGGGTTTTTTTTTTTTTTTTTTAATTAAGCAACAAAGCATAAAGCCTTGGGATACTCCAACTTCTTGGACTGCAGTGGGTTTGGCCTGGATGATAATGAGATTTTGACAGGACATTTCTGAAGTGCAACCTTACTTCTGAAATTAAGATTTAGATCTTATAAATATCTAGTTACAGTACCCATATTTTAATATGGAAATGGTAAAAATGCCAATTCCTTAAGGGGAGAAAAAAAAAGGGGGGGGGGGCAAGTACTTGAAATATGTTGATAGCATACAGGTTTAAAGTAGTAACTAACTGATGTATCATAGAATGGCTTGGAATGGACCTTACAGATCATCCAGTTCCAATCCCCCTGCCATGGGCAGGGATGCCACCACTAGACCAGATTGCCCATGGCCCCATCCAACCTGACCTTTAAAATCTCCAGATATGGGGCATCCACAACTTCCCTGGGCAACCTGTTCTAGTGCCTCACTACCCTCTGAGTAAAGAACTTCCTCCTAATATCTAAGCTAAATCTCCTCTCTTTTAGTTTAAAACCGTTCCCCCTTGTCCTATCACTATTTACC